>VWZO01013858.1:144988-173023 GCA_013396975.1 Bucco capensis | reverse complement strand
ACCTATTTTCCAGAATTTGCGGCATCAAAACTATGCTAGATACATTAGAAAACTTTGATTTCTGAGTTCTACCCATATCTTGAGAAAGCAAGATGCCAAAGAAATACTCTATATTAAGCTGAAAAAAACATAAATGAAAATAAGTGAAGAAAACAATGATAAAATTATAAGTATGACACGTTAAAAACAGTTTGTTCTATTAGGATGAACTAACGAGTAGTGAAACTGCAGCTGGGATAGGATCATGATATGATAGTGGTAAATAGATCTGAGCAAAGAAAATCAAACATGTGCTCACATCTTTTCAGTAATGACGTATAGGCCTCAGTTGAAAAAAAAAATGCATTAAATATATCAGGTAATATAACCCACAGCTGAAGATAACAATAAGCTCTGGACCCTGAAGAAATTATTACGATGAAAATTGTATTAAAAGTAAAGGAATTTTGTTTTCAATTATTTTGAGACTGTAAATTAAAGGGCTCTGCTGGGGATAAAAATGTGTAAAGTTTCATTAAATAGTCTTCAGAACCTCACAAATAAAATAGTGTAACATGGCATAATGGTCAATAATACATATTTTTGCACAAAAGGGGATTTTTAAAATTAGAATAGTATGTTAGAGAGAACTATAAAATATAGTGGAAAATATACCCTTTACATGCCACTGTCAGAAACTTTTGAAGTTGTTGACTACATACATGAAACATTTAAAAAAATTATAATCTTGACATTCTTTTTTATAAAAACTCAGCGGAACCCATTTTTAGTAGTAAATTTGCTAAAATTTCCCATTTTTAAAGTATGAAACCAAATATATGATTTTTGCACATTCTGTGTCATTTTGGTAACAAATTGGAAGTGCTTACTCATGAGTATCGTGTGAATTTCATATATTATTCCATTTTAAATTGATGGCCATTTAATAAAGACTCCTGTAGAAAAGGGCATGGTGCATTTATTGGATGAAATGCTTCATTGCAGAGGAAGCAAAGTGACATCAAAAGAAATTAACAGATACAATAAGACCAGCAAGTCAGAGAGGCTGGAATTGCAGTTTTAATTTTCATTGTTCTCTATGCAAGTAAACAGGTTTTCAAAGAGATAGCTAAATCATTTAAAATAGCTTGATTTTTCCAGTGTCTTGAAGTAGGATTTTATGAGAAACCAAGCTTTCTAAACAACACATAACAGTGAAAATACACTTATTTAAGAAAATTATGGAATCTCATAATAACCATTTACATTTTAAGAAGACTTTTTTTTTTCATTTTCTTAACTGAAATCACCCTAGGTAATAAAAGTATTTTAAAAATTGTGTTGAAATATGCTTGTAGCTGAGTTGATCTCAAAAAGGTTCACAGAGATTCCTAAGTTTATCCATCAAAACCTTTAAGAAACTGATGTTTAAATGGATTTTACTTTAATTTAGACTAATATTAAAACTTACATGTAAGGTCTGCAGAAAATCAAAGATAAGAGGCATAAGGGGCAAGATCTGGAATACTTAATGTTAATGATATATACTCTGTTTGAATGCTAAAATTACTGAAACAAAATAAAAATAAATGTGTCTTCAAAGACAACAAGTTTTTTCTCATGAGGGATCCTCATTATAAGGTGACAGCTCAGTCTTTCACATAGCTACCCCCACATATTGAAACAGAATTAGTTCTTAGGCGTGAGATTGAATCGAGACTAAAATGTTTTATATTTTTTCAAAATACATATTACAAAGAGAAATCAGACCAGGAAAGCAAAATGACTTGTCATCCCTGTGAACCGAGCTGTACATTTATTATTTATCAATATGTCAGAATGGAGTTCTAAAGAAATAAGAAAACAAAAAAAAAAATGCATAAATGTGAGGTTTATGTTATTGCTTCATGGTTACTAATGAAATTTTTTTTTGTAAACTTCCACATTGGTAACAATTGGGAAATTCTCCTTGGACTGCTGCATTCCTAAGTATGCTGGGAATTACATTTCCCAGCAATGGGTGTTCCAGAATTTATATTCTGTGTTGGAATTTGTTGACTCAGACATGATTTACCAGGTTATTTAATATTTATAGATTACTACATATAAAATCTACTCTGTATTGTTACATAGGTATTTCCATTATTGATATCTGATGGAAAGTGAGGTATAGTGATTTATCAACTGTATGATTTACTCTAAAACATAAAATGTTAGTGTCTTCTGTGTGTTTTCTAAATAATAGCATGTATCAAAAGCCACCCCTGGATCAATTTCAAAAATCAGAGTGCTACATTGGCCACGACCTCCTTAAACCTGGGACTTTCAAGCTGCTGAAGGAATGCAGAACATATGGAGATAAGGATTCAGAAGGCACTCTCCATATATGACTTAAGAAACCACACTATCTTATCGCCTTCTCACCTAGATGCACTGTTTCAGCTGATGATGCAACAGAGACTCCTACCACAATATGCTGTCATTTTCATTCAGTATGGGCTAAAGTACCTATAGGTCCCTTCCAACCCTGACAATTCTTTGATTCTAAATATAACGCACTGCTTTGTCAATTTATCCATCAGAGGAGAATTAATCGCTCAGAGGACTTTGCCAAGCTTCTTACCAAAAATATTCATACAAATTATGCTTCGATCATGGCCAAATTCTTTCATTTACATGAAGACTAACTGAAACCTCAGCAACCTCTCTAGTGGACTATTCCATTTTCATTCCTTTAATGCCAGTAAATGACAGGCTGTTGAAATCGATCTCTTTTATGAGGTTCATATTGTACTCTTCCAATTACTGTGCAACTTCAGATTTTCTTTTCTCAAAGGTCTTAAAAAAGGTTAGTAACATCAACAATATTGTCTTGCTTAAAGTAGTACCACTTTAAGTGCTACCTTAGTTTTTCACTAAATTTGGGTTGAGACTTAAATTAGCAATTAGCAAGGCTAGATTCTGTCGACTTTATTTTTCTACTTATTTTCTTACACAGGCTGTAGCCATATGGAAAATCACTGGAGTACAAGCAGAGCCCAGGCTGCAGGTCAACATAAACATGTTTACATCAGAAGATACAAAGGGAATGATTGCTCTGTGGAAGCAACCTTTGTTTCTTCCTCCAGCTAGGCTGCTAGTGGAGGAGTTTGCTTTGTCTCTAAATCACCCAGCCATTAAGGCCTTGATGGCTCTTTCCTTATATGGTGGGTGAAGCCAGTTTGTCATTGGGTCAGGTAAACCTAACACCAGGTGGTTCCCGCCTTTCAAGCTATATATGTTGTGAATATTCCCTAATAATGTTGTCTTTGCTGTTATACCCTGAGATGCAGAGTCCATGCTTATTAATCTGACCTCCGACAACAGGCAGTGATTGCAATGATTTTTTTAGAAACATCTCAACAAATAAGATGCTTCTTCACTGTAAGTAAACTTGGCAGAATCTGACTTCCAAAACTCAGAACAAATTCACTCAACCTCTCAAGACCTACTTATAAAAAAGATTACATTCTATTCTACAGCCCCAATAAAATGATCTAAATAGATAAGTTCAGATAGTTTTCTTGTGACTTGCTTATGTTTTCCCACCCTTTCCTCCATTTAGACATTTTGAAGACTTTATTGTTATTTTCATTAGGGGATGCTCTTGTCATCATCTATAGTAATTTATTTGGTAAATTATCATAGAATCATAGCATCATAGAATGGTTTGGGTTGGAAGGGATCTCTGAAGGTCATCTAGTCCAAACACCTGCAGTGGGCAGGGATAACCCCATCTAGATCAGCTTGCCCAGAGCCCTGTCAAGCCTCACCTTGAATGCCTCCAGGGATGGGGCCTCAACCACCTCCCTGGGCAACCTGTTCCAGTGTTCCACCACCCTTGTGGTGAGGAACTTCTTCCTAATGTCCAGTTTAAATCTACTTCTCTCCAATTTAAAACCATTGCCCCTTGTCCTTGCACTGCAGGCCTTTGCAAACAGGCCCTCTCCAGCCTTCTTGTAAGTTCCCTTTAGGTACTGGAAAGTCACTAGTAGGTCCCCCCGAAGTCTTCTCTTCTCCAGGCTGAACAATCCCAGCTCTCTCAGCCTGTCCTTGTAGGAGAGATGTTCCAGTCCCCTTATGTGGTGCTATCACTTGGAATGCCTCTGGTTCTTCATCTAATATACTTTAAATCTAGTTTGGATTTTTCTATAGCTGTGGTTGCTACAGATGTACTTCATGTACTTCAGAATTCTTTTAAAATATATTGACATATACAAATGCTCACGCTTCCAAATAAAGCTTATGGGTACAGAACTGCTGTACTTTAAAGGAGAATGAGAAGTATGCTGCTACTGTCGTTTATTATTCTGCCTTAACTTTAGAAGGCCATAGGTACAATAGTGAAAACATAATCCTTAGTCCACCATGTTGATCTACCATTAAGAAACCAACAGACTATTTACAACACGGCTAGCTCTTCAGTATTTTGTTTATATTTTTGTGATTTTTTTAAAGGGAAACCTAGATTGCACCTTCAAGAATGATGTGTTTTGGCCCTACCTCCACAGTACAACAGAACAAGGTCCAGAAGTTCCCCAAAAAGCATACACTTGAATTGGCAAGATTGCCCAGTGGTGTATGACCAAATTACCTTGACAATCTAACCAAGTTATACAACCTTTTTTCTGTCATAATAAACCTTACTAGCTCATATGGTGAAACTCTGCTTGTTCCTCGACCCACAGTCTAAGTGTTCTTTTAAAAACCACAGGACATTCAGTGACATTTAAGCCCTTTAGTACAGAGTGTGGCTATGAGAACACAGCAATGGATTCTGAATCATTAACGGATGATTTATCTCATGTAGCTTTAGCTATTTAAAAGTTAGACCTTTCACTTAGAGATATTTAAGACCAGGAGAAGAAGTGAGATAGACATGTCACAAGGGAAATTAATCCCATTTATCAATCTTTTTCAAGATGGATTATTATGTAGCTGCCTGTTTCTCTTGTCACTAGATGACAATTTAGTCACCTAACTTCTAAATGACTGGTTCAGTTAAATGCATCATCCCACCTATAAACCCTACTGAAAACCTGAACTCTAGCACACACACTCTCTACATACTGAGAAATGGTTAAGCATGGCCATTTCTATATGAGGATTTTTTCCCCAAACTAGTCTTTTTTAAACATTATCTCTCCTCAGTCTCCTAGGAAAATCTATGCAAAGAAACTACAGTAAATACTGGTTTTGATGAACAAGCTTTTCCACTACAAAGACAAACAAAAGTAGGAGCATATTTCACTCCTTGAAAAGGTTAGCAAACTCTTTTGTAAAGTGGTTTCCTTGGGGCTCTCCAAAACAACTGGGCCAGTTCTGTGCAGAAACAATACACAGAAGATATAAGGGGACCAGAGTCTTTTGAATAAGCAGCTGTGCTACCTGCAGCTCTCCATAACAAGCAGACCAATTCCACGTGGAAGCAGAATGAGCACAAGATATAAAAAGATCAAAATTGTTTGAACCAGCAGCTGTGCTACCTGCGGCAGTTAATCTTTCCTGGCAATCTGTTAGAGACACACATTCCTCAGGCTAAGAAGACTAAGAGGCTTTTGCTGACTGTTGTTCCTCTGAGAAAAGCCAAGTCCAATTCTCCCTTCATATTACTGAAACACTTAAATTGCAGACCCGTGTATATATAGGGGAAAAAAGTCACTTTCATTTGCTTGTTTAGAAAGGACATTTCTGAACTGTTGCTTTGAATAAGAGTGTATTGGCAGCTCATTCCTAATTAATGCAATTTTAGTTTAACTAAATGTTAAGATCTTTTACTATGAAGAAGCTGACATCATGTAAATTAAAATGCACTTAATAATAATGTGTACATTCTTATATAAGCCCAATGTCTGCAGTGAAGACAAAATACATTTTTGTGCTATTATCAATTAAAATCTAGGTTTATTTTCCATTTAAAACATTGGTAATTTTTTCTGATTTAAAGAACTGTTTCTCTGCTACACTCACTGAACAAGTAATTTGAATAAAACTATTTTGTTCCTTCAATATCTGCCATTTTCCCATATTATCTCTCACACTGTAAGGGACATCATTTACATTATGGATAATGACCTAATATCTCAGTATAGTTTCCATTTACAGCTTTGCTTTTTCACAGTTGCACTCTTTTAACAAGTATTTTGATAGTTAGGAAAGGAGTATTTTGTATTTGGTTTGCATCCCATAAGTTATTTATTCAGTGAAAATATGAAGTAGCTGCTCAGCCATACTTCTTCCAACAACTTTTGAGAAATAGAATGGGGAAAATAGATCATTTCCCCTCCCTGTTAAAAAAAATGTATTAACAAAATTATAAGATTGCATATGTAACTATCCAGACACACACCTTAGGGCTTTGGGAGCAAACACAGAGTTAACTTAACCTTCTGATTTATAACCATGCTTTCAGTTTTCAGACAGCCTCCAGATACATTATGAAGCATTGCTTCTCTGTGACTTTTGTGTTCCTCCTGATAGNCCTTCCAACCTGCCCATTCTATGATTCTATTCTATGAGTCTATGAAATGAGTCAGGAAATGGTGTAACAGTGAACAACACACTTCTGTGTACCAGTGAAACTTCCTGTTATTTTAGACTACCTGAGCAGATTTCCTGTGCTATGTGCAGGCAGGAAGATAAAAAGTGAGGTAATTCTTGGGTTTCATAATAAAATGTGAAAGTTGTTTTGGAAAAGACTGAAAAGGAAGAGCACATTCTATTCCAATTATGGNGACTGTGATAGGACAAGGGGGAATGGTTATATTAATTAATGACATATTAATTTGCTTTCAAGTTCAAAAACAGCTTCTTAAGAAGAATCACCCTGAAATTTACACAAGGATGCTGCCAACTACATTTTCAAGACATAATGGCTCCTTCTGCAATTCTTAAACAGTGATCTTGAGTGGTCTACTGAGCTAAATGGAAGTTGACTAGTAACAAATTATTTCTGATTACATCAGTATCCCATATTTCACTTTCTTCACATACCAATCTCAAAGACTTTCCTTGTGCTACAAAACCAAACAACCTTAGAAAATTAATTTAAAATCATAAGGACTATTAGAAAATATATTTTTTTATAGTTACAGGTGAAAAAATTAGAAAGTTATAAGCTAAAAGACTGTCTAAAGTTTATTCAAGGAAGGAATAATGATTAATGAAGAGATGACTTTCAACCCTTTTAACCTCATGCAATCTGTGTTCATTTTTGTCTTAACAGTGTTCTAAATTATTCTAGTCTAAATTAAAACTATTATACAGCCTGTATTTTCTAGAGCATGAGGTTCAGACATGCTCTATATACTGAAAAAAGCCAGAAGAAATGCTAAAGTTTTGTGCCATATGGTAGTACACCAAAAGCTATTTCAGGTCATTTTTAACTCTTGTGCTGAAAACAGAGATCTATGTTT
This sequence comes from Bucco capensis, assembly GCA_013396975.1. NCBI lineage: Eukaryota > Metazoa > Chordata > Aves > Piciformes > Bucconidae > Bucco > Bucco capensis. Next base: position 165,590 of record VWZO01013858.1, on the reverse strand, counting down.
GGTATTTAGAAGTTAAATTGTATATGGATAATAACTTTTGGGATGTTTTCACTGATGTGCATTAAGGATAAAAATGGAAGAATGATATTCATAGTATTTGAAGAAAAAAACATACACTTTCAGAATACCATCAAATTCTCAAGAATTCAGATGAATTCTCATGTCTGTGAGAGGTCTCATTATGATTTACTGTACTGAATATCTCGGATTCTTTGTCTTCCTTCAGAAGATTGTGTTTCCCATTTTTCAGTGTACTTTAACATTCCCTGAAAATACACTAAATTCACAGCAATTGCCATTTAAGGAAATGGAATCCTTCTCAAAACTAACACATACTAAAAAAAATACCCTATAATTCATGTCTCAAAGCAGTTTCAAAAAAAAAGACACTAATGAACATACTTGCTCTTCATTAAGAAGAAACTGACAATTTGTATCCCAGAACTGTTTAAACCTCCAGATCATCACTGGTTTAGTCTCTTGAAGAAGGCTATGAATAGAGATTTACTAAAGGCTTTACTTATAGATTTCTTTTTCAAATTGCACAGTGTTTTGGAGATTCCATGCAGGGAAAAGCTGAGTAATGTAGGATGTTTCTGTCTAAAAAGGTAATGACTGAGATATGACAAATATCCATAAAATAGGAACTGTTAAAGTCTTAGTCACTGTCTCATTAGTACAAGAAGTAGTGATCTTGAAGGAAATATGGCAGATTCCAAACAGAAACAAAAAAACCCAAACATGTGACTCTTTCACAGCTTCTAGCTATACTGTGGAATTCCTCTTCAATGCATATTGTGGGTGATAAAACTATAAATGTATTCAAAGGAAGATTAGTGTAAGGGAAATTCATTGAGGATTACAAAACATACGGTGAAACGAAATAATGTGTTTCTCAAAAAACATCGTTCTCTAATGAGAATAACATCCTTACATCAGTGGGTTGTTAGTTCACCACAGAAAGTCCTAGTCTTATTCAGCTTCTTGGGGAGAGTTCTAAATTCTTCTTGCAAAACTATCATGACTCAGAATTGCAGAAGACTACAAATGTGACAACAATAGCAGCACTGGCATTCAGTACGTTTCCAAAATAAGGAGCGTGAGAAGACCCTGAGAGTCCCAGTGAAAAACAGGCTGAACATGAGCCATTTGTGTGGTCTGGAAAGGAAGACATAAGTATCTTGGGCTGCATTAGTTAGAGCATTGCCAGCAGTTCAACAAAGGTGACCTTTCCTCTCTACTGTGCCCTAGTGAGACACATCTGAAGTACTGGGTCCAGGTCTGAGTTCCCCAGTAAAACAGAGACACAGATTTATTAGAGCGAGCTCAGAAAAGGGTGATGATCAAAGAACTGGAGAATATGTTGTGTGAGGAGAGGCTTAGAGACCTTGGATTGTTTAGTCTGGAGAAGGCACAGGATGGTTATTAACATATGTAAGCACCAAATGGGAGAGAGCAAAGAAGATGGACCCAGACTCTTCTCAGTGGTGTCTGCTGAAAGAACAAGAGTAAATGGGCAAAAATCGAAACAGAGGAAATTGCATCTGAACATAGGAGAGCACTGTTTTTACTGTGAGCATGTCAAACTTTGGAACAGGATGCTTGTGGAATTTTGACCCCTGTACATATTCAAAACCCAACCAGACAGTCTGAGCAGTCTATTCTAGCTGACCTTTATTTGAGCATGTCGTGTTGGACTAAATCTCCAGAGGTGCCTTCCAACCTCAACCATTCTAGCTACAATCTGTACGTACAAGCAAATTACTTTTTATGAAATTTCATTAAAGCACAGAAAGAAGATCTAAAGATCAAGAACAAAAGTATTAACAAATTCTTAATCAGCAGAATTCTTTCTCCATTAGTGGTAGGACAGGTATCTCCAGTTAGAAACTATTTTGGTTCGTATAGAACAGAAATGATAAATAAGGCCATCTGAGACCATATATTAAATCTGAGAAGAAATTGCACAACAGGTGGAATCAACTGAGACAGTTATGCCTAACTGATTTTTTTTTCTTAGGGAAAGGAAATCATCCAAAATTTACCTATGTAAACTAAAGAACAGTGAAAGAAATTAGAAAAATATACAGCTTTATCTTTAAGAAAATAATTTATCTACAGCTTGTAAGTCTATCTTTTATTTAATATAAATCCACAATATTTAGATAAAAAATATCTTAATGTTTGCAATCTTTAAGTCTGATTGTAATGATAATTAAAGGTTCACAGATTTAATCAAGTCCATCATTTCTGATGATCAAACCTTAGTTCTGTCCACAGGCAGTAAAAGGATTGTACTCACTCTGATAGCTTTTTCCAGTCGTAAGATTTTTCTGTTCCCCAAATGCCAAGAATGCTCATGATATTACAAAGCTCTGATTTTTATATTGTTGGATCAGACATCAAAACAGCATTTAGATGAAACGTTAAACAAACATGTTCTTAAAAAAAAAAAAAAAAGCATAACATTCGTTGTGTGTACTCACTGTCCTGGGAATGGAGAGTGGTCTGTTTTGGAGTCAATTTTTGTTTTACATCTTCAATAAATAAGTGTCATCAATGTAGCTTTGCAAGCTTAGCACACTAAAAGAAAAGTTATGATTCCTTTACAACAAAGTGAGCACTAATACTCCAGAGGAAGCTGAAACTGAGAGTGTTTACTGAGCTCAGTGTTTTAGTTTATTTAATCATAGAGTCACAGAATTACAAAATCGTTGGGGCAGGCACCTCTGTAGATCATCTTGTCCAACTGCTCTATACAAGCAGGGCCACCTAGGGCTGGTTGCCTAATATCATATTTGACAGGGGGTAACTGGGTCCCCACTCCGAGTCCCCCAGAGAGACATGCACTCCGAGGGTTCCAGGGTGAAAAGCCATTTATTCAAACTCCGTGGGAATTTTTAAGGCATCTGTGAGGAACAAAAATGGCCAAACTAGCCAATGGAGGGAACCGGGGGATCAGGAACCAATAGTAAACCAGGGAATGGGGAAAGACAGGGGAGACAACCAATAGGGTTAGGACAGAGGCGGGGCTGACTTGGTGGGCTGTACAATATGGCGCCATCCAGGGAAGCCAAGCGGTCACCGTGGGGGGGGGGATAACAATAAAAGTGAAACCGTAACAATAACACAAGTCCTAAACTTGATCTGTAATGTCTCTGATTTCTGGTGGTTGCCGTCATGATGATCCTGGTCTCAATGGCATTCTCTCCAGGTTTTGTAGTCCATGCTGTCTCCCACAAATATCCAGATGGGTTTGAATATCTCCAAAGATGGAGATTCCACAACCTCCCTGGGCAATCTGTCTGGTGCATGACCACTCTTGCAATAGAATGTTTTTTCTCATGCTTGATATGAATTTACTGGAATTTCTTTACTACTTCCCATCAAGTTTTTTTATGCATTGATAAGATTCCCCTGAGCCTTCTCCAAACTAAGCAGACTTGGAGAAGCTTTTTTGCAGAAGCTTGTTTGCAGAGGTTTTGTTCGATAAATTTGTGGTCTCTCAGCCTCTTCCCGTACGTCAAATGCTTCAAGCCCTTTACCATCTTCATGTCTGGAAGTGTGATAGATTAGGTCTACATTTATACCTACTGAGCTGAAGACAAAACAATTTTGCTCAGATTTTCCACATAATAAATATAACTATTAATGTGGGAATTAAATAATATAGCAATGCTATCACTACCATCACTGTCAATGGACACATTACAAAGGCAGAGGAAACTTTCTCATTTCTTTGAAATGAGATAGAGCCATCTGCTCTGACAAGATAATTTTGGGCCATTTATCTCAGGCTTACCAACCAGATAATTTCATCTAGGCAAGAATTAGATATCTAAACTGAAATGAGGCTTGAAATTTCAGACAGACTTCTTTTTCAGGTTTCCTAGTATTTAGTTCTATCCAGTTCTCTGCTCTACTTTCTAGAAGAGCTATGCACCATTGTTCTTAATCCTGTATTAACTCTCCACACATGCTATGTAGGGAATACAGTTTCTGCCATAAGCATCTGAATTCTACTTTTTGGATGAGACACTCTGAAGATAAATGCTACATTGGCCAAACAACATATAATTAAGTCATTTTGGTTGAGAATAATAAAAACCTTAGAGTCTAAAATAACTAAAGAAAAAAGTGAAGTGACCATTTTACTGAATAGATTAACAGTTCACAGATAGGTAAATTTGTGGACAACAAACAAGTATATTTACAGTATTTTATGTAAGGAAAAAAAAACAAAACTGAGCAAAACCAACCAAGCAACCAAAACTACATGAAACACTTAAATTGCATTTTACCTCCTGGAAATACTAGAGAAAATCGATTTCATTTTTACTTGGGATGAATAAGACTGGATTTTATTTGCAGTTCATATTCAATATTTTCAGAGAAAAAAAACTCATCTTTTATACAAGTTGTTTACCAATCCGTATTCCTATACATTAGAAATGTGCTTTATTAATCTGTTTGCAAAAGGCAGTCATTTCAATAGACAGAATAAATTAAGTTCAAAAGAAGCAGCTTTCTTTAGTGTGAAAACAAAGCCTTCATCCTGACAGACTTAAAGATACTCACAAGAGATATGTCTTTGCCTCCGCATTTTGTTTAACAAAAGTATGCTTCCTCCTTTGCTGTAGATTCACTTAACACTTTCAATACAAAAAGTCCCTTATCTTCCAGCTACTTTTATGTTTTCATTAGCTTTATATGTACTTTATTTGGGGTGGAGAATGGAGAGTGAAACACAGTTATGGGATGAGACCCAACAATCAGCTAAGCTGGGTCTTATATACTTTCAGATAATCTCTTTATCTCTCAAATACAGCAGCTACACTAGTTTCTGCTGCAGCTTTTACCTTGCTCTGAAAAAGATGCTTAGAGTTTTCAGACTCAATGGAACTTGCTGTGCAAGGAAGTGTCAGATTTTTTACTGAAACAAGGTATAAAATGAAAAACTACTTCAAGGCTTGGCACAATCTGAAAATCGCTTGGGGTCTCCTGTGGTCCCTGGTGCCATAGCTGTGCCGACAGCAGAGGGAGCATTAAACTCATTGCCCACGGGAAAGTGTGGGGAGTGATACCCATGTTCCTATAATCCTTGTATGGGTAGGATGTGCTCATTAGCCTTCTGGCAGTCATCCTAGGAGAGGGATAACTCTGATTCCAAACCCAGGCAGATGGAGCTCGTTTAGCCCTGTAAGGCCTTCCATCTAAGAGGTTAAACCTCTGTCCTAAGGACCTCGCTGCCAGCGTCCAAGCTTGCTAGGCCCTGGCAGATGAACCTTAGGACTAAAGGGTGGGTCCAGCTCTGTGCATGCTGTGTCTCACCTAAAAAAAATCCCTTGCGCAGGCTCGAGGGTGCTATCTGCTATCCTCTTTTTATCAGCGCGCTTGGAAAAGGCGCTGACGAGGAGCGTGGGTGGAGCCCTCCCTGGATCTTCATTTGCAAAGCCTAGCCACGATGATGACTTCAAGGCATAACTGAATCATCAGCACTTATGAAAAGATATTCAAAATCTTTGTTTCAAAAAATGGTTTCTAACTTTATTTTTCCCTTATTTCTTACTTCTGCTTGGGATTACTTGTGAGAAAGTAGAATTACAAATAACAGACAGGCAATATGATTCTTCTAATTTGTATAAAACAACAATGGACTAAAAATGTTGTGATAGTAGCTTAATTTTGTAAATATTTAAAACTAAATTCTGGAGCAATTACATCTAAATATAAGTTTTCACAATCTGAAAAATAGTGTGTCTAATAATGGCTAGATCTATGCTTCACATCTGTATTGAAGATTAGCTGTCATTACTGTGACTATGAGTGGGCAAAAGGCAAAAAAATCTGTACAGAAGAATATATGTTTGTTTCTTCAAGGCCATTAACATACCAAAAATTACAACCTGACTGGGAGGGAAATATAAATATAATATTCCTTTTAAAAGGGGCATAAGAATTCCTTTATAATTTTATTTGTTTAATACTCATTGCTTCTTTAATTACTAATTACTCTTGAACTGAAGACTGTGTTAGCATGCTCTACATTATTATAGGAAAATTATTATATATGCTATTTCAAGAAATTGAGGAATTTTAATTCAGTCCCTTTAAAAATACTCATGTGGTTATGCTCACGCTGATTAAAAAAATTGATGTATTTAATTTACAAATAATTTCACACACACAAAGGAAAACAGTTACCTCAAAAGCTGCTTTACCAAAAATCTTTGCTGTTCTACAAGATGAAGTTGCAAAATATGCAAATTTTTAGGGATATATACCTTCTTTAAATCAGTGAAATCAGACATTTAAGTCTTTTTCGTTTTTGTAATTCACAATGCTTCATAATCTATTCCTCAGTTATTACTTTATTCCTATCACACAAACATCCCACAGAAATGAGTAGTTTTCATTACGCAAGCTCTCAAGCTTTGTCTACACTAGAAACTCAATAACTGTGTGTATGGCCAGCAGTTATCGCCTGCAGTTGTTGAGTTAGAGCAGAGGTATTTATTGGGGGAAGGACCTATTCAAACACAATAAATCTGAGTCACTTTTCTTGAATGCAAATACGCTCTACCGTTATTTTATCAGTAAAACCATGCAGACATTCCAGATTTTTTAACATGAAATTCTAATCTAATTACAACTAACATAACTTTGCAGAGTTTTAATGTCATATCCATGTCTGGTATTATGTGCTACAAAAAATGTTGTTAAATGTTCTAATAATAATAATGCAAGTGATAAAAAGATTTTCAGTGTTCTCTGTGTACTAACTGACTTCAAAATAAAGTATTAACCATTCTTTGCTTGGCATTAAGCCAGTTTTGATGGAAACAGTGAAAATCTAATGCAATAGAAACCCTAAGTAATAGTTTAAAATACATGTATAGTAGATTAAGCAAATAATATAAATATGCAAACAAAACATATGATTCCTGTATATCTTAGATATAAGGCATTGCTCACCTGCTTTGAGATATAGTTACCCATATACAGATTTTAAAGAAAAAAAAAGCATAGTTAACTCTTCCAGGTGTAAAATCTACATTCTTTCATCTGCTTCTCTTTTGCCTTTCTGTTGCTGACAGTATGTATCAATGGGACACATCTACAGTGACAAAAGCCCATTAGCCACAAGAAGAGACAAATGGGAGATACACAATTATAATTAATAGTGAAATAAACGTCACCTAGTTTTTCTAAGGACTGTTCATGTTTTTAATGAAATTTTTGAATTACTCTCCAGCTTATAAAAATATTGAATATGTGTTGCCAGTACATTCCTGACACTTTCAATTCATCAGCCTAGTATGTGGTCCTCTCTAGGTCTCTATGACAGTAAAAAAAAAAAAAAAGAGGGTTAAAAAGAAGATCTGAGGTTTCCAAAAAGAGTTTAAATTTATGTGGCTAGTACTTATATAGTGGTATCCTTTTGCACTCCTAGGTTACTTTTTCCAAGCTATTTAATGTCAGCAAAAGAATTTTTAGGGTAGAATAAAACTATTCCCATACTCATGTGAACAAATAAAAAACTGCTGTCTCAGATGTTATTCTTTCTTTTTTACAAGGTGAGACACATAAGGGAGTTTGAGAGTATTATTAACCTTAACAATGAGGAAAAGCCAGAAGACAGCTGTGGCAAAGAAGTCCAACAAAACAACAAAGGAAATTAAGGCATCTGTGAAAAGACAAGAACACATAGCATATGAATTAGAAGTTTATTTTTTTTAAGTAATTGGCTAACTTAAGGCACATGGCAGGATGTTAATGCTGAGCAAGAGCATAAAGTATGCGTTATAAGATTGGCACTACCCGTTATGTGGGATGACACAATCCATACAGCATTCGATATATATTAAAGAAGCATATATATATATATATATATTAAAGAAACATCTATATAGTAAGAGCATTTAAGTGTGAACCTTTTACTTCTGCCCAATAAAACCATTAAGTCTTTTTCTTGCCATTTTTTACATCAATAGTTTTCCTTATAATTGAGGATAATGTGTTCCGTATGTTGCCTATTACAATTATCAGCCCAGAATACTCCAAATATAGCTAAAGCAATGACCTTGATGTTATTGCATATTATGACAATGAACCCATAGGACTAATCCTTGCTCCTATTGACATAGTATCTGTTTAAAATTGAACTGCTATGACTATGGCCAAAGCTCAGGAAAACAGATGGTGTGTATTAAATTTTGCCATACCCATAAGAAGTTTTAGAGATTCAGCCACAGGAATCCATCATACAGCCAAATAAAGTGTCATTCACATTACCCCTGGATCAACAACATTGATGACTCCTTTTCTTGTTGTAAAAATTCCCACATTTATCTGAATCACTATGAGCCACTTTGCTGCAAGCACATTAGTAACAATAATGACATCTAATCTGGTTCTTAGCACAATTATTTAGGCACATTAACTTTCCTTTATTGTGCAAACTATTATCCTCCCAAATAATTTCTCACAGCTGGTGATGACTGATTTGTAAGGTATTATTTGAACTGTAATAATACACTGTTTCGTATTCTGAAATCTTTATTAATAAACTTATAAAACATGCAGTAACTTGGCACCAGTATCTTTCTGTTTTGAAAGTGACTATATTGTTATATAAGCCTAGAGGGGAGGATTTAATAGCAGGATCTGTTCATAAATTGTCCATATTCCAGTATCCTAATTCTAAAACAAGATATCATCTCCAAATATCTACAAAACCAAAACAGATTCTTCATATTTGATCCATCTGATATGGAACTGCTTCTTAAAAACTTAATGTGTAAATAGACATTCTACCTGAATCTATTTATACATTAAGTGCTATGCACAAAAAATTATGCAGAATGTGGCTGCAGTGGTGAGCAGGTAATTTCACCTTATTTATCATTATGAGAAAAACAAGCTGAAATGGATGATAGCTATCTTACTGTTAAGCTAATATTTCAGGTTGGCAGTCATCTTGTCCTGTTAGCAAGGACAGATTTTATTGCCTTTGTTCTAGACTATTCTTAACAATTATGACGACTGTCATTCTTTCCTGAAATTGTCTTAGGTTCTAAAATCTATTTTAGGTTCAATTATGCCACATACCTTAGTATTTACCTAATTTTTTCTTATTTTTTTTACTGCTGAAATATCCAAATAATCCATATATTGCAAGCCTCATTATTGCAGTTGTTGCACAAAGATAACAAATAGCAGCCTTTTTTCCAAATTTCTGACACAGCATAAAGCCATTACAAGAGCTGAGCATGCATGTTTGGACAAAGAACAAGGAGACATGACAACAGGCATAATGAGATAAACCAGAGCCAGAAATGAATGTAGGTTGCTTACCAAACATTTTTACATTAAAATATGTTGATTCACTAAACCTGGAATTGTTATCAGACCAAGACAGTTTTAAATGAATACAGAAACTCAACAATTTGAAATTGAAAATAACTGAATTGAAATTATGATAATGAAACATTTTGATAACATTTTGATACACAAGACATATGAAAATCAGAAAACATTTTTTCACCAAGCATAATTCAGTACCAATGACCACAGCACATTGTGTGCTTCTGAGTTATTGGGCTGGATTTTCTGTATATACAAAGGAAGTGTTTTGTCTTGGAAAAACACCTGAAGCAGAAGGCTGTCATGAAAGTATGAGACATAAAAGTTAAAGAAACCTGGGATAAGATTAAGGTCAGCATGAATTGGCAGAGTGACTCTGAGAAAGATCCTTTCAATTTGGCCGGAGGAAAGGGTACAGATCAAATGTGTATGCCTATAAAAGTAAAAAGAAATAACCAAGGAATGGGTGTACTTAATGTGAATTGTCTAAATAGGCAGGCAGCACAGTTCAGCATGGAATATGATTCCAATATAGTCAGGTTTTTAACACAATACTTTTATACAATGTAGATAGTTTTACATGAAACATAAAGAAAAGTNAATTTTCAGACTGTGCCTAGAAAAGTCATACTGTCTATTATTACTGCCATTGTGTTGCAAAGTCAGTGGCAGTCTCTAAATACAGCTGAGAATTAAAAAATTAGAGACCAACTCATTCAATTTTTACTTATTTCCTTTTGCATTTTTTTTTTTAGATTTCATTAAGAGAAAAGTTATGCGATAAGTTGAAAGCCTTATTGGGTTTTTACAGCTTTCAGAGGACTTAAGTAATGGGAGATATCCAGCTCTGTCTTGAAGGACTGAATAAATTTCAAAGGAAAATATCAAAGAGGAAAAGGAGACAAAGGCAAAAGAAAATATTAGCAAACCCGTTGTCCATTATCCACAGAGGACATACAGTAGAGCATTTCTACCTCTAAAGGCTGTTGCAAATCGATGTTACATATTTGTTAGAATAGTTATTGAAGATGACTTACACAACAAACTAATAACTGAATTGTCTTGTGAAACTCAATGAATACAAATCGGACTTGATGTTTAAGGACTAAAGTTTTAAAAGAAAGATTTTTTTATGTTAGAATGAATGACAATTAGTTGTGTGTATAATTAAAAGTTTTATTTGATTACTGTTGCAATAAAGACGTGAAGATCTGAAGAACAAGATGTACATATTGCTACAATGGAACTGAAGCAGATACAGACTTTTTCCGTAATGAGGTCTGTCCTCCTGAAAAGATGAAAACACTACCTAACGTCCATTTGCTGAATATTCAGAAATCTTCTAATTTTCACTGTTTCCCTTAATGCATATTCTATGCGCAAGCAGAAAAAAATGCAAGTGAGACAAAAAGCCAGCTACACTTATTAGGCAGATGAAGTTTTAAAATTTTGTTGGCTTGGTTTTGATTTTTCTTTTTTTTTTAATCTTACAAAGTGTCATGGTCTCAAAACAAACCAACCAAACAAAAAGACAGAGTAAAAAGATATATTTAGAAAGTGAGAGAAAACTACTTAAAAGTAGCATGAATGTAACTATCTTCTTATTAAGTGCAATACAGACATATCATCCATGAAGTCATGAAACTATACCAGCTCAAAAAGCAGAGAACACAAGAGAAATTGTCTTAATTTCTTTTCATTTGCAAAGGACAGGTATATGTTCCAGCTGCTAGATTCTCTGACCTAGCAAAATAGAATCAATTGAAATTAATTGTGCGTGTCATTCTCCAACACTTTTTCTGACACTTGACTATTTAAAGTTCCAGAGGATCAAGAAAGAAGTCATGATGTGTATTTAGGAAAGTCCTCGCAATTTATCAACATTTCCCTGTATTATAAAAGAAATCAAGGCTCGTATTAAAGCTTACTGAAGGTGGTATCAATGAAGATACCGATTTCACACATTTCAAGAACTTGGTAAAAACGAACTAAATGGAGTTGAAATACTAGCAGTGTCTGATTGGCAAAGGAGAGTCTGACAGTGTGTTAGAGACATAATTATCAGACCATCTGTTGTCTAATACAGTGTCATTAAACAATCAAGAATTCAAGAGTATCTGTCTAATTCTTGTCTCTATGATTGTTACGCAAATATATGAATTATCATGAAAAAATTCTAGTATAATATCATTGTCCCAAACAAGCAATTCATTAGTAGCTCTGTCAAAGAATTTGTGAAAGTCATTCTAGTCCAGAAACAATAAGTTATTTCAGATTATCATAAATGAAATGTGATCATTCTTAGATCTTCAGAAGATGAGGAAAATATTCCTCTTGTAAACTTGAAGGATTTTTTTAAACCAATGGCTCTAATCAGCTAGGATTAATTCAGATTTGTGCCCATCCATTTCTCGGTACTTTTACCCACCAAAAAAAAACCCCAGCCCAAACCTAGGACTTGATAGAGAGTCACAGAAGTTTGTATAAACTGTTATTGTCTTCAACATTTAAGACCAAAAGAACACGGAGCAGGGCAACTGAAAGTAATGTCTTGCTAGCAAAAATAATCACATAATAGAATTTGGTTTATATTTGGTTTATATGTTCATCAAGTTTCTTACTAAGACAGTAAAGTGTCTTTTTCCCTACCGTATGACTGTTCCAGAATCTGACATCTCTGAAGTGGGATGAAATACTTTATCTGAAGTATAAGAAAACTTCTTTTAAATTCAGTCTCAATATTTACAACCATCCTATATCCATTTCTTTATGTGTCAGTGTTGCCGTTTGAGTCAACCAGATTAACAAAAGTTGGAATTATATGGATAAATGAATATTCTCCGTTTATTACTACTGGGCATTTTGTAGTAGATTTGATGTGACCTTATTCTGAATGCTAAAACAACTCCCCAAAATCTTGAATTCTGTGATCTGTTATACTACCAGACTAACCTTCTCTTACAAAAAACTTTTTTTTTTTCCTGACTGTATGATCAAAAGGCCTTGAGGTGTGCCTTACATAACATCTTTTTTTCAGAGTTTTTCTCCCTAAATGAAGTGTAGAGTTCTTGTGGTATATTTTTTTTTAAATCATGCAAAATAAATTTATACTGGGTTTTTTTTTTAGTCAATCAATCAATCATGAGCACACTGGTAGCAAAATCTGTTTTAACAAAATCTATTGAAGTTCTGGTAAATTTTCTTCCTTTATAAAGGCAAATAATTAGTAGGATGAAGGAAGGAAATCTATGAAAGATTCTTTTTGCTCAACGCCCTCAGATACTGACATTTATCCACCTGTGTTTCTATATGCAGAAAAAAGTACTTCTGGGGGAAATATAGCATGTGAGGATAATGAGTAAAGCATCTTAACTCTTTCTCCTTATTCATGAGATTTAAAATCTTGGCAAGTCTGAATGTAAAGTTTGTAATAAAAAATGTGCAACAGAAAACATGATCCAACACCCAATTTAAACTATTTAGAACTTCTCTTATATAGAAGTGTAGTTACAATCACAAAAAAATAAAACATTTGTTGTAGTCACTGTTCTATTAAGTGTTAAATTCAATATAAGTTTGTTACAGAATTTTTCAGGAATAACTTATCTATTTGCCTGTATATTTAACTTTGTTCCCCATGCACTTGCTGTCTGCTTTAGTTCACATCACTTCTTTTGACATTTAAAGCTTAAATGGTGAAAGTTAAAGAGCATGGAAAATAGAGAAACAGGTTTGAAACCGAAACCATTGCTTCATGATTTCAAAGATTCCCATAGGTACAACTCTAGAAATCCTCAATGGAGAAAATCTAAAAAAAACCCCAAACATTGCACTTAAAATTTTTCTACCAAGAGAAATCGTCTGAAATGTTATCATTCTGTTCTTGAAGTTACAGAGGAAAGCCAAACTACTTCAAGGGAAAGAAAGAGATGAAAGATCTGTATAGGCCATTATTAAGGAAAATATAAGTAAATAGTTTTCTTTTGTTTAATGAGATGCTCTAAAAATGTTTTATATGGACATGAATGTTCAGAAGAATTATGTCTTTGTACATTTTTCCTTCTTCTGACAAATATTAATTAAAAAAAAAAAGCCATGCAAATAAAATACTGTGGTGGGTCAACCTTGGGTGGGTGCCAAGCACCCACCAAAGTTCTCTATCACGTTCTTGCCCCACACCTCCCAAGACACTAACAGGGAAGAGAACAAGATGAAAGCAGCTCGTGGGTTTTAGTAAAGGCAGTTTGATAAACAAAGAAAGGAAAACAAGGCCGCGCATGCAAAGCAAAGCAAATCAAAATTGAGCTCTAGTCTCTACTTTCCATAATAGGCGATGTCTGGCCCTGTCCTGGGAAGCAGGGCTCCGAAACGCATAGTGGTTGTTTGGGGGGCAGGCGTCTTCTTCCCGCCCGTGTTCCCTCCACCCCCCCACCTTTTATCCCTGAGCTGACATCATATGTTATGGAATAGCCCTTTGGTCAGTTTGGGTCAGCTGTCTCGGTTGTGTCCCCTCCCAGGATCTGGTTCACCTCATCCCTTTGGTGCCGTGCCAGCCTTGCAGCAGTCACAACATCACATGTTGTCTTCAACCCAAGGCACAGTGTTACTGAAAACTACTATGGGGACACTAACTCCATCTCAGCCAAACCCATTACAAATACATATTCAAACATCTAGGGAAAATGCAAATCTAACTAAAACCATGTTTTTTTCAAGTGCAGGTAGATGAAAATGTGGCTGAAACATTGGGTGAACCTGTGATGGATGGAAAGCAGATGTGTAATTTCGTCTATGAGATATTTGCTGTGCAAATATATTGAGACAGCCTGAATAAAAAGTGTAAAGAAGAGTAAGTATAAAAAAAGAGTGGTGTGAGATAAACTGCTTCTCAGAAAATGTTTAATGCTTTTTAAATGACCAGTGGTTTTCTTGTTTATATCATCTTAGAGCCTCCTATATTGGACTAGATATACCATGGAGAAGTCACCTGTGCTAAGATGTTATGAATACACAAAACTAAAGAAGAAATCCACCGTCTCAATGATTTTACAAACTACAAGCAACATGTATGGCTAGGCTTCGTGAACGAAGATCCAGGGAGGCCTCCATCCACGCTCCTCATCAGCACCTTTTCCAAGCGCTCTGATAAAAAGAGGAGAGCGGATAGCACCCTTGAGCCTACGTAATGGATTTTGTTTAGGTGAGACACAGCATGCGCAGAACTGGACCCACCCTTTAGTCCTAAGGTTCATCTGCCAGGGCTTAGCAAGCTTGGACGCTGGCAGCCAAGTCCTTAGGATGAAGGTTTTATTAGAGTGTCCTTCTCTTAGATGGAAGGCCTTACAGGGCTAAACGAACTCCATCTGCCCAGGTTTGGAATCAGAGTTGTCCTTCTCCTAGGACGACTGCCAGAAGGCTAATGAGCACATCCTACCCATCCAAGGATTATAGGAACACAGGTATCACTCCCCACACTTTACCGTGGGTAATAAGTTTAATGCTTCCTCTGCTGTTGGCACAGTTATCGCACCAGGGGCCACAGAAGACCCCAAGTGATTTTTCAGACTGTGCCTGACAAGCAACATGCAACAGAGTAATATACAACATAGAAAAAAATGATGACATTGGCCAGAATGACAAAGACTAGCACTGTATGTCTTTTGACAGATTTACTAGAAAAAGATACCAGACTACATGACAACATAAAGACCCTTTCATTGCTATAAGACTGATCAAAGCCATGAGATGATTTCCTGATGTTGAATGAGTTTCAACAGTTAGAGGGGTAATAAGTCCTTAGGAGCTTATGCATGCAAGGACAGAACGGATATTTTGGACACAGCACTATATAGGAGATGTCTAAGGCTTTTCATGGGAGGGCAAGATCTTAATGATTATTGCAAAAAATAAAACATATTCTTCCTGTCTGGGGTTTACTGTATACGAGCAGCTAACAAATCCTGATAAGAGAAACCATAATTTTTTGAACTCAGTCAGATACAGTGAGCAAGATTGTGAAAACTACAATTAAGCAAATTCACAAGGTCTAGCAGTTAGGTAAGAACACACAGGAGATTACAAAACATGCAGTAGTACTGGGATAATACTGAAAAAAAGTTAAGAAGAGATCACATAATATAGCTGGAAGTCTGTTCCAAATTGTATAGGAAAGGAGCTGTATGGTTGAGACAGAAGGATGACAGCTATATAAGGGAAGTGAGTGGTGGGAAGATCTGGAAATATGAGGGACAATAATGCGGGACAAAGAGGAAAAAGAGCTTGTATGTGCTGTATTTGAAGATCAAGAAAAGCAATGATTAATAGGATTGAAAGGTAGATGAGAAAGTGGACAAAATACTAATAGTATGTAAGATAATTTTAGAGGTTAGCTATTGTGTTGGTTGGGAGAGAGATGCTACCAGATAGCTGCAAAGGAGACCTGTACTACACTTAAAGCAGAACACAAGAAGGGCATGTTTACCAAGCTGTGGAAGAAAAAAACAAACTTCTAAAGTGCTTTAAAGGAATAATCAGCATAGCTGTGCACTGGTGAAGATGGACAGCAAATAGAGACCTAGAGATAAAGAGAATCTGAAAAAAAAAAAGAAAAAAAAAAAGAGAATAAGAATAAGGAGACCTAAATACATTAACAGGAATTGCAATAAAAAATTTGCATACAGTCAAGTTATTGTAATTGTAATTCAAGTAATCGCCCCAATGCCTTAAAGTCCTTCTTCATTGCCTTTGGGCTTCTTTCTGCAACCTCATCATTACCGACCTGGATAACTAACAAGGGGTAATAATCAGAAGGCTTTACTGGAGCAGAGAGCTTCCTTTTAACATCTCTAACCCGAGCTCCAGGGAGGCAGCAGACTTCCCTGTGGGATGGGTCTGGTGGGTAAATAGGCCCCTCTGTTTCCTTCAGAAGAGAGTTACCTACTACAATAACCCTCCTTTTCTTCCTTGTTGAGGAAGTCCTAAGACATAGGGGTGAGTGACCAGCCCTGGGGGACTCACTGGATGGATCTTCATCTCCATCCTCACTTACCTGATTCTCATATTCCAAAGCCCCATACCTATTCTGCAAATGTAACTGGCAAGGTGTGGATGGCCTGGAGGGCTTACACTTGCCTTTCCGAGGAGGACCTGTCTCCATTTCTCCCCATTCCTTATGTCTCCTCCTTCCTCCTGGTGAGAGGAGGGAAGGGAATCCTCGACAACTTGTTCAACCATCACAATTGGCCTTTCATTGTCATAAGCCAGAATTACAACTCCTTCCTTATTTTAGCTAAAGAAAGCAGGTGGTTCATGTGTGAAAAACAGGTGTATTCCTCACAGGATACAGGAAACAAAATGTCAGGAAAAATATACAGCTGTTCCAGTGGGAGCAACAGAAAACATTTTCCATTGTTCAATTGACTTCAATCCTTTTGAGACACTTAGATAAGCAGAGCAAATAATACTTTTTTTATTGTTATCCATTACTGGAAATCACTATCCTTGCTTTTGCAAAATTCAGACTATGGAACTGAAATATATTTGAGTTTGTTAAGGGCATGGTAATTTGGTTTTGTGCAACATCAATAAATGTGCTTTTCATCACAACCTTTGGTGTATAAAAAAATCAAAACAGTACTAAAAAATGTTCTAATAAGACCAAATCAAGTTAAGGAAAGATACTGCTTATGCTTCATGCAACAAAACTGGTTTTATGTAAATTATGGTGCATGGTTGGCAAACAGCATCATTACAGTTGGAGAGAGTTAAGACAGTTGGTCAAATGTGAATAAAAGCTTCAAGATCATCTGTTTTCTTGCATGTCATGCAAACAGTATCAACTACCATTGGAACTGACCTTGACCCATTATAGATTGAATAATGTTAAATTGTGGATGGAAATGTATGAGTTTATCATGTTTCCAATAGATAAGTCAGAGTGATATTCAGAACCATGACTAAAAACTGCCAAAAATCATATATTTATCAAAAGAATCCTCAAATTATTGTCTTCCTTAGTATATTTTTAAAATATCAGCATATTAGTACATTTTAAAGGTGGCTGCTTTTGTTAAATAGGAAGAGGGTGCCATGAGTTTTCAAGATAATTTTAAACTTTGGAAAACTTGAATTTAATAAGTGAATAAAATCTCCTAGGATGTCACTTTACATTAACAGGAATCTAACACATTCTGCCTTATGCAATGGAGGTGTCCTAAAATCGGATGGATTATGCTCATTACCATTATAAATGGGCAGAGCAATTATTATCTCTGTTGTTTCATTTATAGTATTGAAAAGCAGATACTTTGTGTGTATTTGGAGAGCAGATGGCTTCTTTGGTATTTAAAATGACAGTAGGTATATTGATACTGCCAGTAAAAACTAGTAAAAGAAAAATAAGAAACTGAGCTTTTGTATGTGATTGAAATGTCAAGCTCAGATTTTATTTTTTGGTGGTTTGGGGTTGTTTGGTTTTTTTTGTTGCTATCTTTACAGATGAGAAAAAACAAAGCATCATCTTACAAAGGCTGCTGTAAGCAACAAATAAGTGAATGTTTACTCACTGTAAATGACTAACTTTGTTACACCATTTAAGTCTCTGTGTCTTGGTCAGGAAAGGGAATAAGCCATCTCAGCTCAGATTGCAGGAAGCTGAGCTGGAGCTGGTTATGTAGTGTACCCTCAGTAAGATTACAGGTGACATCAGAGTGGGAAGACCACTTGATAATTTCTGTCATTCAGAAGGGTGTATAAGGCTGGGCAAATGGGCCAACAGGAGCCTCCTGAAATTCAGCAAGGATAAATACCAAATCTTGTACCTGGGAAGGAAGGGCCCCTTGCAATGATATGTGCAAAGGGAAGCAGCTCTGCTGAGAAGGACACAGAGAAGTGCTGGTAGATGGCAAGCTGAGCCTGAGCCAGCAGTGTGCCCTGGCAGCAAAGACTGAGGGCAACCAGGGCTGTACTAACAGGAGCATATCTAGAAGGGGCAGAAGAGTGATTATCCACCTCTCCACTGTACTTGTCAGGTCATATTTGGAGTTCTTTAACCAGTTTTGGGACCCCAATACAAGGAAGCTATTTATCAGCTGTTTTCCAGAATTGGAATAGCATAGCTAATTGAAAGGATAAAACTAATTCTCACTGTTACAGTAGCACTATTTGTGCCTGTAGCTAAGGAAATACTGAACTTCGGCACAAAAGTGAAACTTCTATAGTTAGTTTTGATACTGATCACGTACCAGCAGCACCAGTATTCATTTTGCTAGACTAAATAATTAAATAGAGAATTAATTTTTGTATCTCCAAAATACCTAAATGCTTTAGTCAGCACTATGAACTACTGCCACCATCCCTTTCTCCTTTGTGTGGTTTGGAAACCATCTTGATCAAGAAGTACCTGATTTCTTTCTAGCAAAAAGTCAGTAAAGACCATTTTTCTTAAAAAAAAAATAATTTTTCTTTCAAAATTTCTGTTACTATAGCCTACAATATACAAACTTTCCTATGTTGAACTGCAGTTCCCTACTCTCCAAATGAGTTCAAAACTGTATCCTTGAACATGCCAGTAAATAGAGAAGTAAAATATTTACAGCATTAAAGTATGATTTAGTAAGGATTGGTTTGGTGACACTGTAGTCAATGTCTTCTAATGAAGCTTTTTCCATTATAGAATATAATTCCAGAAACAACAGTAAGGAAAATGAGCTAATGTGATTAGTTCAAACTTTATCAAGAGAATGGCCTATTGTAGCCACAAAGGTAGTGGCTTAGGTAAGCTTGTATTCAAATAATTTGGCAAAAAATGTGACAAAGAAACCCAGAGCTGTTCTGTTTCAATGATGTTCTGTGTCCCCAGTCTTTCTTATTTTGAAATTGAGCATTTATTGTTTGAATGGTTGAACTGATTGTACAAAACTCTTAGTACTAATGCAGCATTGACACATTACACTTTTATTAATTGCAATGTTTGAAAGCCAGGTATATGAAGTAATCTGTAATTGATTTGCAGCTGTTCTGTTATTTATAAATACTGTTAGCCTGTTGACTGGGACTATATGAATAAATTTCTTAAGTTTAATAGGAAGCTGAGAGAAAAATTGTTTTAGGATATATTACCCGTCAGAAGGTATTTGAGATTTATTAAAAGTAAGTAAGAGTAGCAAAAGGTCCTTGATCATAGAGGGTAAAAGAACTTTTCAAAGGAACACTATCAAAAGTGAGAAGAATGTAATTGTTGAAGAGAAATAGACTGAGATGCCTGTTCTCCCTACATCAGTGTCAGCAGATAGCAAACCTTGAGATCAGACAGAGATATATGGACTATTTTATAGTTTTACAAGTTGTAACTCTAAATATGCTGTTCTTACTGTTAAAAACATGTTAAGAGGATTGTTTCATCTGGTCACAGACTCATCATATTAAAAAAAACCCAGAGCTAGTCAGTTTTACTGGAGCAGCATAATGAATGCATAAAGATATGTACTGAGTTTTAGACCTGCTGTGGGGGTTGCTCATAGCAGCACTACCTGAGCAGCCGAGTTGCGGCGGAACCAGGAAGTCCACACCAGCCAATCAAGGTGAGGAGTGGGCGGAGCGGGGAGAGATGTGGCGGTTCAAAAGCCAGCTTTCGGACAGCGCAGAGAAGAGAAAAAAAAAATATACTTTTTTTAAAAAGTTTTTTTTTCTCTGCTTGGATCTTATCATCATGACAGTTTAAAATTTATAGAAGGAAGGAGTCCTGAAAGTCAAAGTCCAGAGTCACAAACAAGCCAATAACATTTTAAGTTTGGAGATGATGCCTAATTTTCTGGAAAATAGACACTCAGCACAAAATTAATGGAGAAAGATAGAGTTACCTCTAATTAGAAGCTTCCCCACCATCCAGATTCTGTACATACACCCCGCCCCAAGGGATTACACCTTTTTTTTGCCGTGTCCTGCACTTTGGGCACAACAACCCCAGGCAATGCTACAGGCTTGGGGATGAGTGGCTGGGAAGCTGCCCAGCAGAGAAGGATCTGGGGGTGCTGGTGGACAGCCAGCTGAATATGAGCCAGCAGTGTGACCAGGTGGCCAAGAAGGCCAACAGGATCCTGGCTTGGATCAGGAATAGCGTGGTGAGCAGGAGAAGGGAGGTTATTGTGCCCTTGTACTTGGCACTTGTGAGGCCTCAGCTGGAGCACTGTGTTCAGTTCTGGGCCCCTCATTATAGGAAGGACATTGAGATGCTGGA
>VWZO01013858.1:115967-144789 GCA_013396975.1 Bucco capensis | reverse complement strand
GGGGGGTTTTTTTGGTTGGACTCGGTGATCTGAGAGGTCATTTCCAGCCATGAATGTTCTGTGATTCTGTAATATATGGCTGCCCAGAGCATTCTCTGTAGTTGTTGAAGAGATACAAATGGTTTTAGAGGACATTTACAAACTCCTGAGATCTGACTTCCCTTTCAGAATACTCATTTCTTTGCAATGGAAATAGAAACTGCCTTGGGCAAGTTAGCTTCTAATTTCATCATCATGATTACCTGCCCAAAATAAGGAGATCTAAAATCAGTCAAGGACTATATTTGTTAAACATTTGTTGATATAACTTGGTGGGAAAAAAATTAGTTTATAACTGCACTGTGTTAAGCACAGTCTTCTAATTCAAAGTAGCCTTTTAAGGAAAAAAGAATCAAAGGCAAATACTAGATAATGCAGATACAATCCCTTGAACACTAAGAAAAATCACCAAGAAAAAGGCCAGAACACAATGATATATTTATTATTATTTCCAGAGATGAAATACAGGCTATGATTAGCAGAAAGATTTCTCAGGGAAAAAGAAAGTACTATTAATTACTATTATTACTAGTAGGACAGGGAAAAGAAAAATTAGTTGAGGCTATCGGTGTGGTAGTATTCATTTCTGACAGTACAAATGTTATCAAATCAAATCTTGTTTAAATCAATGAAATTGTGATAAAGACTTAGAGAAACAGTAATATAAAAGTAACATTTAATTTATGGAACAAAAATGAAAAGAACAGGTCAGAGATTTTAAATCCTGACCCAAAGTGAAAAATATATCTTTGGAAGCTGCAACAAAAAATGCAGATCAAATCAAGCACATAAAGCACTCATGGAAGAGAGAAAATTGACCCATAGAGAACAGACCTTAGAAACAGAATTGTTCAACTTGGCTGGGAAAAAAACAAATGATTAAGCGTAGACTAGATTTCTCACTTCCTTTAACTATCCTTCTTAGTAAGATTTGCAGGTAGTCAGAGCTGTTAAATCCATTTTTACCAGGTGTGGCATAACCATCATGGTAGCATCTGACAATGAAGTATAATTTCTTGAACATTAATGGTAAGAGTTTTATTTTAAACACAACGTAATTAGTAGCAGAACACCAGTAATTTCCTTAACCAGCGTGTGGAGAAAAACAGTGTTAAAGAGAGGAGCAGATGTATCAGAGGCCTTAAGGAAGTCCAGGTAGATGACATCAATTCCTTTCCCTTTTTCACTGATGCAATCACTCCTTCGTAGAAGGCCACTAGAGTAGTAAGGCATGACTTGCCTCTTTTAAAGCCATGGTGATTGTCTCTGATCATCTCACTGTCTTCCATATGTTTCAATACGTCTTTCAGGAGGTTCTATTCCATGATCTTAATAGGCTCTGAAGTGAGGCTGACTGGTTGATAGTTCCCAGGCTCCTCTTTTTTACTCTTCTTAAAAAGAGTGTAATATTTCCTTTTCCAGTCATTGATACTTTACCTGAGTGCCATGACTTTACAAATATGATGAAGTTTATATTATGTTTTATATTATGGAATTTATGTTATGTTTATAGTATATTATTTGGAGTTTCAAAGTTTATCTGGTCTATGAAAGATCACTTTTACATATGACAGCATGTAAGTAAATACTTGGAAAAAATCATACAAGTTATTATGTTGAAAAGTAAAATAGAAACCTCAGTAAAATGTAAAATAAGTCCACTGACTGGTTTAAGTTTCATCTGTTCTTTGTAATATTAATTATACTTTTCCCTAGATTCTATATTCTGTGACTGCACAGTCTTTTTCTATTCATGGAAGACTAAAGTCTTGTAGTACCTAGACACAGAAGTAATACAACAAAAAGTTGTTACAGTGAAGTATAATTGAGGAATGGGTAATCTGTTTTGGTAGCTTCAGAAGTGCTCTAAAAGTCTGTTTATTCCATATGATTTGGAGTCTTGAGTGACAAGGTTTTGTTTTTGTGTTTCCTCTATGCTTGACTGAACTTAAAAGTTTTAGGATGTTTGGTGCAACATTCAAAACTAGCTTTGCTGTGGTTTGGGATCAGAAGCTTTGATGCTTGACTGTCAGCAGAAGATTCTTTCAAAGACGTTAGTCGTTATTATAAAACTTCACTAGAAAATCTTACATATAAAATCATATTTCAAACCCTTATATATGTGTATAAACCTTGCACATTTATATAAACTTTTATATATGTGTATGCATGCATTGCAATGAACAAATAGTGTTTCTTAATACCAAGAAAATATGCATACACAAATACATACTAATATGAACATTTATGTATTCACACATACAAATGCACGCATGAATCTGAATTTGGGCCCTGATAGGCCATACGGATAATCTTTTACCCAGTGGCTGCCAAGTAATATGAATATGTTCATCAGTGTTAATAAATGTGATATATTTGCTTACATGTACAAAATATATCTGAAAATTATCCATAAAATAAAAACCTTTGGTCTTATCCTTACTTTCCATTGAGAGATAATGGTATATGCCACATTCATTCTGCATAGAAGCTTTTCAGTAACACAATATTAACAAAATAAACAGATATATGAGACTCTACTCTTTGATTTTGATATTTCTTATTCCTTCTGAAAATACCATTCCAAATAATGTAATGTCTATATCATTGACATTATTCTGGAATTCTTCTCTCCAATATAGTGATACCTGAATGACAGAACCAGGTGGCGTTCCTGACAAAATAAAAAGCCTATTTGTAGAATATACAGAGCTGGAAATTGTAGTCATACCCAAAAAATATAGACCAAGAAACTGTGGAGAAAGGGACTTAGCACACGATTCAATGTGAGTCAAGCATAAGCTGTTTATTATCAGATTCAAGCCTTTTAAATAACCTTTTTTGTTCCATGCATGCACTCGGGCACCTATCACGCATATTCTGATTGGTTGCCCCGCTTCTAGCATGCTCCTAGCACATGCCTGTATGCATAGCTTCATTGGTTAGTTCATTTCACGTGATGCTGCAACATGTTCTATTGACATCTCTCCAAGGCAGATTCAGCATTTTCAGTTCCTTCGTCCCGATGTTACAATGTTCTTTTGACCTTGCTTCTGTCCTTTGGACTTGCAGTTCCCCTCACAAGAAACTGAGTGTGGATTTCCTGAATTAACTGTTACAGTTAAAAATGGCTACGCCACTCTCTCCCTAAAATTATGTACTAATATGCACTCAATGAGCATAACATTTTAATTTTCATGTATTGTACCAGAATTGAATTTTACCTTGGGGAAATCTGTTTAATAATTTGCTGAAGTGGACTTTAGTAAGATTTATTCAAAGCATGTATGACTCTCAGTAAACGACAACCAATGTGCATTAAAAGGTAACAATTTTTCCTGCTATTTGTAGAGCGAATTTTCTCTACCAAAATATAAGCTTTTTATGAATGAGTAGTGCGGGAGTCTGCCAAATATGAAAACTTTAGCTCTCCTGGCTTTCAATACAAGAAGCAATCTGACCTTTCTAACTCAAATAATAGATGTTGGAAGGTAGCATGATTAGGGCTACAGGATTGGAAAGAATTTACATAAATACTTGGTCTTGTCCTTGATAATATTGAAGAAGTATAGTTATTGGACAATTCCTAGCAACTTTCAACAAGCTTAAAAATAGAAGTAAAAAAATTACAAATAATAATGCCACTGAAAGAAATTGGGTAAGATCACAAATATCTGTTCTTTTAAATCCCTGCAACACATCAAGATTGCCATTTTGGTAGCATTCAGAGGAAGGTCCAAATACAGTGGTTCAGGGGAAAGCAAACAATTCAGGAAGCAGCAAGGAAGAAAAACATATTTGTGACACACAAGCAACGCCAGAAGCCCTACTGCATCCTTGCACAATGTTTATTTTTAATCCATGACATTAATTTGATTTAGCATTAAAAAGAAACAAGAAATCCAGAAGCTTCAGCAGCAGCAAAACCAGAGGAAATCTCTATTAGCTTAAGAGAAAGAACACTCCAGTTTTGTAATGAATCAAGAACCAATATTACTTCACAGGAAAACACAGATAAGATTCTTCAAGATAATTGAAACTGTAGATGTGACCAAACATAATATATGTCTCCAGAGGGAGCAGTTTTCAAAGTTGATTTGTTGGAAGTCTGTTTTACATTGTTCCTTAGAATGTTGTTGTCTCCGTTGACCAGAAATATTTTTCTTACTGAAAATCATAGGTATATATAAAGTAGCAGTAATGTATGGGTTTCTCCAATTAGAGGAACTAATTAGAACACAGGGAAAAGGGGTAGAAACCTGCTGCAGACACACAGGCCTCAAAGATTCACAGAATATTCCATTTGCTGAGAAAAACGTTAGTCTCTTTTTCATGTAGATGGTCCCGGATAGTGTGGGACAGTTAGCATCTCTGAAATAACAAAACAAACAAGGCAGTAATATTAAAAGAGAGTTGGGAAAATAAAAAGGAATAGGAATGAATTACCTTGAATGCATTGAACCAAAATAAAAAGAACTTGTTGAAATCCAATAACATGTCTATTCTGGAAATACTTAACTATACCCTAAATTTGAATTACATACCTAAGTCCCATTGTGTACACTGTGAATTCTTTTGGAGTTAAGGCTATGCTCAAGTGTTTTGTTGAATTGAGGCCTAAAGAAGCAGAACAATTAATTTTGTGTGTAACTTCACATAACTAAAGAGGGAAGACATCTGCTGGGTGAAATTAATAACAGGAACTCCAATCCTATTTTATTGTTCTGGGCACAAATGTCCTCTCAAGAAGACTACTGTATCTTTTAACAAACTAATCGTACACTATTACAATCCTATCTCTTCCACTTTCTGTCCCTGATTACTCCTTCCAGACAGTCACTCTTTCATGCTGCCAATAGTTCTGATCTGCTCAAGACTACTACTGTCCCAGTAAATCAATATCTTAGCCAATTTCTTAAGACTGTGTGGCAACGAGAAGTAGTTTTTGTTCTCATTCAATAACTATTCTTCCTCTGGTCATCCTTCCTACCTACCACTGAATGGAGGGACTCTGGAGCCAGTGTGTGTCAAGACTTAGCAGGGCTGTGCCAAAAAAAAGCATCATGCATTAGACACAGGCTAGTTCTTCAATTCAACAGCCATATGAGGAAGAGTATAATGAAAGAAGCATCCTGGAATCAATAAAGAAGAACTGAAGTAACAGAGATGTACAACAAGAAGAGCTGCTAGATGAGCCAAGAAGCAGACTGGGACTAACAGAAAAACAAAACCTTCATAACGTGCATTAAAACAACTTTTTTAGCCACCTGAGGTAGAAGAACACAACAAATGGTGAAAGTAATCACGGTTAAAAGAGTAGGAGTTTGAGAGAAAAAGTAGAAGAAGACAGGAATCCAGAAAGGAAACAGCATTTTCTGCATTTTCAAAAGGTGCCGGGTTTGTTGGTTTGGTTTTTACTTTGAAGTGTCATTGAAATACTTTATATGTGTAAAGGTGAATTTTAGATTATTTTTCTATAACCTTTACTTTGATTCTGCTCAGAAATCATTAAAAAAATCTATAAACTGAAATCCATCAGGCTGTGTATGTGTAGCCTTCATAGTAAGGAGCAGAGGAAAAGGTAACCTCCTTTGAATAGGCAGTGGCTTACAAGCCTCGTTAGAGTGTTCAAACTCATATCTCAACCACAACCTCAGGGACCCTTTTTATGTGGATGGGAAGGTTTCTTATTCTTTAGAGAAATTTAATTGCCCTCTCAGCAAAGATTAACATTTCCCAGGTCAAGCCAGTTGCTACTCTGTGGAATGTTTCACCCTCTGTAATGTGTGCAACTGTTGAAGTACCTTTTCAAAGCAAGGGAAGTAGTGTGTTGGCATTGAGGAGGCGATTTTCTTGTAGAAGACAGATGGAAAGAGATTGCCAAATATTCTTAATCTAAACCTATAAAGTTAAATTCCAGTTCCTTCGTTTTGCCATTTCTACATGTAACAAATTCCAAAATAAACTGTAATACAAATTCAGGGTAATTGCAAATCTATGTTGTCAGCATGAATCATTTCTATCTGTTGTTCATAGTACCACTAAATGCTAGTAGACTGCATATTTCTGCAGAGTTGCTGCAAATCCTAATCACCTAAACATACAGTTTGAAGGATTTCAAAACATAATTCAACCATGAAAGCTATACCCTTCAATTTAAGCTATTTTATGACCTGATATTTTAAACGTTTAAAAAACAAACTTTTAAGTAGAACTTGAGTCAAAGAACAAATAGCATTAGTCATATTTACTGTGGATGGTAATTTGTAGTCACTATGCTGCATAATATCCAGTAAATAAGTTCTATCCTTAGACAGGAATTATGGATTTAATTTATCATGTTCCAAGAGAAACATACAAACCTAGAATAACTTACACAGCATGACTGAAGTATCACAGACATGTCTTCTCTCTTTATGTTTTAATTTAAACACATTAATTGCATGTCATTTGCCTTTTATAACCCTTGTGTGAATATTGCATATGAAGCACAAATATTTAACAGCTGCTAGAATAGTTAGCTGCTGCTTAGCTTCAGACAGTGTATGTTGATCCTGTCATGCGAGTATTCATCATCATGGCTAGGCTTCACGAACAAAGAACCTGGGAGGGCTCCATCCATGCTCTTCACAAGCGCTTTTTACAAGTACGCTGATGGCTGAAAAGGGCAATGCGGGACAGGCAAGAGCAGTTGCAAAAGGCACAGCAGAAGGACTCCTTAGGAGGTATAACCTGCAAGACACGATTCTTTCTGCGCTGTCTTTTCTCCTCAAGAGTGATCCTGCATGCCCTTTCAAGAATATCCGCGGCATTAAAAATAGTGTGTGTGCAGAGCTCCTGATTGGAGGCCAGAGTAGACAAGTTAAGGTGATTAATGTGGCCAAGGCTAAGATGTTGTTTCAGGGAGTCCTTGTATCTCCTCTTCGGGGCTCCTTTCTTGCAATAGCCAGTGGCAAGTTCACCATAAAGNGTTAAACGCTGCAGAGCTACTTCTGTATGGGCAACAAGGGCAGCGTCATCAGCATAAAGCAGCTCCCGGACAAGATGGTTCATGGTTTTAGGATGGGGCTTCAAATGCCTTAGGTTAAATAGGCTTCCATTAGTATGATATCTAATGTAGATACCATCCTGGTCATCGAATCCTGTCACGGCCCTTTGGAGCATCATGCTGAAAAAGAGTGTGAATAGAGTTGGTGCAAGAATGCAGCCTTGTTTCACGCCTTTAGTTAATAGAAAGGGCTCAGAAAGTGCAAGCCTACACTGGAAATACAATTATAAAAGAAAGAGTTCCCACTGCCCTACAGATTTCTAATCTTCTTGTACTGTGAGAGACCACAGATAAGCATTCAGGAAAACAAAGCGGCCTTATACAGGAAAAATGCAGTAATGTTTGCCTTACTGAAACTATCTTGCAATAGAAAACCCATTTTGGTAGGTTTATTTGTCCATCTCTCTCCTGCCTCTCTTCTCCCTTGCCACCCCACTTTTTATTTTGGAAGGGAGTGTGGCACATTTCTCTGATGGTTTCGATTAGAGAACAAAAGATAAGTGAAATGTTAGTAGTTGTTGTTAAGTAGAAGAACAAACACCTTTTAAAGCTCAGGTTAATGAGGGATCTTTAAGGTTCAAAACAGACATATAAAAGGTAGATAGATCTCTTAGCCTCAGAAAGTAATCCTACTTTTCCTACCCACTAATGTCATAGTTACATTACTGATCCGAGGATCAGACCCAGCCCCTGCAGGAATCTGACAATGAAATATCCTTATCCTTGCCTAACCTTCTCTTTGTCTGACAAACAATGTCAAAAATACTGTTTTGTAACCAAAATGAACTTAAACTAACTTGTTTAAACTAACTTGTCCTGAAGCAAGTCCAGGAAACAGCTTGACTGTGATAACATACTTTGTCACTTCTTGCTATGGTGTAAGAGTGTGTGACATTTACATCCCTTCTTCCACAGTCCTATGCCTTGTAGAATCATGTCTATTGAGAGAGACCCAGATTAAATTGCTTTCACAAGGAAGATCAAATCCTAAATCCCACTAATATGCCTCAAAAATGAAGCAATAGGCTGTTTCTGGAAAGGAATAAAAAAATAATCTCAATCTCTTCTATTACACTTAAAAGAATTCAGAATTCATTGACAGAGAAGATACTGAGAAGAAGAATAACTGAATGTCTACAGCAGCATCTTGGAGGATGGAGTCAACCAAACTGCAAAGGACTTCTTTTAAAATGTGTAAACAAATTTTAGAATCCCAGTTCTATTTCCTGCCAGATAAATTAGCCAACCCCTTAGCAATAAACTCAAAAGGATGGTCTCCTGCCTGGGTTTTGGAATTTTGCTTGCTTGTTAAGGAAAGGTCACAGAGTCAATCTTGACTCTACAAAATGCCTAGACTTTGGAGAAGACAGACCCAGCTGTATTCTCAGTATTTTCTATTGGTAATCATTAGACAACCTACTTAGTGGTTTTTAATCTACCTTATGACAACTGTCTGGTTTAATATTAATATCAGGCAGTTACTTCTCTATTCATGCATTCTGTAGGAAGCTCAAAGTGCTTCATTTTTTGAGATTTTATCTGAAATAGCACCATTGCAATTATACCACTTTATGAATCTGGTCACAAATATACCACCAGCTTTGCTTTTGTCTTCTATTCCTTATTTCTAAGCAAGTGCCAAAAATAGTGAAATGAAGTTTATCCAGAAGCACAGTGAGATATCACAGGCTACATAGAAAGTCAGTGTAAAAAGTCTTTACTCTGACTTCATTGGTTATTTTTAGGCCTGTGTACACTCTTGCAGCCTATAAGTAAAAAAATACATAAGCCATTGTTTCTATTCTTCCCCAGCAGTTTTAGCAGTATTTTATTCTGCTCAATAGCCCATGTAGCCCTGCAGCATTCAGACTGACCCAGTTCAGACAATCACTAGATATAATGAGGAGCAATGCCTCTTCTGTACTTCAGCTGTGAACAGTGAGCAAACAACTTCACAAATACAATTGTAAAAATACCCAACAAAAATAGTTTTATTTTTGTATTAGCACCTTTAATATGTCACAGTCAGCAGAACAGGAACATGAACAAACGGTGGCCAATTCCTACTCTGCCTTTAGAAGGAGAAATTAATAATGAAATTTCACTTAGTAATCTCATAGCAGCTTTACAGTGTGATCATGATAACATAGGCATGAGAATAGTCATAACAACCCTTCTTCCCTTTCCTCAAATCTAGCCTCCTAAGGCATCCTGTAAGGAAAAAGGGTACTTGTCAGAATTCTTCTTTAGTGTCAAAGAGGTTGTTGATATCACAAGTCTCTATGCAGCAAAAGAAATATTATAAAACCTGTATAACAGTGATTCTAGAAATAAACAATGCTTAACAAATCTGTGCTCTGCCTAAGTCAAGTTCATGCCTGGTGTTAACTATGACCTATTATCATCTTATGTGTAATATACTGACCTTCTTTCAATGTACCATATAAAGAAAACTCTCCCCTAATCGTGTTTCTCTACATTTCCCTAATATGTATATTTTCAATACTTCCTCTATTTTTCTTCACTTTTTGTAAGGTTTTTTGTCCTTTTATAAGGCAGCTTCCATCCTATACTGTTTTAAACTAGCTCTAAATTTAAAATACATGCAGGGATCCAGGAATTCTTGCCTGGTATTTTGACATTGGGGACCTAGC
Source organism: Bucco capensis (assembly GCA_013396975.1). NCBI lineage: Eukaryota > Metazoa > Chordata > Aves > Piciformes > Bucconidae > Bucco > Bucco capensis. The sequence continues at coordinate 135,048 of VWZO01013858.1, read as the reverse complement.
CACTATTGACTGCAAGTAATTTATTTTCTGTGTAGATACTCCCTAGATATACCACACAGCTATTGCAAATCTTTGTAGGAAGGAAATCTAAATATGCCTGAAAATGTCTGTCAGACTATTCTCTTACACTTCATCCACTTGTTCTAATGCTCAGTAAATGTCTTCCCTCATCACAAGAAAGAAATTCAATGCCATTGCATGACCTTGCCACAGGCATAATACCCTTGACGGCTTTCACATTAAAAACAGCCATGAGTTTCTAACTGAGTTGAAATAGCCAGGAGTCTTAGTCATGGGTGCCTCAAGTCCCAAAAAATCCCTGTTAGTATGTAGTGAAATTCTCACTCTGGTACTGCTTTCACCAGTTAGGTTGCACCAGAAACCCAGTACCAGCACTAGGTAATAGAGACAGCCCTGCAGCAATCTACTGCTGTTACTACAACCCTCCACCTTAGCAGATATCCTGACTGTGGCCTTCTTTCTTGACAAATATTGGAGATCTCTGCAACTGAGGAATGCTCTTAACTGACGAATGTAAGCTTCCAGTACTGTGTATAGCTGAGCATCTTGATCAGTTACTGTCCTCAGTTCTGTCAAGTTATTGTTTGAGACTAGTAAATGAAATGTAAATACAGTTATTTGTAACTAAAGTGGATTCTGACTTTATTTCTTGGGAAAAAAGCAACGTGCTTAATGCATTAGAATTGCCACATCTTTCTTTAGTTGAGCTTTTAATTTAATGTTGTATTTAATAAACTATATGATTTTATACTTTTGGTGTTCCTCCCATGAAGAGTTCAATGATTGCCTCCAAATGAATCAGTCTCTGTTTAAACTTTTCTCCCATACATGTATCACTCACTTCTCTATATATTATTTACATATTCTATTAATTTTTGTGCAACCTATGCATAGTTTATTACTAGATATGACTCAAGTGCATCAACTACTCTGCAGATTTTTACAGTAACATGATTTTACATCCTATCTCTTTCTCTCTACACCATTACATCTCTCTTTTTTTTTTTTTTTGGTAAAGTTACTAATTTCATTTAGATGAAGGAAGTAATTTCGTTGGCATCCCATTTAAATGGTGAAGTCACAGTTCAGAAGATATATAAAATATAGCAAATGTTGCAGTAATCCTAATGGCTAAATCTGCATGTAAAAGAAATTGAACTCAAATTCAAGGAAGTGCTATTTATTCTAAATTTCATGCTTAGGAACTGGCAAAGGATATAAGGGGTTACTGCTTTTAAGGCACAGTTAAAGAGAGCCTAAGAGCCTCTTGCATCTTTTCCGCATTTGACCTCGGTCTTCTCTTTCATAAGATCATAGCCTAAATTCAAGTAATATGAGCAAAAACATTTGTTCACAGCAGGAAGATGAATTTAGGTTTCTCTACTTAAACAAAATATAATGAAAGAGCAAGGGTTTAAAACTCATTGCTGTGAGACCCATTCACCATCCATCAGTGATATTTGTTTACAAACATTTACATTTGGGGGGAAGACAAATATAAAAATGCCTGGAAATAAATTATTGGCAAGAAAATAAACAGTATTGCCTCTGAGGATTTCAATGAGAGGTGATAAGGACATCAGCTGTTTCTATTCTGGGTTTCTTGAACATGTTTGTTTATTTTTTTAAGTATTCCTAAAGCCTTTCAAGCACATATAACACAGTGAGTTCCAATGAGCTGGTGCCTATTGTTTCAATATATACTTTCTTTTTATTGTCTCCGACCAGTTTTGGCTTTGACAAAATACACAGTGTCCACCCATTTTCTATGACAAAAGAAACATTTCCATTGCCTTTCTACTATGCCAAAATCCACTGGTGAAAAAGAAAATACTCAATCAGTGTGCAGGTGTTTTCTGAATGTTAATGAATGGATTTTTTTACAACCAGTGTTATTACACAAATCGCCAACTGCGGGGTAGAGAAAAGCCATTTCTGCCTTTGATTATGCAAGTTTTCATGTGAGTCTACGTGAAAGAAAAGGGTTGGTTTGCCTCCACACAAGTATTTTCAAAGTCTAAAAGAAGGTCCTAGTTAAAATGTTAAAAACCAACGATCATATAGTCCAGCTGTGTTCTACACAGTTCTCAAAAGCCTGTAGCTTGCTTCTACAAACTAAAATGGAGACAGAGCAGAATATGAGACACATCTGATGTGCGTATAATGCTTTTTGCTTCTTTTTTTTTTGTTTGTTTAGGCAAGACTGTCGGAGGTCAGATTAATAAGCATGGACTCTGCATCTCGGCTACACAAGACAAATTTGGATTAGAGTTGACATTATTGATAGGTTGATAGAGTTTATATTATATTCCTTACTCACCGCATTCTTCCATCTGGATAGTAGGAAATTATGTTTTATTACCTCCTATGAGGATGCTTTGCTACAAGAAGGAGCACTGTCCTTATAAATCATGACTGAGATGAGATTGTAGCAAAGGAATACTAGGCAAAATATGCACTGTTACAAAGGAGAAGCCTCAGGACGTACTGAGAGTTTGGTTTTCTATAAACTATCATCAAAGTTTAGATACAGTATTTATTATAAGAATGTTTGAGAATCTAATCTTTTAGTGTAAAACCAGTACTATTCAAAGATTTTAGAAAAATTTCTGTGAGTCCAGCTTTATTTTGTGTTATAATGGTGAGATGTACCTGACCTAATATTAGATATCTGTATTATAAGCTTATTATATTAGCCTTCCGTTTGTCAGAAGAATAAGAAAATGCACACTTAAGGCATAAAGTGTCCGGTCTGTATTAGTCAAAAGAATTGTGCTTCAGAATGTCATTAGAAGCCTCCAGTATAAACAGAATCTCAAAATCTGAATGAATATATAATAAAAATATACATTCCATCAGACAAAACCACCAAATGAGATTAAGCTAAACACAGTACCAGAGGAGGAAAACAATGAAAAACAACTGTCTGAAAAGGATCCTATGCAGACTCAGATTCCCTGGTTTGCTAGTCTCAGTTATCTGTACTCCAGCCTTACCCCTACCATGTAATTCCAGCTACCTCAACTCATGCTGTGGAGCCAGTTCTATGGGAAGGGGAAGGGAGGAAGCAGGAGAAAAAGATGAAAGGCAGAAGGAGAAGGAAAAGGGAAGTTCCATGAGTAATGTGAAAGTCGTTCTTCTACATTTCAGAATCAGTCTTCTGCTACTTGTTTCTTCATTCACCTCTAGATCTTCAGCTCCACTTTATGGCCACTATAACCAATCCTACTATTATTTATTCTGTCCCTGATCAATTCTTCCCTGTCTGTCTGTGCCAGTTCAGCAATTGACTTGGTTTTTGACCTTGAAAAGTTATTTTATGTACCTGTCTTTAACTTCATAATATAAAAAAATCCAGGCACAGTCTGACAATCCCTTGTGGTCTGCTGTGGCCCCTGGTGCGATAACTGTGCCGACAGCAGAGGGAGCATTAAACTCATTGCCCACAGTAAAGTGTGGGGAGTGATACCCATGTTCCTATAATCCTTGGATGGGTAGGATGAGCTCATTAGCCTTCTGGCAGTCATCCTAGGAGAAAGACAACTCTGATTCCAAACCCAGGCAGATGAAGCTCGTTTAGCCCTGTAAGGCCTTCCATCTAAGAGAAGGACACTCTAATAAAACCTATGTCCTAAGGACTTCGCTACCAGCATCCAAGCTTGCTAGGCCCTGGCAGATGAACCTTAGGACTAAAGGGTGGGTCCAGCTCTGCGCGTGCTGTGTTTCACCAAAAAAAAATCCCTTGCGCAGGCTCGAGGGTGCTATCTGCTCTCCTCTTTTTATCAGCGCGCTTGTAAAAGGCGCTGATGAGGAGCGTGGGTGGAGCCCTCCCTGGATCTTCGTTCACGAAGCCTAGCCATACATACATATATAAAAAAAATCTCCCCTCCTTGCTCTCAATTTAAAACAGCACTCAGTAAAACTGACTTATTCTACTTGTTTGAATATTATATTTGAGTAGCAACCTTATTGAAAATTTAAAGGAGCTGTGTTCAATGAACATTTTTAAAGTTTTATTTGTTAGAGTACATTTTGTTCCTTCCAAGCTTAAGTGACTACAAAATGTTTGCAAATTTGTGTTCCTGAAGTGTCTCTAGTAGATATGCTTGCATCTTTTCAGACAATAAAACTCCTTCTGCTTGCTAAATTAGCAGGATCCCAGAACAGTACAAGAGAAATATTTTCTTTCAAAGACTTTCCTGCAGACAATCAAATATAGCTTTTATTCCTCAGTAGGTGACAAATGTAACAAATGCCAGTTTATTAAAGAGTGGAATAATACTTATGGAAAGCAGATGTTTCTTTGTGTTATTTTTCTCATTAAAATCTGCATTAGAAAATGAATACAGGCATTTTCTATATATCATCTTATATATACATACAGACATTTTGATCATCATGAGTCCACGTAAACAACAAAGGCTATGCAATGCTTTAATGAAAGAAGCTGCAGTCCCTGTTCAACAGTGTATCAACAAGCAATAGCAAAAATTCTACTTAGTACATGAAGAAAGGTGACAAATAAAGATTAGCCAGTTTATGGCAAACAGAAGAAATTACAATAACTAAAATACAAAGGAAACTAACAGTTAGCAAGAAATAGTTCTTGATGACCACATGTCAGTATATCAAGGATTTGTCACTTCACTTTGATTTATTGCTCCTGTGTACTTTGCACTTTTGTATATCCATTAGGTTCTTCTTGTTTCTAATGGATTTAAAGAGGATGCTTGATCAGAAACAAATATTATCATGCCTGAATGTTACCTTCCTTTCTCAGATTAAAATTCTGTCTGGATGAATAAACTTAGTCCAATAACTCTTGAACCCAGCATCACATTTACTTTATGTATACAACATATAGAACATATATAAAACTTAGATGTTTAAGTCGCATGTTATTTGCAGAATGTTGTGAAAGCATTTTGAAGGATTCCTCTTTCACTTATCCAATATTACAATCACTGTTTTAGAGACATTACTAGTTTACTCTCAAAGAAATCTCTCCTGAATCACTATCACTTTTATAAAGTCTTATATTTCTCCACAAACTATATTAGGACAAAATTCAGTTTGAATCAAAATACCAGCAATACTCCTACTTAACCTTTCTGGAAAATCTTTAGGCAGAACTTAAAACAAGTTTTCTAAATTTTAATTCAGTTTTGGAAGCCTCCTTCTAAAGAGCAATTAGAAAACAAGGGCCATCTACTCACTATGTGATAAAAATTTTGTTTTGAACTGCAAAAAAAGTAAAGCTATGCCTCATTTTCTTCTAAGTTCATCAGCCAACCAGTAAATTTACCATAAATACAGAATTTGAAGGATTGTCAAATGATAAGTCTCAAGACCTTGAAAATAGTATACATAAATTCTATGTTATATAAGGATCACTGTAACATACCTATACTATATTAGTGATGGACAAGGGATTGGTTGCTTAACAAACAAGTAAGGAAGTTCTGGATGGAGTAGGCAAGCCAGGGTCCCAGGGTAATGTGAACAGAAAAGACAGACCAGTCAACAAAACAGAACTGAAGTGGAATCACTTCAAGTGTGGGCATGTAGAGATGCAAATGTGTGCAAAACAGCTTTACACAAAACATTCTCAAGCCTGTTCTGGGGAATCAGCATCATTGAGCGCCTCTCTGAAGGGTCTCTTCAGTAATGTACGCAACAAAGAGTTAGGAGAAAAACAGGAGCTAGAAGTCTGTGCAGTTACTGGGCTATAACCTGATTGGGATTAGGGAGATAATTCACACAACTAGAGTGCCTCGATGGATGGATGCATGCATGGATGAATGGAAGGATAGATGGATACAGGATTTTTAGGAAGAATAGTGTAGGAAGGTGAAGAGTCCAGCACAGGGCCACCAAGATCATTAAAGGAGTGGAGCATCTGCCCTATGAGGACAGGCTGAGAGAGCTGCGTCTCTTCAGCCTGGAGAAGAGGAGACTGAGAGGGGACCTCATTAATGTTTATAAATATGTTAAGGGTGAGTGTTGGGAGGAGAGAGCCAGACTCTTCTCAATGTCATCCAATGTTAGCACAAGAGGGAATGGGAGCAAGTTGGACCACAGGAGGTTTAGTATTAACACGAGGAGAAACTTCTTTACAGTAAGGGTGACGGAGCACTGGAACAGGCTGCCCAGGAGGGCTGTGGAGTCTCCTTCTCTGGAGACATTCAAGAGCCGCCTGGATGCATTCCTGTGTGACCTCATCTAGGTGATCCTGCTCTGGCAGGGGGGTTGGACTAGATGATCTTTCTAGGTCCCTTCCAACCCCTAACATTCTGTGATTCTGTGAAGAGGGAGTGCTGCACCTCCTGTGAGAGAGCAGTTGGACTACATGGAGCTTTGCCTTGGGACAGGTCAGGAGCCATTTGAGAGCTTATTAGTGCTGTTATATTAGGTATCAGCTATAAATGTCCAAATCAGGAAGGCAAAGTAGATGAGGTCTTATTCAAACAACTGGAAGAAGCTTCACAGTAACAGTCCTAGTCCTCATGGGGAATTTAACCACTCTGATTTCTGCTGGAAAAACAATACAGACAGGTTCATCCATCCAATCTAGGAGATTTCTAGAATGCATTGACAACAACTTCCTGACACAGGTGACTAAGTAGCCAACAAGAAACAGTGCTCTCTTGGACTTCATACAAGGAAGAAATGGTCATGGGTATAAAAGCTGGAGGTTGGCTGCAGTGGATTTGACATGAGCGATTTTGGTATCATAAGAGGCAGCAGGGCAAAAAGCAAGACTGTAACCATGGATTTTAAGAGAAGAGACTTCAGCCCCTTCAGAGATCTGCTTGGAATAATCCCAAGGGGTGTGGCCAGGAAGTTAAGAAGGCTGCAAGAGTCATGGTCCTTCAACCTCAAGAAAGTTTCATCCCAACCAGTAGGAAATCAAGCAAGGACATCAGGAGGACCAGATGGAAGGCAAGTATGTGCTACTTGAACTCAGATATAAAAGAAAGTGTGCAAAAGCTAGAAGCATGACCAGTAACCCAGAAGGAGGATAGAACTGCTATCCTTTTGTTCAGGGATAAGGATAGAAAAGCCAAGGTCAACCTAGAGTAGAATTTGCCAAGGGATATGAACGACAAGAGGAAAAGATTCTGCAAGTACATAAGCAGTCAAAGGGAGTCAAGGGACAACATGGGCCTGCTGCTGAATGGAGCAAGGGAACTACTGACAAATGAAATGAAAAAGGCCAAGATACTCAACATCTTGTTTTCCTCAGTCTTCAGTGGTAAGACTGACCTTCAGGAATTCCAGACCCTGAAACCACAGGGCAAGTCTGGTACAAGGAAAACCTACACTTGGTGGGAGAGAACCAGTCAGGGTTAAACATCCACTTAAACAAACTGGATGTACATAAATATGCTCATTGCAGGGGGCACCAGGACTCTTTGCCATGCCACCAGTGGGGAGAGGGTTGCCCCTATCCCTGATGAACTGGCAGCTGTAGCCATGGCAGGAGCTGCTCTGGCTGCGACGGGCGGCACGGCAGGCTGCACCCGTATATCCAGGAGTGGCGGGGGCAGGGGGTGCAATGCCAGCTTGACAAGAAGCAGCGTGTCCCCACAGACTGGCACCAGCAGAGGACCAACAGCACGCCCTGGCTGCAGGATCAGTCTCCCAGCAGTGGCTCCATGACCCCATTCCAATGGCATGGAGCTGCCAGGAGTGGCAAGGGGTGGTGGCCTCCAGAAGCGGCTTTCACATGGAAATCAGTAGAACAAAAGAGGAGCCAGGAAAGGAAGTCACATACGCAGGGAACTCTGGGAGTCATGCGTGCCGGGAAATCTGAGGAATCTTGTGATAATTCGCCACATATTTATACCAGAGCACGAGGAGACATTTTCTCTTCATCTGGAGAACTCAAGGCAGGGGGGAAGGACCGTCCCCATATTGGATCAGGAGCCCACCATGTGGCCTCCGCCATCTTGAACACCGTGCAGCGTTCTGCCCTCCGTCTGGATCTGGAGGTTCTTCTCTTCATTCATCCACCATACAACTCCATCCACCTCCCTGGTTCCTCCATCCACCATCCCAGCTCACCTCATCTTCCTTCTCACCCCAACCGGACTATATTCTTGCAATTTTTATCGGGGGTGGGGAACAAATCTCACTTTGTGGTGAGGGGGAGGGACCAGGATATTTCTTACCAATTTCTGTATTTTACTGTTCTATATATTTTCTGGTAAAGTTATTCTTTATTACCTTTGCCTCGGGTGTGCATTTGTTTTTTATTCTGTTTTTCTTCCTTTGTTGTGGGAGGGGGAAGGCTCCTTATCTCGGTCTTTCCTAATAATTGTCCAAACCAGGATTATCAGACTATTGTGGTGGATTAGCTAGTGGTCAAACACTCCCTCTTCCATTATTGCTCACTTCCTTCTCTCCCAGCAGCACAGGGGAAGAAAACAGAAAGAAGAACGAAAAAGTTCATGGTTCAAGATAAAGACAGAGAGATTACTTCCTATTACCATCACTGGCAAATCAGACTTAACTTTGGGAAAATTAACTTAATTTATTGCCAATTAAAATAGGTATTTAATTACTGATTCAGGCAAAGGAAAACAAAAAGACAAACATTAAAAGAGCACATTTCCTCCGTCCTTTCTTAGTCTCAGCTTCACCCTGGACTCTTGACCCATCCTAAGTAGCACAAGGAGGTGAGAGCTTGAAGATTGTACACACTGGCTTGTAATTGCCAACCAGCTGGAAAGCAGTTTTGCTGAGAAGGATCTAGTGATCCTGGTGGGCAACCTGACCATAAGCCAGCAATGTATCCTCTCAATAAAGCAGGCCAATTGCCTCCTGGGCTGCATTAGGCAGAACTTTGCCAGCAAGTCGAAGGAGGTGATTCTTCCCCTCTACTCAGCACTGATGAGGCTGCACTTGGAGTACTGTGTCCAGTTCTGGCCCCCCCTAGTATAAGAGAGACATGGACATACTGGAGAGAGTACAACAAAAGACCACTAAGATGCTTAAGGATCTGGAGCATTTCTCCTATGAAGAATAGCTGAGAGTTGGAACTGTGCAGCCTGGAAGAGAGAAGGCTCAAAGGGATCTTATTTGTGTGTAAAAAAAACTGATGGGAGGGAATGAAGAAGACTGAGCCAGACTCTTCTCAGTAGTGCTCACTGACAGGACAAATTAAAAAATGAAAAAAAATCAATCTGAACACAAGAAAATACTATTCTATGTGAGGGTGGTCAAACACAGGGACAGGTTGCCCAGAGAATTTGTGAAGTCTCCATCTGTGAAGCCATCTGGACATGTTTCTGGGCAACCTGCTTTAGCTTGAGTAGGGAGTTTAGACTAAATGATCTCAAGAGGTCCCTTCCAGCCACAAATATTCAGGGATTTTGTGATTAGCCCTTTTACAAGATAATATTTTTAAAGCAGTTGGTGTTATACCTGAGCCATTTGTAGTATAAAGGTGATAAATAACACATATCATATCTTTTTGTGCTACAGCAGAAGGATGCTTATTTTGCTTTTGTTTGTGCATCTGCCATGAACACTTGAAAATGTATTTAAATACCAAAGCGTCTGTTAAATGAGTCAGTTGTATGACACCAGAAATATCCAATATTTCCTTTTCAGACTTACTGAATCAAAATAATTTTTATTACTGATGTGTATTTTTGAAGTAGGACCAAATTGCCAAAATAAGAATCTGTGAGGACAAACTCATTCTGGAGCATATTTTCTCAAAAAACTGTTTAATTTTTAGAGGTCAGTTTATTCAACATAAAGATCATTGTATACAGCCTTCTATTAGACTACTTAGAGTGTGAAGATTCCTAAGCATAATAAGCCTGTCCAAATTCTGAAAAGGTGTCAAAATAAATATTATGACACATTATATGTTTTTCTACTTTTATAGATATACTTTACATGTACTGAGCTCCACTTACAAAGACTAATGTTTCAGAGGTAGCATGTCTAACCTTCATCTTATTTCATATCATATTGGTTTTTGTCAAGTTGCAATTTTCAGACTAGTTATACATTGGTCTTTTCTGCTCTGGTTATAGTGACTTTCTGTTCCTATATACCAGAAAAAGAAAAATGGTAATAACATGACAGCACTGGTTAACTCTTCCCTAGGTTTATAGTAATTTAATTCTACATGGAAATTTGCGTTCATCTGGAAAAAATATAAAAATTTGCAATTTTAGCTTCCTAGGACATTGAGAATCTGTACTTTCAGATTCCTTAACAGCATTATAGTGTAGTTTCTTGATGATCTGAAGTTGATTAATTAGAGGGGTTTTTTTAATGCTGTATGAATTGCTGACTCTTCCTGTGTACTGAGCTATATCAATTAGTTAATTGTTTGTTCATGCTACAAAAACTTTGCACTATTCTGAAGCAAGAATAGGTAAAATCAGGGGACACTCAGCTGGTAAGCTGTCAGTCCATCATAACTTGAATATTGATTTTGGGAGACTGGTGACAATCTTTAGATGTACATGTCGAGTTTGTTGACAGACACCTCTATACTTAATTGAATGTGATGTCTGTTTGTGAAGTGATGAAGTATGTCAATGATGCATATGGTTTTCCTCCCTTCCAGCCCCTTTCAATACATTCAATGGAGTGTTACAGTATTCCACACTGTTCTGACAAAGCTTTCTGAACTTCATAAATTGAAACGCTGGGTCTGCTCTCACATAATTTTCTCACAGATATATATTCACTGGATGGTGAAGCGACAAACAAGTCCTGCACTTTTAAACAGTCAATTCTTCTGAATGTTTCTGTGAAGGATAAAGTTTAACTAATCAGTAGCAGTTCACATTATAGCTTTAGGTAGTGTTAATAAGACCTTTGCATGTTCTGCAGTCCACTAAAATTCACCCACTGTTACTTTAATAGCCTTAGGCCATTGTTATTCCAGTCATCAATATGACTCTAAACAAAATGTATTAGTTGAATCTCACACGGCGTAAAACTTATAAGAAATATATTTTTTCCTCAGTGTTCCTAAATGACAAATAATCATCTTACTATCCATGCTATACCTTCCCTCTTTAATGTATGAGAAAGAAAGGAGAAATCAGGGGATTTCCTGTCTTCAGTTGTCATCATATTTGATCCTGCAGAGCAACTCAGAGGGATATTTCTACAGTACTTTTTTCTGTCAATTATCTTGACTCCTGTTCATCGAAGTGGACTCTTGTTCTTAACCATGAAAAGCAAAAAGAAAACAGTATCTTATAAAACTGCTGGGATATTCCTGCCTTGTAACTAGTTCTCTTTGCCTCGGATAACAAATCAATGCATATGTTTATTAAATCTGGCTGTCAGCTTTCACTTTGTCTTCCTGTTTATCAGAGTTGACTCTCAGAGATTTCAGAGATTAGGTTATTTGCAAGAGGAGCTTTTGATGTTAAATTTTTTAAAAGTGCATATGTACATATGCAGACATATGCAAGGAGAAAAAATTGATACTGCAATATCCCATTAAAGAAGAGATTATATGTATCTGGAAAATACCTATCTATCTAGAAATTCAGAGTAGGCTCCGTAGGCAGGTGCAAGGCACTGGTTAGAACAGCAGTTCTAACAAAGTTCCAACAGAGAGGTGGCAGAACCAAGGACAAAGGGAACTTACCCACTGACTGAGAGTAGTGAAGGTAAAGAAAGGAAAAATATTCCCACCGGGCAGAGCAAAGCAATGATTGTGGTCTGCTTCCAACAGAACTAGTATCAGCACAAGCTAAAGTCGCTAGTGAACAGCTCAGTGAGTGGAGTTAGAAAAGGAAAAAGAGTAAGATAATAGCTCTAAACTAACAATGAACTGCACAAGGTAATGGAAGTGCCAGCCTAGCAACATGAATTTCCATTTTAAAAATTCTTATAGCTGAAACAGCAAATCAAATATCCATCAGAGTTTTTTTATTTTCTTGATAGCTTCAAATGGAGAAGGAACTTTCACCCAAACCAGGAATAAGTCACAATGTTGTAGCCAAAATTTAGTACAAAAATAAAACCAATAGTTCTTTAATATGAATCTGATTTCTGAAACTATATATTTAACCCACTTCAAACATAAATATCATCATTTTGCTCAAATTCTCCATTACATTTTAGGCTTTACACCAAAGGAAGTTTGAGTCAGATCTTTTATGTATTTTCCTTTCCCTGTCTCTATCAACACTAAAACATCATTATTAACACTAACATGATTTCTAACCAAATTCTTCATACACACATAAATTTAACTTTTAGTGGAAAAAAAAAAGTTAAATATTTAACATAGTGAAAAGAAAGAAGCATCATAAGTTCTTCATCTAATGGGAGCTTGGAAAACCAAAACTTACCTTATTATACCCTTCCTGGATCAAATTCTGTGGGATTACCTAGGACAGGCAGTAACAATGGCTCAAAATTTCTTTAATGGAGGCTGCATCAACTCTCTGAAGGGAAAAAAGAAGTGTTACAAATATGGGTAACTTGTGTATTAGGAATTCAAATAAACTTGCAAAAATCTGCTTTGAAGACATTTTGATATTTAAAAATTGAAGCCCTCTACGAAGTCACATATCCTCTGATGTATTTAAGTACTTTATGTGTTCATTAAATGTCATAACATCATTAATTCTTTTTGCAGAGACATGCAATTTTATCCTGTTTTTAAGGGAGATTGCATTGTGGTGCAGCCAGTGAAATGCTTTTATAAATACAGGAAGCAGCAAAAAAAATCCACTGGAGTGGCTTTCTCTACAGAAAGATCAGAAATAATTGCCTGGAATCTGGGGTTCAGTGAATGTTTTGTCACACACAGAATCACAGAATCGTTTGGATTGGAAGGGACCTCTGGAGGTCATCTAGTCCAACCCCCCTGCAGTGGGCAGGGACATCCCTCTCTAGATCAGGTTGCCCAGAGCCCTGTCAAGCCTCACCTTGAATGTCTCCAGGGATGGGGCCTCAACCACCTCCCTGGGCAACCTGTTCCAGTGTTTCACCACCCTCGTGGTAAGGAACTTTTTCCTAGTACCAAGTCTAAATCGACTCTTCTCCAATTAAAAACCATTGCCCCTTGTCCTTTCACTATAGGCCTTTGTAAATAGTACAGAATTGTCCTGGTTTGGAACAGTGTATGGGAGGGGAAACCCAGACAGAAGGTTCCCACCCCCAAGAAAAGGAAGAAATAGAACAAATCACATGCACCCAAAGGCAAAGTGAGAAAAGAATAACTTTTTACAAAGAGAACAGTGAATATAGAATCAGAAAACCTCCTGGTTCTAGTTGCAAAATGGTGTCTCATCTCCCCCCCCACCACCCGTGAGAAACCTGGCACTATAGTCTACCTGAGAGGAAATGAAGATGGGATAACGCAAGATGGAGTGGAATGAAATCGGATGAGATCAGAAGGAGAAAGCCAATCTGATCCACGTGGCCACCCGTTGAGACTGCCTGCCTCTCTGCTGTGTGTCCAGCCTCATGGTGCAGAGAGAGAGACAGAGGCTGGAAGCAATGACTATATACTGCCCACCAAGTCGTGTCACATGATGTATTTCCTGGCACACTGCTTGTTTTGCACCCAGTCACTCTGGAAGCCACACTGCTCCGCTGGGATGGGGTATCCTGGGCTGTGGCCACTGCAGTTCAAGAGTCATTTGAGAAATTGCTGCAGCCATACAAATTTTTCATGTAAATCCTCTGGGAAAATAAATGGTTAAGTAATACTTTTAACATTGCGTTATTGCAGTCTTGAAGTATTTCTGTTCTGGGCTGTTATGGTATTGTCAGCAGCTTTTGAACACATTCATCCTCCTTTGTTAAAGAAACTCATTAAGAAACTCATTAGTTCTTAATTCCTTCTTGCAGTGATAACTGAAAAAACATGGATGTGTCAGGGTCAGCCAGCACTGACCTGGAGGTCACTGGCAGTATGCACGCAGCTCTGCTGCACTGCCCACCACTTTGGCCCTGCATGATGTGATCAGAGCTGCCTGGACAAGGACAAGGTGTCTTCAGGCAGCATCGCTCTGACCACCTCCCAGAAAACAAGGTAACCTGGCACAAGTCCTGTTCTGCTGACAAACAGCCTCCCTGCACACACTAATTTTTACTGCAATACTAGGAGCCAGGAAACCAGATCTGTGATAGGACATGGCTAATCTAAATCCCCATTTAAACAGCTGTGTAGGTCAGTTCGCAAGTTCAAATTCACCCATCAAAACCACTGTTAATGTAACACCTCACATTAAGATGTGTGTGTCATCATCCATGATCTGGAGCATCCTGGAACAAGACAACTGGCTCATGGAGGCTGAATGCATTGAACAAATACATGTGCCACTATCCCATCCACCCCCTGACCTAGAGTCAGGCTTTACCTGGGTACTGTCCTGTGCTTCAAATAAGAACAACCTACTAGCAGTACATATGGAAAACACAGCTCATGAGATCCAGATCCCTTCATGTGATCTTCAGATTTTAGCATGCACTAACAGGCCGCTGCAGGGACAACCAGTCTAGATCCTGTGCAGACTTGAGTGGTGGGTTTCCTGGAACTCTAAAAATGCATTAAAGGTTAGATATTAATAACACAACCCTAAGTGGGTAACTATCTAGATTGCAATTTTACAATAGTGAAAAAGGTTAAAAACAGCAGAAACACAAAGAAATTGAATGACAGAGATAGACTAACTAAGCTGAGAAACAGTGGACTGACTAGAAAAAGACATTTGAAATTTTAAACAATATATTTCTGCTGTTTGATTCCTGCTGTGTGCAGAAAACAACAAACTTTTATTTTTTTCACTGTACAGGTACAGATTTGCATAATGAATTTATCCTCTTAAATAAAACAACTAACACACCACAAGTTTCGGTAACTGGCTCAAAAATATAACTATATGATGTAAATATTAGCTCCCTAGCTAATCTGTGAGATCCATTATTTATACTTTTCAATTATTTCCTTGAAGTTTCATTACTTCTTTTTTTGCTGACCACTTGCTTTCCATTGGAAATATGCTTTTATTTTCCATTACAATTTTTAAAATATCTGAATAGCTGCAGATTTCTTATGTGACTCATAACTATTTTAAAAGCAAAGCCCAGTTTCTCAAAAGGGCTTAGAATCATTTTCTTCTATCCTAGATAGTAGCTTCACATTTATTTCCATCTACAATTTTTGAAGGAACTTTAACATATTTTACCAATCCGTAAAAGAGTGACACTGACAGGAGAACCTTGGCCCTGCTTCTCACTTGTATTGCACCTTACTTCATAGGCCACATTCTCCCATGAAGTACCTCTGCTTTGTGAAAGCAAAAGAAAAATCTACTCTCAATCTCTGTAGTAGTTAACCAGTTCACAAAAGTTGATGAATTTGTCCTCAGAACAACATTGTTTAACAGAGGAATGCTCCTGGAAACTAAAACACACAGAGAATGTGTGACTTTCTCAAGGTTATTTACAAAGTCAGCAACAAGGACAAGAACTGCTACCTCTACTTCTCCCCTGTTACCACTGTTTCCAAGAACTGTCACTCCTTCTCCTCTATACTTTAGTGTTTCAACCAGAACAAGTTCTGTCATACCTCTACCTGATGTAACCTAAGAACTAGCAGTTCTTTTTATAAAGCATTATTCCCTTTCTACACATTTGGGAAACTATTGAGGTGAACTAATTTGCCCAAGTTCACTTAGGAGCTCAGTTACAGAGGAGTAAAAATAACTTTTTTCTCCCCTTCTGGGTCCAAATCCAATACCCCACTCTCTCAGCCACAAAGCATAACTTCTTAAAATGGTATCAGCTCTGCTCAAGGAAAAATCACCTGGAGCTATACACAGAGGCTTGTTTATAATCATCAGGGACTACAAGGCAAACCGCTAAATCCTCTCTGTATACAGAAACCTGAAAGATAGGAGAGAACACAGACAAACTCCATATCTGTTCTCAAGGCCACTTGGCTCTTCAGAGGTTTAATTTTGCAGATTACCAAGGGCCTCTTGCAAGCTAGGGTCACTTCAGCTCAGCTCCCAGCAGTGTGGTAAATCAGATCCTGTTCATGTAACTGTAGTATAAGCTTTTGTTTGGAAGAAAAATCTACACTTGGGAATCTATCGTAGTGAAGGAAGTGCAAAAGTTAGCGCACTCTGTGGTGCCTGTGAGGGCTGACAGTTCAGCAAGCAACAAAAGTAGATCTAGGAGTGAAGTATGCAAGTCCTCCATCCATCTCCCCAAGTGATAATTCTAAAACCTGTTTTGCCACCAGTGAGTGTTATTTCATTGCTGCGCAGAGAACAAAAGAAAAAAAGGATAACACTATAATAATAAGCAAGTTGTTTCTCCTCAGAAAAGACAGAGACTAAACTTCAAGTAGAGTTTTAAAAACTGCTTCCATTCTGCTGAGTGATCCTGTCTTCAATGAAATCAAGAATATTTTTGCTGCTGAATTCAGTGGGGCCAAGTTTTCATCCTGGTTTAATCTGTACAATGAGCACTAATATGCGTATTTTTGAGAGCTCAGTTCTCAATGCTGGGTATCCTTAAAATATGGGACTTTATTACAACGATTAAGAAGAAATTATGGCCTTTAGAAGATCTAGTTAAAATAGCTCACATAGTTCAATTTGATAAAAGACTTTTACAAGCGCTCTGATAAAAAGAGGAGAGCGGATAGCACCCTCAAGCCTGCGCAATGGATTTTTTTTTGTTAGGTGAGACACAGCATGCACAGAGCTGGACCCACCCTTTAGTCCTAAGGGTCATCTGCCAGGGCCTAGCAAGCTTGGACGCTGGCAGCAAAGTCCTTAGGACAGAGGTTTAACCTCTTAGATGGAAGGCCTTACAGGGCTAAATGAGCTCCATCTGCCCGGGTTTGGAATCAGAGTTGTCCCTCTCTTAGGATGACTGCCAGAAGGCTAATGAGCTCATCCTACCCATCCAAGGATTATAGGAACATGGGTATCACTCCCCACACTTCACCGTGGGCAATGAGTTTAATGCTCCCTCTGCTGTCAGCACAGTTATCGCACCAGGGGCCACAGGAGACCACAAGTGATTTTCAGACTGTGCCTGTATGAAACTAAAAATGTCAGGGTAAATTCAGTGGCAAGTATCTTGTACCAAGGCTTTTGATACCTAAATTTCTGTAAACAATAATTAAATATTTGAGCTTCTTACTTAACAGAGTTGTACATCTACAGGCCAGTGTCTGGATGTCAAATTCCCTTCTGGTCTGTGGAATTATATGAAGAGAAGCTGATCTTCAGTCATCAAGTGAAGGGAATAAGTATTACAATTTCTGGCATGAAAGGCAGGGACTACAATTAAAAACAGCAGCACCATCAACAAATAATCATAAGTAATATTCATAAATTTCTGCTACGCAAAAAATAACTGGTATTAGAAATAGACCTCTTATCTCTGGAAAACACATTTGTTAGGCTTATAAACAAGATATAAATTATGTATACCCTTGCTGCTGTGACAAAATACAACAAATACATTAAAAAAACATTTCATTAAATTTTAAATAAATTGCAGTTTTAACTCATGAGGAGATTGTTTATTTCAAGAGTTTTTATTTTCTAACTTTATTCTATCCTTATATGAAAAAAGTTATTGCCAATTCCTTCAGAAAAAAAAAATTGCCATTAATGCTGCGTAAAAGAAAAAATAATGACTCACATAGCCACAAGAAAAAAATATATTTTTTTCAGTGTACAAGATTAATGGCCCTGTCCTCTGGCCATTCTATGGTCTTAGAGCAGCAAATTACAATGGCAGTCACCAAAATCTTTGCACAGAAATTTGGAAAGAAAAACCCCATAGTCCTCAAAGATAATTCAGTCTTCATGATTCACCAGATGTTTGGAAGTTTTTTTGCCCCCAAACAGTTGAGCTTTCCTCATTCCTGCTGTGGCATCTGCTAGCATAAACAACTGCTTCTTTCTGTATCATTTCAACCTTCTATGACACTGATATTCAGGTGACATAATGCTTTATGCTTGTTTATTTCTTTTGGTTGATCTTTCTGTGCTTTCCATTTTCTCCTCATGCTCAGCACTTCTTTTCATACTCCACACTTTCTACCACTCCACCCTAAATCAGACAAAACTCCTTACTGTCTGTACCCCATTGCCTTTGTTTTTAGGAAAACAAAGATTTAAGAGGATCATTACAAAAAGTGGTAATGACACAGTTTTTGCAAAGAAATCTCAGCATATCTACCCATCAAGAATATATTAGTGTTAATGTCCTACCTACACAATCTGTTTAATTTAGGAGGAAGTCAGGCAGTAAGTGGGTTTTGTGTGTTGCATCAGTCAACAAATCATTGTACTGATCAATCAGATGCATTTGTGAAAGGTCAGAGTTTGCTTTGGTAGCAGTTGAGTGGATTATCAGTTTGTAGAAAAGTATGGTTGGCAGTATCAGCAAACTGAAGCCCTTTTAATCTTTTGTTCTGACAGATGCTCAGAAAGAAATTCTATAGAAGCTGAAGCAAAGTAAGGTAACTGGTTTTGTTAGAAAAAAACACAGCTGATCTAAACTATGCTGTCATATATATAAGAGCTTTATCTGTTTAGTCTTACTCACTCCAAACCAGAAACTTTTAAAGCAGGAAAAAATGCAGGACCATTCAATGAATTCAAGTGCTTTCTCTACATCAAAGTCCCTGCCCACTGCAGGGGGGTTGGACTAGATGACCTCCAGACGTCCCTTCCAACCCAAACCATTCTATGACTAGGCTTCACGAATGAAGATCCTGGGAGGCCTCCATCCACGCTCTTCACAAGCGCTTTTTACAAGTGCACTGATGGCTGAAAAGGCCAATGCAGGACAGACAAGAGCGGTTGCAAAAGGCACAGCAGAAGGACTCCTTAGGAGGTATAACCTGCCAGACACGATTCTTTCTACACTGTCTTTTCTCCTCAAGAGTGCCTTCTCAAAAACGTCCGCGGCACTAAAAATAGTATGTCTCCAGACCTCCCGATTGGAGGCCAGGGTAGACAAGTTAAGGTGATCAATATGGCCAAGGCTGAGATGTTGTTTCAGGAAGTCCTTGTATCTC
>VWZO01013858.1:98478-114943 GCA_013396975.1 Bucco capensis | reverse complement strand
TTTTTCAGCTAAACTGATCCACCACTTGTTCTGGATGTCACGGAGTTTCTGTTGGAGCTTACTGCATGCAAGACAGAAAGTTGCTTTTCTTACATGACAGGATGCCAATGCAAGGTGTGCTTGGTGAGCAGATCTCTTCTTCCTCAGCAATTCCTGGATCTCTTGATTGTTTTCATCAAACCAATCCTTGTTTTTCTTAATGGAGAACCCAAGGGATTCTTCAGAGGACTGCAGAATGCTGCTTTTAATATGATGCCAAAGTATTTTAGGAGAGGCACCTGTAGAATCTATAGAATGATTTTCAAGCATGCTTTGAAGATTTGCCTGAAAGCTGTCTCTCACTGTGGCTGATTGGAGATTGTTAACATTAAATCTCCTTTTTAATGTCTTTTTTGTACATCAGAGTACAACAATGTTTAATACCATTGTTTCAGTGGTTATGTGTACTACTGAAGAGGGCTAAATACAGTATTTGAAGCTAGTCCTTTGTCAAAAAGCTGGATCAATCAGGTGGAATGAAATTCACTTCAAAAGGGATTTTCAAAACCACTAGGCATTGGTGTAACACTAACTGAAGTTCATATATGCTGCAGACAGAGCAAAATTGTACAGTTTCTCAGGTAGTTCAGGCTCACAGGCTGAAGAAAAGCCTATAGGAGAATGAAACACTTAGATTTCAGAAAAGTGAGATGAATACTGAAATAATCTCCCAGTGATCAAAGTTAAATACTTACTTAAGAAACATATTTAAGCATTGTTAATATAGTTCAAAATGAAAATATCTTGACCTAGTCAATGGGTGTTACTACATGTGAATAAAGATGTCCTGCAATACGTTGATAGTTGCATTTTGGACAATATAGTTCAATGGGTATTTTATACTAATATTCTGAATATCTACTTTGAAAGTTTCACTGTTTAAGGTAAGGGAAGTTTTACTAACAGTTTTCTTGAAAGTAGAATTAGATTCTAGACTGAAGGAAATATCAATATTCATCTATTAGCAAAGATTTTAATATCACTGGAGACAATAAAACAATTAAAGTCAGAGAGGCTCTCCATTGCAGGCCTATGCATCCTCATCTGCAACCAGCAACATATCTGTACTGTGGAAATTTAGTGGTATATGTTTTTAGCCAATATCTCAATTTATAAACTTGGATCAATATATTTGCAGGTATTTCTCATGGTTTTAAAATGGGAATTTGCAAAATTCTAGGACTATAACACAGGTTAGCAATTTAATACAATTCACAAGGGTCAATAAAAGATTCATACAAATTTTGAGTTGCAATATATTGTAATATTACAAAAACCGGCATGGTTTAAGAAGATACATGCAGAAAAAGTGTTGACTTTGTTGGGTTTTTTTTAATAGCAAAGCAGATAAGAACAATATGTTTACCTTTTTTGAGGGTTGATTTTAAGGAGAATATCAAGAAAGCAGCAATGCTCTTCATCTCCAGCCCAGCTATCTGTTCCATGTGCACCTCTTCTTCCCAACGATAAATTCCATATTGGTGCATAATAAACAACAAAAGTACAGAGAACAGCAAAGTCTTATCAAATTTATTTTCCAGAGAAAGAGAATATTGAAAATTTTCTAACCTAGTTAGTAATTTGATAATTGTTAGTTTTAAATTGCAGAAATAAAGTATTTTCTCTTCTATTAACAGTGAAAAAGAAATGTCTCCAGTGTGTGTTTTAAAGCAAGTTATTATTTCACATTCTATAAAACCTCTTTTCCTTCATATAAGGTTTGGTATAGATCTTATTTTTCATTAACAGCTAGCTTCTGGGACTGCTTAGATTGAAACTGTAGCATTTACTTATCCCAAAGCCTTCACACACACACACACACCTACCCCCACGAGCTGGTTATTGATCTAGTTGCAGTGGTAAAATATTAAAATCTTGCATCATTTTAAATCTGATTTCTTCCACCATCTAAATAATCTGTAGGCATTCAGACAGAACATATTTCCAATTGACAGTTTCAAGCATTTGAAGGGGTTTTTTTTGGTTTTTTTTTGGTTTTTTTTTTTTGTATGCTTAATATAGTTTTCTTTATTTTAGATTTTATCCTGCAATGCAAGTAGAGAGCAAACTGGTAGTCAAAGAGAAAAGTTATGGATTTGCCAATGAAAAGAGAATAGTAAAAAGGTGTTGGTGGTCAGATTAATAAGCATGAACTCTGCATCTCAGGGTATAACGGCAAGACAACTTTATTAGGGAATATTCACATAATATATAGCTTGAAAGGCGGGACAGGTAACTCAACCCGGGTGTCATGTTTACCTGACACAAAACAAAAACAAGCCAGCCTCACCCATCATACAAGGAAAGGGCCATCAAGGCCTTAATGGCTGGGTGATTCAGAGACAAAGCCAACTTCTCCATCAGCAGACTAGCTGGCAGAAGAAACAAGGGTTGCTTCTACAGTGCAATCATGTCCTTTGTATCTTCTGAGGTAAACATATTTATGTTATTCTGCTAGGTTCTGCAGCCTTGCCTTCTGCTTGTGTCTCAGTATTTTTCCATATGGCTACAAAAAGGTGTATTTGAACAGGACAGTCTACTTGCAATTTTGGTAAGTTTTTAGCAGTAAGATTTCTTGTTCCTATTTACAACAGCCTAATCCATTTCATACCTTTCATAAGACCTTGTGAGTGTGCATGAAGCATAAACCAAGAAACCATGAGATAATTAAAATCTTAAAATCTCATTGACAAATTCTAATTCATACAGGCCAAATTCTAGTAAATTCATGTTGACTTTGTATGAATAGGAATCATATTTCTACCTATCTGCTGTTGTCTCTTTGAAGTTTCCAAGGAGGAAATAAAACCAAGTTTTGTTCATTTTACTGGCTGTTTCATTTCTTAGACCTAATATAAGGAACATAGAATGGGTTTCGTTGGAAGAGACCTTTAAAGGTTATCTAGTTGCAGCTTCTCTGTCATGGGCAGGGACACTTTCCACTAGATCAGGTTGCTCAAAGCCTCATCCAACCTAGTCTTGAACAATTCCAGGGAGGGGGCATCTACAACTTCTCTGGGCAACCTGTTCCTGTGTCTCACCACCCTCACTGTAAAGCATTTTTGCCTAATACCTAATCTAAATCTACCTTCTTTCATCTTAAAATCATTATCCTATCACTACAGTCTGGTAAAGAGTCCCTCCCCATCTCTTCTGCAGGTCCCCTTTAAATACTGGAAGGACACTTCCAGGTGAGGTCCCCTGAGATTTCTCTTCTCTAGGCTAAACAATCCCAAATCTCTCAGTTTGTCCCCATAGGGAAGGTATTCCAGCCCCCAGCTCATTTTTGCAGCCCTCCTCTGGACTCACTCAGGCAGGTCCATGTCTGTCTTATGCTGGGGGCCCCTGAGCTCAATGCAGGTCTCATGAGAACTAAGCAAAGGGGAAAAATCACCTCTTTCAACCTGCTGGACACGCATCTCTTTATGCAGACCAAGATGTGATTGGCTTTCTAGGCTGTTAGAACACATTGCTGCCTCCTATTCAGTTTTTCACCTGCTAACACCCTCAAGTCCTTCTCTGCAGGGTTGCCTTCAGTCCAGTCATCACCCAGTCTGTATCTGTGCTTGGGATTGCCCTGACCCAGGTGCAGGACCTTGCATGAGTTCATCGTTATGAGGTTTGCATGAGCCCAAGTCTGTAATCACATCATAAAAGGCCATCAAATTTGTCAGGCATGATTTGCCCTTAGTGAAGCTATATTGGCAGTCGCCAGTCACCTCACTCTTTTCGATTTGCTTTAGCATAGTTTACAGGAGGATCTGCTGCATGATCTTGCCAAGTACAGAGATGAGACTGACCGGCCTGTTCTTTCCTGGGTGTTCCTTTTTTCCCCTTTTTAAAAATGGTGGTTATGTTTCCCTATTCCAGTCAGCAGGAACTTCGCTGGACTGCCACAACTCTTCAAATAAGATCAATAGTGGCTTAGCAACTTCATCTGCTTTAAAAGCAACGATGACAGGTTGTCATTTAGAGTTCATGGCCTGGATGAATGAATCCACTCCTATGGTTTCTGTCCTGTCCTCTCACTGCACAGGAATGACCATTTTAGCTCCCTATTAACTTGTCCTGGCAGATGTCAAGGCAAGTTCTTTAGAAAATAATCTAAAACTCTACAATATACAATCTAATATACAATCATATCACACAAGGAGATTTTGTTCTGATCTCATATTTTCAGAGAAAGGATTATTATTTTACACTTTATTCTAAATCTTACGTATCTTCTGTAATTTTAATAACTAGTGACAATATTTCTGTTATCCTCACTCTTGTACAAGAAATACTGCAAGCTAAGACCAAGGCAATGATATTCAATAACTTAATCAATAAAAGAATTTTATGCAAAATTTCAGATTTTTTTTTAACTGACTTTCAGAAAGTAAGTTAACCTCTCTCTCATAATTTTTCCCAAATCAATGGTGGGTTAAATCTACTTTTTGTCTTCAACCAAAGAATATTGCATAACTGAGTTAAAATAATGATTTTCTATATTATGCAGGAAAGTAATTTTATATGTTGTGTTTTCTCCTTTGTTGATATTGTACAACATATAACAAATAGATAAAACTATGTCTTAATTGCTGTATGTTATTCATTACTCCACAAAGTCCCTTTTATCTGAAAAGACACACCAGCATGCATATTACCCTTTTCTCTGAAGTACCTTTTTAATTTTGCAGCTGTAGACACTGATACACACCAAAGAGGAGAGCTGTTCCAGTTATCTCAAGAAAGTTATGGCACAGGACTTGGAATTTTGCAAATAGTAACTTCATTGTATAATAACTCTTCCTTTTTTAGATATTCTTTCACATTTCTATTTGGACTCCCCCTTTTCCAAAACAAAATGACAAACCAAATTTATAAACTGAGGTAGTAATGAGCAAAATACTGTTATATTGTTTTCTAAGATCTGTAACTTCAGAAACATCTATCTCATATTGCTTCAGGTTTCAGCACCAGTACTACTTTTCTGTTAAATCATAATTAAGAAATCATCACTTTTTCCTAGAGATGTCTTTGTTTTAGCATTGCACTGTAAATATGTCTATGTCTTTTTAATCTTTCATCAGTTACCAAATTATCTAGCTTTAATAATACTTTCTAATATTTCCCCCATATCTTCTTAGTCACAGACGACTTGTATAAATTATAATTTCAGTAAAAGTTATCAGTTCACATTCACCTCTCTTTTAGCCTATTGGTACTGACTTCTAAACTCTTTATTACTGTTTCATTGATGAAAATTCATTCATATAGTCCCAGTTTAGCTTCAGGGGGGTTATAGTTCATATTCTTACCTCTTTGAACTCTCACCAGTAAATTAGTTTTCTTCTGAAACACTGCTGAAAAATATGCTTGGAAAATATTTTTTTGTTTACTACTTCTGTTGTTTATTGGTGGCCTTGGTATTAAACAGTGCATTTTCAAAGAGTGGAAATTTGATTTATCTAAACAGAAGAAACTAGTCTGTATACATAAAAATCAGTACATGGCCCTTTTGACACTACACAAACACATCTACATTTTTCAAAATATGCTGAAGACAGAATCAAGATCAATGAAAACAAAACTAATGATGGAGATCCAATGAAACACTGAAGGCAATTTTTGAATCAAAGCAACCCTTTGATTATGCCCAAGTTACAGTTTAGAAATTCCACTTGGAGACATTCTACCCACAGCCTGCCTTTAAGTAACATTACTGAAACTGAGAAACCTTCAGAATAGAAGTACTGGGGAAATGTGACATTTGTATGGGTATGGAGCTTTGTAGGAATATTTCTCTGAAAAATAGCTCACAAAACAATGCACCATATAGAATTGGTCAGTCTTAGCTTAAGAATAGCTCACAGTCTTTTGTAAAGTTCTACCTATTATTATTTGTATTAAGGCAGGTGTATGTGTACAGATTTACAGTGCTCCAATCCTCTGGTGCTTCAAAAATTAATGAAGAAAGAAAAAGAGCGAAAGAAAATACTTTTGTTTTTTTTTTTTTTAAATCACATTGTATTGTTTAGGCTTCTATGGCTTTTAAAAAAATGACACAATGTAAAGGAATAGGAAGATGTATAAACCTGGGTTGCAAGTGGAGAACAGGAAAAGGGAAAGGAAAAAAAGTTCTATTAGATTAAAAATTATGTCATTTGTATTACTATTTCTTCTTAGCAGTAAGTATGCTGCAAAAGAAATGTAGGAGTTTATAAACTAGCCCCAATGTGTGATCCAGTTTAGTGCACATTATAGTGCTGAAGGGAACAGGAAAATTATTAACAATTTGCCTATTCAAAGAGTTTATGTATACATTTGCTGAGATACGTCCTTCAGCATTCTTAAAGTATTAACAGTTAGTTCACAAAAATCAGTATTCTCTTCACATATAGTTTTAGTGCATTTTTAATTTGATCAAACTAGCAGATAACTAGGTGTGAAAGAGGTAAGGATATCATTTTCTTGAATTGTTCCTAGATGTCAAATTTTTTTTTGTATTTATAGCATTAGTTTATCAAGCAGAATTCTAAACATGCATATTTTTTCTACTTACCGTGAATTCTGGGCTCATCTGGAAAAGATTATATTATGCCTTGGTGAGGATTTTAAATGGAAAATCCTAAATAAAGTGAATGCCACTGGATATTCAGTTGTTCCCCATGTGTTCTTTTATGAATTTATGACATTTGAATTCTGTAACAGTACACTTAAAATCAACCTTGTAATTTACAGGAATATAAAAATCATTAACATATTTAAGTTATCCTGAAGACACAAACAGAAAACTTAGAGAAAAATATGATATTTGAACAAGGAAAATGTCATAGAACTCTGATTAAGAAAAAGTGAGTCATTGAGGAAGGTCAAAATAGGAAATATATATGCTATTTTACACTGAAGTAACTTCTTTATATTCATTCTGCTATTTGTTTTTTCTCTAGTCTTACAAAGGAGCAACAATAAATAATTACTTATTTTGTTTAAAAAAATCCAGGCAAAAGGGTGCATTTCTTCATTTTTCCATAATATTTTACATAGTCAATATTATTTCATACACAGGCAACTTCGATGTTGCCTCTACTGTTTGTGTAAGACATGCTTCAAACAGCAGCAGAAAAAGTCTGGTAAAATTAGTGCATGTGTTTGAAATATCACAAAACTTAGCAAGCGCTGTTATCATAGAGTATAATATGCAAAAATCTCTTTCCATTTTATCTTGAACTCTAGCAGATTTGAAATTCAGCAGATCACCACCCATGCGACCTCTACACAAAATACCTAGTAACCCCAGTTTTAAACCCAGTTCCAGTTTTCTACTCTTGTATACGTCTTTGGCGAGGTTAACTAACAGCGAAGGTGGGGAAGAGAGAAAGCTTTCGCCAGAGAAAGAAGAAAAAAAAAAAAAAGAAGAAGAGAAAAAAGTCTCTTTCCATAATCAGACACTTCTTCTCCGTAGGGATGTTCAAACAGTTAAGAGAGCACCCGCTGTTCATGGGACGAGAAACATTTGTACTGGCAAAGGAAGTCTTTTGTATCAAAGTGCACGGATCAAGAGTGACACCCAGTGGCCCACGCTCCTGCCACAACGATGTGCTTACTAAAGCTGCACTTCCCTCTTTTGTCCAGGATGGTTTCTGCATGTAAGGAGTAATTCAACTAAGTCTGCTATTAAGCTAAATATTGCTTTATTTTTTTTTCTTTTACTAATATCGTTTAATATTATGAACAGTATGCAGTGATGAATTTTTGCATATATCAGTTTTACACAGGTTTAAAATAGAATTTTACTAGTTAATGCCTAAAGTAACATATGCAGCCAAAGTGAAAGAAAAACGGAGTTAATTAATAAAGACAAAATGGCATCTTGGCTTATACTCTCAAATCTTTAAGTTGTAGGAGTGCTTACAGGTAAGACAATATTATATTAACTTTATTATTATGTTCTTTATTATGTTAATATTATAATATTAATATTTCAGAAAGACTCCACTATCTAAAAATGAGCATACACATTACTTCTAGTAAGCAATTATCTATATAGTTGCACTCATGTTTCTTCTTCTTAAACCCAAATTTTGCAGTGAATCAATATAAAAGGACTGCAAATTCTTCCAGGCACAAGCTGTGTCTTAAGGTTTGTGGGCAGGATTAAATGAAAAAGAAGGAAGAGGAAAAGGATCTATATTTAAATTTTATACTTTTCTTTCAACGTGCTAGGATATGGCTAGCTAAGTATGTTCTAGTATGGTATATGAAGCAAGGAATAATATCTAAATTAATCTGCTTATAGTTTTCAGGTTAGTCATTACTAGGAATTTTTCCTGCCTGATGTTATGGGTAGGAGTTTCATTTGCTATATGGCAACACAGTCTATTTATTTAATTGAAGATGAAGTTAATCACTTCTTCACCACAGGACTAGTGATATATCTACAAATCACTGTATAATTATAAACATGTCTTACTCTCCTTCGATCATTTATTATCCAAAGAATGTAGACACAACACTGTCCTGCTCAGACTGAAGAATAGTATTTGTTGAATCATTGCCCTCATATGCAGTTAGGTGGTGTAGCATTGACAGTAAAGCTTTGTACTGGTTTTGGCTGGGGTGGAGTTAAATTTTTTTCATAGTAGCTACTGTGCTGAAAACAGCATTGATAGCACAGGGATGTTTTCATTACTGCTGAGCAGGGATGACACAGAGTCAAGGCCTTTTCTACTTCTCACACCACTCCATTGGTGAGTAGGTTGCACAAGAAGTTGGGAGGGGACACAGCTGGGACAGCTGACCCCAACTGACCAAAGGGATATTCCATGCCATGTGATGTCATACTCAGCATATAAAGCTGAGGAAAGAAGATGAGGACATTCAGAGTGATGCCATTTGTCTGCCCAAGTAACGGTTACATGTGACGAATCCCTGCTGTACCGGAGGTGGCTGAACACATGTCTGCCCATAGGAAGTGCTGAATGAATTCTTGGTTTTGTTTTGCTTGCATGAATGGCTTTTGCTCTACCTGTTAAACTTTCTCTATCTCAACCCATGAATTTTCTCACTTTTCCAATTCTCTTTCCATTCCACCAGGAAGAAGTAAGTGAGCAGCTGTGTGGTGCGTAGTTGCTGGCTGGGGTTAAACCATGACAAGCATAAAGATTGTAACTGGAAATGCAGAGTGTTGAAAACCTGGACCCAAACTTCGTACTGAAAGTGAAAAAAAACACGTAAGTCTATTACTGGAAGGATCAAAACTGCAGAGCAGGTGGCCTAATCCACAGATAAATTAGGTTTTCTAAAAAATGCAGACGCATTTGAAAACTGAAAAAAAAAATCTTTTTTTCTTCTAGCTGTAGCTTTGTTAATAAGCTGATAATAAGGAAAGGTTTCCATTAGATTTTCTAACAATCTTCTACAAATATTCTCTTTCAGTGGGATTTTCCAGTTCAGTCACACATTCCTGATTTTTTTTAGAAAACAGTATAATTCACTTGTCTATATGAAGTGTTAACTACTTAAAAAAGAGACAGTTTTAAAATACCAAAAAAGTGCTGTCTGCCTTTTCTTCTCTATATCAGTCAGTTTTGGAGGTAGCACTGTTTTATTTCAAGCAGATTCTAGTATTCTGGCTGAGACCCTTAAAAAGTAGGGTTGCCTGCCTATTTTGTATTCATTCTTTTCAGAAGTGGGAACATCAATACAGCATGGTAGGCTAAGAAAATATTCAGATTCTTCCAAATTAAAAAAAAAGACTTGCAAGAGCTCAGAATCTATTACTGCTTGAGAGATGGTAAGAACAGAACTCTATGGATATAGGATCTATCCTGCATAGATACAGGATTAAATTCTGTTTAGTTTCTTAATAAAAACATGTAACAGTCTACAATTCTCTATTAAAAGATATCTGTTCCAAAGAACTTCTAATGAAAAAGCTAGTTGTTTTCACACTGAAAACTTTCAAAACAAAAGGTTTTATGATGTTACTGTTCCAAGGAGACATTCTCCTCCAAGCATTCTCTCCACTGCCCTTTTACCTGCCAAGGATAGTCTGATTAACACTTCCCTCTGGGAAGCATTTCTGCTAGACCAACACTCTGCTTTATCAGCTCCTTTGTAGCTTAGTGAAACAGCATCCATGACCTTTCAAAACCTCCTTGACATTGTATTATAGTTTTCCATGGCTAAGAAATGTGATCACTTATTCCAGAAGAATATTTGACAGCTATAGTCGGTCACCCTAGAAACAATTTTGTCCCACTTACTAGTGGTAAATAAGAAACTAGCAGGTAGCTGGTACTTGATATTAACAAATATCAAATTTCCTCTGCATAATAGAATGAAGAAGTTTACATTTCAGTTTATAACTACTTACACTAAAAAAATTACACTTTATACAAACATATACAGTGGGGAAAAATGAGGCTCATTATTAGTTCCTAAGAGAAAGAAAGATATAAAAGAAATAAGACAGCCACAATGGGCTACTTCAGAACGAGTGGACCTTAAATCTTCCTTGCCATGTTTCAGCAAATGAAGGTCATCTGAGATTGTCTGAAGATCAGCTCAGGATTTTTTGCATAAATTCAGTAAGAAAACATCTATTTGAAAAAGCAGAGTCAGATCCTCAAAACAAGGAACCGTTCATTATGGTACAATGCTTTAATTACAATGGATTTAAATTTTAAATGGAGATTAAAGAAAACATTAAAGAAAAACACACAAAAAGGTGAAGAACAGGAGAAATTATTTTCTTTTCTTTTGCAGAGGGAATGCTTTATAACAAGAACATGACTATTTTGTATATATTGCTATTTGTGCTGTGGTTATACATATATCAAATTAGAAAGAGTTCATTTGCACATGATATTCCTATGCTTCAGACAAGTTTTTCATCAACTGACAAACTTACTGCAATTAATACTGTTCCATAGCAGCTATATGGGAGGAACATTCTGCACGATTTGCAATAACTGCATTTGCAGGAACTCCAATTTACAGTCTTATTTTACAACAAATATCACTCAATGAGCTCCTCAGGGAGGCATTCTTATATAAACACATATCTTGCTTTTGTCATCACACACTTTACAAGTCTTTCTACCTACAACAGAAAACATTTTACCACTGATATTTAGTATTTTTTAAATATGCCATTTCGATACAACAGAACAAAACACATACCAGAATTTGTATCAGTGTGACATGCATTACACAAAAACATGCAGTTTTTAATTGAAAAATATTTTGTTTTCAGTAACTCAGTATAACTTACTTACACACTATGTAGTAAAGTCTTAGTTTCTGGGCATAAACACACAACCAATCAAGATTATTGTTATAATATTACAACAAATTCTACTTTTTATAGCCATTTACTCATGCCATTGGGAACAAAATGAATGGCCTTTTTGCTCAGGACAACTTACTTCTTTCTCAGGCACTATAGAAAATGTTTAGTTTGAGAAGGGAGCATCTGTGACTGAGGAATAGGAAATGTCTGCTTTCATTTCATAGCCCTGCAGCACGATCTCCTCCATTGTCCTGTGGAGGGAAAATGGATTGTAGAAAATGCTATACAGTAATCATGGTCTTTGTACTTCATTACAAGAACTTTTAAATACTGTTCCCAGATGTCTTCTGTCATCTTATTATGTCACATGGATCCCAACATTAGATCCTTTCTCAAGTTTCAAGTGATGTACCCAGGTTCCTTATCCACCCCTTAAGATAAGGATTTTATAGTCCTCACCAAGTCATCACAGATCCAGCTGATTTTTTTTTTTGCCAGATGACTGAGTCTTTTCTAAAACACCATATGCTATCTCTTCCTTTCAGGTGATATCTCTGAGAGTAGACACATTGGTGTTGTCCAATGGGGTGGATCTTTCACTGTGACCATTTCTCCCTTCGCATGTCAGCTATTTAGTGGAACCTACAGACCTGCTATTTGCATTACTATCATTCAAGCACTAACAAGGGAAGTGAACATCAAACAGGTGCCTACAGAGAATATTTCACAACTTAGTACTAACTGTGCATTCATCACTGCAATACTTTTCCTCGCCTGGCCTCTTAGGGAGTCACAGCCTTTCTCCAGCCCTCCAGTCAAATTAATCAATGTCCATTAATCTGCTAAAAAGAGTGCCTTTATGTCCAGAAATAAAGACTTAAATATTGTTATGCTAGGCATGTTTTTAAGGAAGAATTCAATGCTTGGAAGGAACTATAATCCTCACTAGATGATAGGCAAGATAGAAAAGTAAATACACAGAATAACAACTTGCTTCTGAAATGTAATAATAGTCCTTACGCTCTGATCACAAGACACATAAACTCAGGAGACTGAGTGACCTCCTGAAAAATCAGTGATAGCTTAGAGGAAGAATATCAGCAGTCCACAACTGCATTCTTTCAGTCTTATCCCAGGAAAACAGTAAGCTGAATATTTTTTGGCTTTCATGAAATTTCAGAATAACTTGGAAGATAGAAATATGATATTGTTCATGGAACAGTAACTTTTCCAAGCATGCCAACATTTTCTTTCTATATAGGGCAAACTTTCCATGAGGGCTTCAGCTCTGAATTTTTTATTTATATTTTTAATTTAGTTTTCTGTAGGCTGCTTTGCATTGTCACATAGTGATTCAGCTGAGCTCAAGTTCACAAGGTTGAATAAGCCTCCCAAGCAAGCTAAAGAATTTTTATGTCTTAGATCCAGTTGAAAAGGTTACTGCATTAAAACCATTGATGTGTGTGAACTAAACCTTTATTCAGTGTTGGTGTTGGAATAAAATATTCAGGACCATAAAAGCTGGCTTTAAAAACTCTGGAACCTGCTTTAGCATTTAAAGTTGTATCAATACAATATTTTAAGGTCAATTATGTTCTTCTTGTTTTATTAGTAGTATATACAAATATATATATGTATATTTCATATAAATTCCTTTTAAAAAACTGAATCTGACAGTCTACTCTAGCAACATAAAGGCAAAATTTTCTCGAAGGCTTTTGTAATATATCAGATAAAAAAACCCAAACACCACATTATGGAAGGACAAGAAATTTAAATAAACAAAATGAAGGGTCATCTAACTAAGATACTAACTAAGGGTCATACTAACTAAGATACTTCTTAATTTTAGTATCACAGCAGATGATTATTTTACATGGTGTACTGGTATAAAAAAAGGTGCTTATAGAATAATTAGAATATATACAAAATATCTAGAGCATATCACAGCTACTACACACTGTCATACTGCTATTTACTTACTCTCTAGAAGAAATAATGCTAACGTATAGGAATTAGCTTGCTTTACCTGTAGCAAAGTATTTGCTGCAATTAAAGGCCAATATTCAGAAGGAAGGTAACACCTCCAAAAATTCTTTAAAAGTTATTTTGTACAATCTGTATTTTCAAGTGCACATTCCAATTTTGCTTATTTTCTGAAAATAATAATCTCATCTGAACAAACTTTAAACAAGGTAAATGCTCTTGAACTCCAAAATCAAAGCAGAGAGGATTTTTTTGTATATAACTTACTATGCTTTACTATATTTTGGAGTCTAGTGAAGTCAAAGCAAGCATCTTCTCATTGACAAGGAAGAACTCTGACCTAGGCTACATGCAGAAGAAGAATAGATATTTATTTCAGTGGGGACAGAATTCCATTCATTCATGAGTATTCCAAGTTGCAAGGAGATTTTTTTCTGCATATTTATACGAAATATAAATAAGCATTGTGATTTAGACTTTCAAAGCATGTCACGACTTACAGAGAACACCCTCATAGCTACAGGAAATTAAAAAATTAAAATCAAGAAGGCTGAGAGAGTTGAATATTTTTAGTAACAGCACAGTTCTTATTGGGCTATGCTACCAAAAAGGTTGGAGCGCAGTGATCTAAGGAAGTTCAATATGTTACTGGCAGCACCTGCTCTTTCCACATAAACATCTAGTTTAATCAGCCAAGGTTCATATTTAAATCTTCAGTTCCATCATGTTCATTCAGCCTAGTGGTATAATTTGTAGCAGCTGAAATAACACCGCACTTGAAAAAAAAAAGAAAAAAAAAATTATTTGTATGATCACTTTGCTTGTTATAAGCTTTAAGCTTCTTTAGGCTTCTGCCCTCTGGAATCATAGGGGAAGTGTTAGATTCTTTTTCTTTCAGACATTATGAATTTAAGATGCAAAAGGAATGCTAATCATGATTCTCAGGTATTCTGAACCCTATGCAGCTCTGGTCCCAGAGGGATGGAAAGGTGTACATTTGAAATGTATGTGTCCCAGTTCCCATTTGAGCTTTGTAAGCTTCATCCCTCTTCTACTGCGTACCGGAGATCTTCACTTGTATTTTGATGTCAGTCAAGATAGTTGTGACTCCAAGGATCATTTTGGAAGATGACTAAACTGTCCAGACTGGCAATGGATGTTCCATCTTATTCATTTTCCTTCAGACAGCCAAGGGGCAAACTTTGGGAGAGACAGCAGGCTTTGCCTTTTCAAGTATTTCCTTTAAAAGGTTTCAGATTTCTGGGCCTGCTGATGTGGCAGCATTTTTTATAGCACAACAGCCACTGAAAGGAACAGAAAACTGTTGATGTAGTGTTTTTCCACCAAGGTGTAAACAGCTGAGACAAACTGAAATTCAGTTATTTCCAGATAAAGTGAAATTGCTAACTTGACCAGGCTGCATATGCACCTTTCATGTGCTTGGATTTTTATTTTCCAATATTCTTTGTGTTAAATGTTAATTTGGGGGAAAAGGTAACATGTACCATAAAGTAGAGCTTAATAATAATAACAATAATAATAAGAAGAAAATCTATCATCAATAATGTCTGAGTAAAATAAAAATTGTGCCAAAGAGCTTAACAGAGTGCAGTGGTCATAGAAGCCAAGAGCATACAAAGTAGATTCATTCATCACCAGAGCTAGTTTCAAAGCAGAAAAGAGGAAGAGAATGAGGTTTGTCCAGCTTCTAAAATAGTTCCTGGAAATATTTAAAATTTCCAGGCAGTAAAAGATATATTTCCACAAAAGACAACCTAAAAGGTAAATTTGAGAACTGTTTCATCCCCGCATTTCACAAGGCTATAAACTTGTCTACTTCACAAAGGATGGCCTCCTATTAATTTGCTAGAAAGCTAATCAGATGCAATTTATGTTTCTCTAAAATAGATATTTAGAGAATATCTTCTACCCCCTCTGTTCCCACTTGAAAGGTAAAAGATGTTTATCAGACCGTTGATTTCTTAGAAGAGAAACAAATATTACACCACTTTTCATGCTGTAAATGGAAAGAGAAATAGATTTGCAAATTGAGTCACTGAGCTGTAAATATATTCCTGCAGCTACGTACAAGCATAGCAGGAAGACTTTATTTCACCCATCAAAGATGTCACCATGTGAACCGATATCAAATAGTTTGTACTTTCAACTGCGAACTGAAAATTCCTTAACAAATCTGAGCCGCACCTGACCAGCAGTCCTAATATTTTCACAGAGGTACTGTGAATATGCTTTATCTATCCAAGCACTATTACCTGCTCTGCTTCCGGCACCTCAGTGAATGAAAGCAATGACCTAAAGAGATAAGACTGCAAATTGCAGGAGCATAGAAAGCAACCAAGCATCAAGATTTGAAAGCAAAAACTTGTCTAAAGACCAGATTTTGATCATTAATAACATTCTTCCAGTATCAGAAGTGGATAAAAATAATTTTGTCTTTTAGAACAACTGAGGAAATTATTCACAGTAAACAAATTCTTCAGTGAGTTCTGTTCAGTAAACAAAGATTTCTGTGACAACGTTTATTATTTAGACTGACTTGACAAATAGCCAAAAAATCCTGAAAGATTTTGTGCATTCAGTTGTTTGCTACTCTTTATTTAGGGCACACCAATGGCCATCTAATAGTTTCTGTTCTCTGATTGGTTGGTTGAAGTGCTTTAAAATGGAAAAATACAAGGACTGAATAATCATTTTATTGCAGAAATACTTTTTTGCATGCAAATCCATGTGTCTATATGTAGAGTAACTACTCCCCAAACATCCTTGGGAACAATAACACATTCATATGAATATTTGTAAATAGTAAAGAAAAAGGGAGCAGGAATATGGTCAAAGTTATTCAGAATTTAAATTCATACTTGTCAACATCCAGACAAAAAAAATTCCAGCGGATCTGATTTTCCACTGCACAAGAAACACTTTGGTCATTTACACTTGTGCAAAGCATGGCCAATGTAGGAGTTACTAGCAGACCAGATTCATCCATTCTCGTTCTAGTTACACTTTTTCACATCTAGTTTTCCAAGTAAAATTTGGGGAACAGCCATGTCCCAGATGACTGGCTGCAGTGAGGCATTTCACATGACTTTACAGCACAGCTAGAAATGCCAGTTAAGAGTTTAATCCTGAAGCTGCAAA
>VWZO01013858.1:48807-98407 GCA_013396975.1 Bucco capensis | reverse complement strand
CTGAAGCTGCAAAAAAAAAAAAAAAAAGATCAGTTAAATTGATAATGGTATTGATAATAGGCTTTCAGCCTAGCAGCTGGTGCTTTTAACAAGATCCTATGGCTGGCAGCTGAAGTTGGACAAACTCAGCCTTTTAATCAGGTGCGCATTTTTAACTGTGAGGGGAAGTAATTAGAACAGGTTACATAGGTTTCTGTTGGCAATTTAAAAATCAAGACTGATTATTTTCTAAAACATATGCTTCATTGCAGGTGGAAAGTTGAGGCTGACCTATGGTCTGTACTCTGAAAGAAGAAACTAAATGATCACTGTGTGAATGTGTCTAAGTAGTTATTCAGAAACTCCTTCAAATTAACTGCTGCTGGTTTTGCCATCCACTAACTACCATGGCTATTGAGGTTGTAATGCTGCTAGAGTTGTAACAGCCTAAGACCCAAGAGAAAGCAAGGCTTAAAAGGAGATGAGATTTTTCTGAAAAGGTTAAATGAAAAGGGGAAGCAGAAATAAGGAGACAAGATTAGGGTCACATAAGTGATTCTGCAGGTTGAAACAGAAGTAACAAATTCTGAGATTGAAGTTAGGAATAGTTATTCTGAGTTTAACTTATTATGTTATTCACTTCCACAGTTTGAAAAGGGAGGTCAATACCTGTAGAAGAGACAGAATTTTGCCAAGTATGAGAAGAAGAGAAAAAAAATTAGGCTCAAGGTTACACTTCCCCTATTGTGCATGACTATTAGATGAGTACTCTACAAAGCCCAAAATCTGTTCCTGATGGGTCTTGTGTTAAGTATGCAATAATTGTTCAAATAAAATAAGCATATTTTCTAGTCATTAGTTAGAAAACAGTCTCTTTATCTCAGCTTTAGCTGCACAACTTTAGCAGAAAGGACAAAGTAGGACAAAGAAGTGCCATTTTTATTCTACACTGGCTGCATCAAGGTTTAGTACACACGCTGAGGAGAGTGCAGATACTTATTAAATATGCTGACACTGGCATAAAAAGTAATTACAGTATTGTGCCTCCCTTTATAACAAACAACTCTACTTCTCTATCTTAGAGGTGACTCAAAGCCTTAAATTAGAATTCTCAGTGTTTCTCATACAGGCAAACAATGAAGGATTTGAACAAATGGATATGCTTCCTGCTCATATCTCATACTGCTAACTATAATTATAGTATTTATGAATTTAAACCTTAATGGCAACAAACACAGTAGCTCCACTGCTCTTGTACTAGAGATGTCACTTTTAGTTTTATCATGAGCACTGTATTAAAAATGGGGAAACATTCAGATGGTATTAGAGATATTTTTTTTCCTTCCCCTCCCTCCTTTTCTCCCTGTTTTCACCTAAGATGTAGGTGAGCTTGGCAAGACCTCCATGCAATAGATGGAAACACTGATGCAAGCCCTTAAATATTTGTTAAATCTTTCCTGAAAAATAAACAAATAAATTAAAAGGAATGGTTTGCAGCAATTTTTCCTGTCTCAAGACCTGGATGGGGTTTCTGGAAACTATAAACTCGTGACTCTGATGACTCCCTATGGTAAAAGAGAAGAATCTACAATAAAGAAGAGCTCTAGAGTCAGTATGGAACTAGTGACAGACAACATTGTCTCACTGGCCTCCCAGCATTTTATGAGCATGTAAATACATACATGGATAAAGAGGGTTCAAAAGACAGGAAATCTTATCAGTGCTTGTCAATATCTAACGGGCAAGTGTTGAGAGGAAGGGGCCAGATGCTACAATGGTCCCCAGTGACAGGACAAGGGGCAATAGTCACAAATCAGAACACAGGAAAGTTCCATCTGAAAATAAGGAAGAACTTCTTTATTTTGAGGGTGATGGAGCACTGGAAAAGGTTACCCAGAGAGGCTGTGGGGTCTCCTTCTCTGGAGAGATTAAAAACCTGCTTGGACACAATCCTGTGCAACGTGCTCTGGGTGAACCTGCTTTAGCAGGGAGGTTGGACTAGATGACCTCCAGATGTCCCTTCCAACCTCTGCCATTCTGTGACTCTATGACATAAAATATGGTCTTGGGACAGCTCAGCCTACCTTACTTAGTATATCTTTGAACATTTTGCAGCATTGTGCATGGTCTCCACTATTTTAAGTTGTTTTGGCTTTTGCTTTACTACTAATATCTTGTCTGTGAGAGAGGAATATCCACTTTTTTTTTGATTGCTTTATTTTGTTCTGGTTTTTAAGCATCATCTCTTATCCACCAGTAGCAGTTTAGTAAGCCTAATACATTTTGACAGTTTCAAACATGAAGCTGTGAAGATAAGGTGCTGCTACAGTGAAAAAGGCCATTTCTAGCAACAGAACAGCAATATATTCAAATCATGAAAGGGGAAATAGAGTACAATCCATTTTTTTCCCTAGCTTTTGTTTATGTGATTGCTACGTCCTTTCTAATGAATTTATCCCTTCTTTCTCTTCTCATATTTTCACACTGCTGTAAGTCCCATTAAGCAAAGTAACTTAAGCATAGAAGTTAATCATGAGAAGACAACGCCCCTCAGCTCTAACATCAAAATGTGATGTTATGCAGCACTGCCTGAGGTTAGTCCTCATAGAGGCAGCCCCAGTATTGGGAGGTGCAGATTCAGGATGCTTTGGGTAGCTTTATATCTTATTGAAAGCATCACTTGACCAGATAAATTTCCAATTTGTCTGAGATTATTACTCCAAGGACAGAACAAGTTCACACATTTTAACAGTATTCATAAAATAGCTCAAGTCTCTTTATCTTGTAAACTTCCCTTATCTTTCATGCTGCACTGTTGGTTCTGGGAGGGAGAGAGAGAGGTTGGTTTGCTTTTGCTTTTGCCGAATAAGTACATCATGATATTATCAAGAAATGGAATTTCATGGCTCCTCCTCAAGAATTGCTTTGCCTTTTTTTTAAATTTTTTTCACCTTCTTTCTTGCTCCATCTTTACCTATATATCACGGGCAGCTATGGTCAACCACCTAGAGTAGGGGGGACATACAATGAGATCCCCTCCCTGCACAGCTGAGCAATTAGGTCACCTCAGGAGATCGTTTGATATCAAGATCAAATGAGTCCAGGATTGCAGCCACAGCCTGAAGCTTATAATGGATGTGAAGCACCCCTGTACTGGGAAGGTTGTCTGCTTAGCGGTGCTATCAGTCTTATACAAAACCTATCCAGAAGCTTGTCAATACTTTCATGGTTCTGGCAGGAATACCTCATCTGGAATATTTTCCAGATGGAATGAACCTTTTTAGTTAAAATCTAATTTCCTGGAGATCTGAGATCAACATTCTATAGCGCTAAATAAGAGCATATTCTATTCTCAAAAGCTCCTGGAAATAGAGAAGTTATCCACAGCACATAAAAAATAAATGGAAAAGCAGATTATTTTAGAATGTTTTAGTTATATCTTTTGCATATATAATAGAGTTTAAAAGCAAAAAATGAAGTTTATTATTTATAAAGATCATTTTCCTGCAAATTTTCAGGAGTTTTGTAATTCCTTTTCTTTATTTTACATGTCAATGAATTGCTTTACTTCACTGTGACTATCAATGCATCAGAACTTTCTCATTCAACTGTTGCTGAAGTATTTTAATTAAAATGGGAGTATTTACACTTGTTATATCATATTAATATTCCAGTAGGCATAAAAATTTCACTAAATAATATTGAATAATTAAGAAGGAATACATTATTGATCAGATAGGAACAGTTTCACACAAAATAAAATGCTATTGTGCTTTGTTTGTGTTTTTAATATCTGTTATTGAAACCTCAGGTTGATATTGGTACATTACTTTCTACCATATAGACTAAGCAAAATTTAATTGGGCATCACCTAGTGCTATCTAGGACTATCTAGTGTTGTAAATATGAAAATGAACATCAGTCTTATTTCTGCTCCAAAATAGGGGTTTTAAAATACCTGAAGACAGTAAAAGATTTTTTTTTACTTAGTGTGCTAAGTTTGATAGTTACTGTATCAACTCATGGTTCCCTTTGGAACCCTTTATGCCCCAAAGGGATAACTTATCAGGTAATTAAGGGGAACTTGACAGTGATTATAAAAAAGAGATCATTTTCGGAAATGAGAGTACCACTGAGATATTTCTTACGAAAAGTGTTGATTTCACAGTTTGAATTTTCTGTTCAGTCTATTGGTTTCTCTTCATAAATGTTTAAGGTATACTCTTTTAAAGAGCTCTCACACAGGAACTTTTCTATTTTTGGGGGGGTTGACCAATTTCTTGAAAAGAAATCTTATAGAACATCAAGTAAATCTAATACAAAGGTGGTGTGGGGTCTATGTTTTAAACTTATTTCCTCAGGAAACTAACTTCTTAAGATAGCACTCTTTCCTTTCCCTCTGCTCTTCACACATTTTTGATCTTGTTTTCCAGCTCTCACTCTCTTTGACAAAGGAATCTGAAAGGCTTTATAGAAACTAGAGGGCCTACATACCTGAGCACAGTCCAGTTGCCCACTCACTGGCTACCTGAGACTCAGCTGTACACCATCTTCTTCCCTGTCCTCTGCTGCAAGGAGAAACAAGTGGCTAGTGATTCAGTGAGATGAGCCAAAGAACATGACAGGATCCAGAAATACTACGAGAGGGAAAAAAAATGAGGACAGTTATTGTGGACCTAGAGAGAGCTGGATAAATCATGATGGGAGTGTGGGGAGTAAAGAAGACACAAATTGGAGTTTGCTAGCTTGGAACCGATCATAGAATAGAAGCATAGAACAGTTACAGCTGGAAGAGACCTTGAAGATCATCAAGTCCAGCCTTTGTCCCAGCCCTATCAACCCTCTAAATGATGCCCCCCAATGCAACATCCACCCATATCACAGTATCACAGTATGTCAGGGGTTGGAAGGGACCTAGAAAGATCATCTAGTCCAACCCCCCTGCCAGAGCAGGATCACCTAGACGAAATCACACAGGAATGTGTCCTGGCAGCTCTTGAATGTCTCCAAAGAAGGAGACTCCACAGCCCTC
This sequence comes from Bucco capensis, assembly GCA_013396975.1. Classification (NCBI taxonomy): domain Eukaryota; kingdom Metazoa; phylum Chordata; class Aves; order Piciformes; family Bucconidae; genus Bucco; species Bucco capensis. The sequence goes on along the minus strand of VWZO01013858.1, from coordinate 93,396 downwards.
CTGGGCAGCCTGTTCCAGTGCTCTGTCACCCTTACTGTAAAGAAGTTCCTCCTCATGTTAATACTAAACCTCCCCTAGCGCAATTTGTATCCATGGAATTCATGGAATTATTTTGGACTCAGCTGCTGTTGTCAGCTTTGGTTATTATTGATGCATAAAGTTTTTATTTAATGTCTACTAATTTATTTGTTCAAGAGTTCCATTTTGAAGCATAGTTTATATGGTAGCACTCACACTTGGTCATTGGTAAAGAGGCTCAGATGTGAATGGCTCTATGGATGTACATTCAGCCCATAAAACTGTGACATTTGGACCTAAATAAAAATAGCCACCTTACTTCTATACTCCCACAGGATAGGGGATACTTTAAGGGACTATCTTACTCACAGTCTCAATTAAGCGTTTAAAAAACAGAAAAATAATGATATACATTAAAAAAAAAAAAGAAAAAAGCTTTTTCTGAAGCATATTAGCTGCTCCACTTCCACAGGCTTATTGAAGGACTACAAAAACAGGAAATGGCTGTTATGTCTGGTGGTACTCATATTCCTACTGGCAGACCCATACTGTATTACCCAATTATCACATGCCATCGGCCATGCTCTGGAACGTGATCCTCTCCTAAATCGCCTTTTCCAAGCACGACTAACACCAAAAAATATCCCCAGTTACTAATGCAAATCTATTAGGACTGAATGTATAGGAAAAAGAATGATGATAGTTGGGAAGTGCTGAATCAATTCAACAAGCAGAGGCACTCAGAGAACAATAACTCAAGCAATACAACATATTCTCAAAAGGTAAAAAGAAGTCCTTAGCTTGCAGTGTTCACCAACCTTGTATTCATAGCTTATTCTACAGTAAACAATTTTTATTTTATATTTATTCACTTAGAACTTAGATTCCAAGTCCCCGATATACATGCACACTACATCTAAGATGCAAGCTATTCAGATAAATACTTTGAATTAACCACAGTAGAAAAGATTGGAGATTTTTTTTCATTTGCCAGAGAAACAAGAACAAAAATGGAGCTGTATTCTTCTGTCTCTAAGACCTAATGGCCCCCATCACTTTATTCTACTAGCTCTCATACGTAAAAAACTGGTTTTGCTTTCTCTTCCTCCTGTGCCACTTAAAACAAGAACACATGTTAGTCCACTCAGAATTAAGGCCTTAAACAAATACAACTGCAGACATTCAGTGTCTTTACTGTAGAAGTTGAAGAGCTAAGCTGAAATTATTAATGTTCTCTTATTGTCATTTACTATTTCTTCCACTGTCACCTAGTCAAAAAAAGCAGTTTGGCTTTGAAAGTTTCATCAGGTACTGTGCACTCACCTAAGTTACAGATTGGATGAATATTTAAATCATCTCTCTAAACTCAGTAATGATCTTCTCAAAGCTGCAGAAGCTACTGTCTTAGGGGCCTATTAAAACTATAAAATGTATTCAATGAGATGACAAAGCTGGTCTCCACAGCTTATTATATCATTTATTCTTTCAGTTTAATTAAAATTGATAGGACACATCATCTTGGAAATGACTTGACTATTTCTATACCTCCTTAACTTCCCTTCAGCACATAAAATTGCCAATTTTTATTGTTTTTTCTCTACTGATTATGTACTTTGTCAGTCTGTAAGCCAAAATATCATGTATGAACAGTAACTTGATTTTAGAATTGGTGGGTAATGATTTCCTTAAAATGTTATTATTTTTCCTGCGAAGATTCTCCTCTACCACTGCTGTGCTCTCCCTCTCCTTGACCAAACAAATATCTGTTAAGAGGCTATTTAACAGTAAACTCAAGATCACCAAGCAGCAGGCTCAGAGATTCTCTGTTAAATTTTGAATGAGCAAGGCTATATGTAGCCTTGTATATAGACAATATATCTAGCCTTGTATATAGACAATATATATAGCCTTGTATATAGACAATATATATAGCCTTGTATAGAGGCAATCGGAGGAATTTTTTCTTGTGAGTTGTTTGGTGGGGGGTAGGGGTTTTTTTGGTTTTGTTTGTTTGTTTTTCTTGAAAGGACACCCCCCCCCACCCCCCCCCACACACACGCACCAATAACTCATACAAATTGGATATTTGAGTTTTGAGTTCTTACTCTTAAAAATTTAGGTAGAAACCATAATTCTCCCATAGTCTCTGGTATGACTAAGTGGCAGAGAATAAGATGCATGATATAACATAAATGCCAAAAAATTAGTCAGCACAGTATATTCTCAGCAGTTCAGCTCTAGGAGGACTCTAGAATTAAACTGCTGAGATGCATAAACAATTTTCATTAATAAAATGGCAGATGTTTTCGGTCTACTAGGTTCCACTGCTTTGTTAATGATAGATTTCCATTTAAAATTCTAATACTTTTAGTAAAGTATTCGATTTGGCAGACACAGAAAAAATGGTTTTCTGTTATCTAAACTTCCCACAACAAAACATTTTTTATCTGTACCTCACACAATACTTTTTGTCTTTTTTTCCAAGTTAGTTAACCACTCATGAAACTCTGCTTTGAGATAGGTACTTTGTTTACACTATAAAGCTTGTTTTAGCAGGGATGACATACCTACACCAGAATTTATACTGCAGAGTTTTAGCACTGAGATTGATGAAGTGTATCTGTAGAAAAAGGAATAACATCTATGAATATATTTTCCATTTCTGTTTATGGAAATAAATTTGATATAAATTATAATAAAGGTTAAGCTTGATTTACAGTATCACTTAAATGTGTACAAATAACAGCCATATCTCTTTTCTTATTTATCTGAATTCTTATATTGCTATAGTACCATTAAATAAAATACATACAATCTTCTCAAAAGCACAAAAATAGTTGCAAATATAGCACCAATCAAAATAAATACATTCACTCCTATTGAAAGAAATGGTGCTGTTCATTAAATACACTTGGGAATATTATTTCCTATAGTACAAATAATATCATTTTATTGTAATCCCTATAGATATTTTGAAACTTACAGAAAGTTCAGGCCTGTATTGTTAAACCAGTGGAAATATTCTAGACAGATTGGGTTACACAATGTAAAATTGGCTGCAAAGAAAATCCTGAAGATTTTTGCAGCAAGTGAGTCTTGGTGCTGGGGAATCATGAAAGTGTTTCTAATAAGGCATTTGCAGGTGCTGAAATGTTATTGCTAAGCTAGCAAGTGCTTTGAGGAGCTGGATGTGAAAAATTAATTTCTGGTATCAGAGGAGCCACCACTGAAACAAGGTAAGAAAGGATTTATGTGTGAGGGGCTTCAGTTTCTGCAGAAATCTATTGCACATCACAAAACCCGAAAGGTTCCTCATTAGTATTCACTTGTATTAAAGAGCATGCTTTGCATGAAATCCAAACAAACTCAGTGAAAAACATGCTTTTAAAGAGTCTGAAAGTGATTTCACAGACATTGCAATGCAGAACCCTCCAAATAATTTATTCAAATCTCTCACTGTAGTTCACATTTTCTTCTAATTATGAATTGGAAACACTAGTTATCAGCATGTCCTGGTAATATTGTGCTGAACCTGTAAGCTATTTAGTATTCAATTATAATGAAACAATAGAATACTAAGCATAATCCCAATTCAATGTGAACAGAATAAATCAGGTGTTGGAAAAGGACTTCACATCCTTGCATTTCTCAAGAGGCAGTCTACACTCAGTCGGACTGATTGCAAGACATTTTAGCATCTAGCTAAGATTTGACCAGGGAACAAGCCAACAGTCTGCAAGTGCAGAAGAAACCACACAGGTGAGGAAGGATGGCAACACTCTCACCTCCTTATGGCATCATATGGTATTGAGAAACAGGTGAAAAAATGGAGGTCCCACCCTGTTAAAACATATTTTAACATTAAATATTTAAGCAACCCAAATGAAAAGAGGGTATGACACAAGAATAAACTGTATGAACATACCTGTATGTTTGTCTGTCAGATAGATGGGCATCAATGGCAACAGGGCATGTGTCATTTCAGAGCTTAAGGTTAGTGGGGCACACACTCATTCCATCCTAGGTGGGATATCCCTGCAGGTGATGGCATTTCAGCCCAGACTACCGACATTGGCCTTTGAGAATTAAGGCGTCCTTATCAAGGGTGGGTTGCCCAGGCACTGGCAACGGGGGCTGTGGGGTGGGATCTGTGAGGAGTGGACGGGGTTTTCCTGTGTCAGACAAAGCTGGCTCCAATGGTTCTAACACACCTACCCACCCCAGAGAGTAGCTAAGCCCTCAGACAAGATGGTGGGTGCCCTCAGAAACCACATGTAAGAAAGGGCAAAAAGTGCTGCATGGAAGCTGTGAGAGAGAGGAGTGAGAAAATGAGAAATACCCCTGCAGACACCCAGGGGAGTTCTGTGAAGAAAGATGGGGAGGAGGTGCTCCAGATGCTAGAGCACGGATTCTCCTGCAGCCCATGGAGAAGACCATGGTGAAGCAGATTGTTCTCCTGCAGCCCACAGAGGTTAACCTTGGAGCAGATATCCACCTTGTCATCGTCGTGGCTAGGCTTCGCGAACGAAGATCCAGGGAGGGCTCCATCCACACTCCTCATCAGCGCCTTTTACAAGCGCACTGATAAAAAGAGGATAGCGGATAACCCCCTCGAGCCTGCCCAAGGGATTTTTTTTTAGGTGAGATACAGCATGCGCAGAGCTAGACCCACCCTTTAGTCCTANTTACAGGGCTAAACAAGCTCCATCTGCCCGGGTTTGGAATCAGAGTTGTCCTTCTCCTAGGATGACTGCCAGAAGGCTAATGAGCTCATCCTACCCATCCAAGGATGATAGGAACATGGGTATCACTCCCCACACTTTACTGTGGGCAATGAGTTTAATGCTCCCTCTGCTGTCGGCACAGTTATCGCACCAGGGGCCACAGGAGACCCTAAGTGATTTTCAGACTGTCCCTGAGATATCCAACTAATGCCTGTGGATAACCTCATACCAGAGCAGGTGGACTGTACCCTGTAGAAAGGATCCACGCTGGAGTAGTTCTTGAAGAAGGGCAGCCCATGGGAAGGACCTACCATTGGAGCAGTTCATGGAGGACAGTCTCCTGTGAGTGGGACCACATAGGGAGCAGAGAAACAACATAAGAAGGAAGGAGCAGCAGAGACAGTTTAGTTTTTCAGTATAAACCTACGCTTACCTTGTCATTTTTCTCTTCTGTTTTGCTATTTTGCAGGAAAACATGACACATGAAAATTAACCATTTTTTGCTGGTAATAATGAAACTTCTAAAAACAAATTAGGCCATTCTGAAAAGCTGAATTAATTTTTTTTCAAATCANCTAATGCCTGTGGATAACCTCATACCAGAGCAGGTGGACTGTACCCTGTAGAAAGGATCCACGCTGGAGTAGTTCTTGAAGAAGGGCAGCCCATGGGAAGGATCTACCATTGGAGCAGTTCATGGAGGACAGTCTCCTGTGAGTGGGACCACATAGGGAGCAGAGAAACAACATAAGAAGGAAGGAGCAGCAGAGACAGTTTAGTTTAGTTTAGTTTTTCAGTATAAACTTACGCTTACCTTGCCATTTTTCTCTTCTGTTTTGCTATTTTGCAGGAAAACATGACACATGAAAATAAACCGTTTTTTGCTGGTAATAATGAAACTTCTAAAAACAAATTAGGCCATTCTGAAAAGCTGAATTAATTTTTTTTCAAATCATCATGTTTTCAAGCAGTTTTGAAGTAATATATGAGAAGATAATGATCAGAAATTAGTATTTGTTCAAGAGGATCATCTGTGTAAATGAGTTAATAATTTTACATGTCCAATGGAGGAAAGAGAAATTATTTATACTCTACCTGTTTTTCTGCTTGTTACATGATCCTCACTAGTGCTCTGCCTTGTGAATATGGGGGTTTAGTTTAGATCATAAAGAGTATCTCTCAAAGGAAATCTATTATTTCTGATGCTTGGTGCTTGGCAGATCTATTTGCAAGTACTCAGTGAATAAAATGATAAATGTGGTGTAACTATTTAGAAAAGCAGACGTAAATATAGTTCTGCTTAAATTCATTATTTCAGCAATGCACTAATCCTTACAAAATTGTGCGGATGATGTTTTTCAAATACTATTAACACAGCTTTTATTGTACAAGCCAAAATGAGAACCCTTCCAAAGCAATAAAGTCATTTTCTTCTAAGTGAAAGACAAGTTCAGTTGTTTCAAATACAGTAAAATTTAGCAGAAAAGAAAACAAAAATCAAGACAGATGAAAAATTTTCCTACAAATTTTTACTGAACTAAATATAAGATTTCCTATATTGGTAGCCTTGGCACATATGCTCAAGTTCACAGCAGTGGTAGTTAAGGATAGGTAATTTTACACATAAATTAAAAAAAATTATTGACAGGAACAAATCTTGGCTTTGGCATGAATATTGTGCTGAAAATTGCATGAAAAATGTCATGAATGGCATGAAAATTATGCTGACTCTTAAAGTTAAGCTATCAAATTCAAAAGAAAATACATGACCTACATACCTTACCAAAGCAAGTCAGAAACTCTGGGGTTTTGAATATTAGAACAATATTCACAAACAAATTTAACCTCATGAATTACGTGTAAAATTTATTAATGGAATAATTTTAAATACAGAAGAAAATAATACACTACTTACTGTCAAATTACAAAATATATTAGGTCTAGAAATTTATTTTATTATGCATTTATTTTTGCTGATATTTTATACGTAAAGGTTTCCTTTGGCAATTCTCTTTCTTTACCGCACTCTTTTGTGGGATTAAAAAATATGGAAAGGAGCCAAAAGGGCAAGTAAATAATAGGCATTTTTTTTCTTTTACTACATGCTATAGGTATGCTTTTTTTTGGATTTGAGCACCACTGAAGCCCTCCATTCATCTTTAGACCATGATGTATAATAACAATATGATGTCCATACATAGCACCAGAATGGAGCTGGAAAGATAACCTAGTGTCTCTTTGATGCAGGATCAACCTCAGCTGTTTCATTCCTGACAGACCATGTTAAATGTGTACTCAGAGGCTCCATAAACTCCTCAGGCAACATGTTGCGGCACCTAAATCAAAGGTGCTTCAATTTAGCCCAGTATTTCTTGTTATGTCATAAATGGAAGTAACAGATTTTTTTTTTTATTACTTTGCAGTAGCTGTGTTGGTATTTTTAGAGAGTTAATGTTCTGCTCAGTCCTCTCCTGTAGCTAAACAGTGCCTATATTTTTAAATCTTTCATGCCAAAGTGGGAAATGACAAGCCAAAAAGCCATTCTATGGGAAAGGCTGGGTAAATTGCATTGGATCATAAGCTTAACATAAGTCAGTGTCACGTTTTGACAATGTAATGGCCTGAAGAAGGGGGAAATACCACACTGAAATTTACAGTCCCTACACTATTCATATCACTCACTTGGAAGAAAAACAGTGAATTTCTTTGCTGTTCCCTTCTTGGTTGATTCAATCTGCATTTTGAATCTCTTAAAGCAAATGTGTATGCTTGAAACAATTGTCTTACTTTAAAAAGCTGAAGATTAAGGCCATCCTTAAACAAGTGCAAGATTTAGAATGACTAAATAAGTGGCTTTGGCACCATAAGAGGTGCTTGGATTTTTAGGGGGTGCGTGTGTATCTATCTATGTGTATACCTATGGATATGTGTGTGAGTATATATAACACATATATTAAGTCACTGCAAATGTGCAATTGCGTTTATATTGACGGCCAATGCATTTGCCATGCATTTCATGTGGATAATGAAAAGGCAACAGTAAAGTCCTATAAAGACATTTTCTTTTTTCTTAGATATTTCCATACAACAGAGCTGAAGGAGCAATTAGAAAAGGGCCTTCTGTGGCCTTTGCTAATATCACACATTCATGTAAATTGTATCATTACATTGCGCTGCTGTCACACATGCTACATTAACTTATCCTACTGATTAGTCCTTCCACACCTAATTTCTACTTGCAGTTTATTCCAGCTGCAGAAAATACAGACAACACAGTACACTTCCTGATGGCACAGACTAGACTGCAATTACTTTTTTAACCCTTCCCCTTGCAGTTGCTGGACACATATAAATTCTAAGTCAAAAGCAGGTCTCTGGTTAGGTCAATGCATAAACCTCAACCAGCTTCAGTAGAACCAGGGTTTCATCCCAAAGGACTACATTCAGATCTCAGTTGCCTTTCACCTCTGTAAACTGGCAGGTACAGACAAACTAGTTTTAACTGTTTCTTGAGAGAATCACAGACAACACCTGGGTTTTCTCAGGATGGTGTTCTGCCTACATGGTTGATACATACAATGTTGGCTACTACACACATGCGAAGTGGCATACTGTTACAGCTCACAGGAAAACAAGAAGTATTCCTAGTTTGCACCAACACACCAGTACTTAACATTTCCTCTCTCCCACAAACACCAACGCATTTGTATGCCAGAACACATATTCCTTTAAAGTTTAAGTCTGAAATACCAATTTCCACTGCACACTGACAGCAAACAGCAAGAGTCAGACTTGAAAAAGNTCCCAAGTGATTTTCAGACTGTGCCTATGGAAAAGAGCAAGACAGAGTTAAAAAGCTATGATTTTGGAAACCTAAAGAAATACATCCAATAAGGCTCATCATTTAACTCACTGGACAGTACAAAGAAATTGAACCAGCTAGCAAAGAATGAGACATACAAAGGATGAGGCTACATGTGAAATACTGCTTTTCTTCATACTGGTGATTTGGGGCTCAAGAGAGACCTTGAATTCACAGCTTAAAACTCTGTCCTGGAGCAGGACACCCCCACTGCTCCTCACACAAGCAAAGAGATCTCAGATTTTGCTTTTAAGACAATGCCGGTAGGTACTGAAGTTTAGGTGTATATTCGAAAGGAGTCAGAAAGTAAGGAGAGGAAAAAAAAAGACAATTTTAATGAAAAGGACATAAATAAGCATGGAAATATTTAATAAGAGAGATAAAAATGGTGACATTGAATAATAAAAAAATGAAAAAGGGAAATAAACTTAGAAGAAAAACGCTCTAAGAGAAAAATTACTTTTTAAGGAAAAGTAATAGGGTCATAACTCTTTAAGTATCTCAGGAGCTGTCTACATGTACTTACTCCATGCTGTGGTTTTGAAGCTGTCAGTCAGCACCATAACATGTACCCAACCAAGGCTGTGATGTTTGCATATTTCTACCAAGCACAATAATGTGGGGAGCCAGCTGTGCAATTATTGCATATTGTTGAAAGACCAACTGCATTGCAATAAGAGATAAAAATGCTATTTGACAAAAACTATAGATAAAAGTGCAAACATGCCAGAGAACTTGAAACAAGAGTCAGTTATATCCCTGCTGCTGAAGCTAATCGACCTGCATGGGTTTGGTTTTTTTATTTTTCAAAACAACAATGAAAAGTATAATTTCTGAACTTTTTGTACTATAGTGTGTCATTTTTAGACCAGTATGCAGTCTTAATATCTGGTAAGAGTGAGGAGTTTTGCAGGTAGAATTTGACTCAGAGAGTAAAGACAGCAGGTGAAAATTCCTGATTCTCATTTAATTGCTCTGTCACATCTGACAATGTCTGGGAGGCACATAAAGATATTTTACAATTATCAGTATATTTAAAAACTGTTTTTCTTTATTTCCACAACCTTTTATTGTCATTTTGTTTCAGTGGTGACTTTAGGCTTCTGAAATACTATCCTCCTCCTCTCGCTTCAGATCCTGTGTTTATAATTCACTTTTCAGTTACATTGATCTTTTAGTGTTATCTGAATGTTTAGGAAATGGTCCATCAGACATTCAGATTACCACTAAGCTTCTGTACCAGTTAATTTTGCAGAAGGATGATACTACTTTAAATCCAGACTATAAACTAGTCAATATATATTACATGAAAATCAATGGTTAAGAAAACAAGTGAATCGTTTCGCTACTGTTTAGTGTGCTTTGTAAAAAGCTCAAATTATATCCCTCTATATCATTCTAAAAATAAGAAAACTTGAGAAATCTTACACCAATTGAAATATCAGCATTTCCACCACTAAGTGCAACAAAGCGTACCAGAGGAAAAAAACTGTGGAAGTATTGCACTCAACAGGAGAATAGGGTTCCTGTGCTCCAGCAATGTAATAAGGTTATACATCTTACAAACTCTTTTCTCTCCTGTGAGTTTAGTTAATAACAGAAGGAACTTTCCTTGGGTTTACCTGTCAGAAGTATGATACATATTTCAGTGAGTGGAATTTTTCTACCTCATTCTACAATGGTGGCTTCAGAAGGAATTACTATTTCTAATTCATCAGTCTTGTGGAGACAAGACAGAAGAAGCAAAATGTAAATCTCTTTATAACTAAATTAATCCAATCCTTTTTCATTTCTCATCACAGTGACAAAGCTCTATTGTCAGTTGAAAAGATGTACTAAACACTTGTCACTTGTGTGTGTTAAAAGAGTAACAACTAAAAAGAGATAATTCTTCCTGGGTAATACATGTCAAAGCAAAAGAATTTTTTTTGCTGTTGTTTAATAAGTTGCTTGGGTATTTGCNACGAAGCCTAGCCACGACTAGATATGAACCAGTACCATTGGTATATGGAGGAATAATCATAAATGTATGAGTCCTTTACAAATTCCAGGAACCCACTGCTTGTTTTACACCTTAATTCTATTAATATCAAAATGTACAGAAATGGAAGAATATTTGCTATAATATTCTTATTAAAATGCAAATGTTGACCTTCCATCAAGCCTTAAGTTAGAACTTCTTTCCCTTTAATTTTTCTGGAACAGACATACTTCACAACAGGAGAATAATGTTCTTGGTAGATCATGTTTCTTTTATTTTTTTAATGATTTAACATTCTTTGGAGGTTTTGTTGTTTGGGGTTTTTTTTAAGAAAAGTAGAATATAAAACTTCTTTTGCAACTGACAAGGAAGTGTTCCATTTTATTATTAGAAAATAAAAGATCAATTGATTAAATCACTGTTATCATAAGAAAATCAAACATACTTTTCTCCTGTGGAAAAATAACATGAATGACAAAATAATATGACAATATAAAAGCAATAAAGATATTCAAGGATCATACTTGAATTCCTAGGTATACATTATGATATTTTTATTCTATTCTTTTATCTTAAATCACTTTCAGGTTATTCTAAGTCTGGGAGATAAAGTTCTGATTGCTGACTTAGCTTTGTTCCCACTGAAATACATTAAGAATGAAAACTACATCATCCAAACTAAGATGTCTAAAATATGTGAAGATATTTTACTCTTGGAAATAATAACAATACTTATACTTCAGCAAAGGAACAATATTGTACATTTTGCCAACACACTTCAGAGTGCAGGCAGAAAGAAAGGGAGCTTATCTGCCCAGTGCTGGTATACCTAAATTGAAGCTTAGGTTAAGAGGGCCTTCAAGAATAGTTCCCAAGAAGGCATTTCCTAGTGAAGCATTCACTAAATAAAGAAAAAGAAGTAGGCATTAAGTCTAAATAACTCATATTTTCAAAAGTCCTCTCTGAAGGTCTAAAGCCAATCTTGTATCCTAGAATCATAGAATCATTTAGATTTGAAAAAAATCTTTAAGATTATTGAGTCCAACCATTAACCTAACACAGCCAAGTCCACTACTATATCATGTCCCTAAGCACCATAGCTATGATCTTTCAAAAACCTTCAGGGATGGTGATTTCACCACTTTGCTGGGCAGCCTGTTCCAAGGCTTGACAATTCTTTCAGTGAAGAAATTTTTCTTATTATCCAATCTAAACCTCCCTTGGCACAACTTGAGACCATTTCCATTCATCCTATGGCTTGTTACTTGGGAGAAGAGACTGACTTTTATCTTGCTACAACCTCCTCTCAGATTTTCTCCTGTTATCTTCCAGAAAAAATTAAGCACTAATAACACATTTCCAGAATCTTCCTTACCTGTTGCAGGCTGGTAATCCCTGCTCTCTTCTGAAAAAACAATGAATAAAGGTACTTGTGTACTCACAGAAAAACCCAATGAAACAAACAAAACAACAGAATAACAAACCAGCAGTCCTAGTTGTCACCTAGGAAAAAAAAAAAAGGATGCAAGTCTCTAGACAAATACTGGGAGGTTTTTTTGTTGTTATTTTTTTTCTCCCCCTCAAATGAAATGCAGTTTCTATAATTTGTTTAATGATTCCTATCAGTTCTAGGAAAACAAAACCAAAGCTGTGCAAGTTTTACGTGCAGTTTGACTGCAAACCTGTTTCCACCCTAATCCGCACACAGACATAAATCTCTATACATGCATATTTAAAAGGATGGGGGAAGGCTGAAATCAGCTGAGGAAAGTTATGCTGTCTCATTTGTTTTTGCAGCATGAGGATGAATTTCTTGTCTCTGTAATGCCAGAAGATAACTGCTTGCATTGCAGGAAAGATTCTCTCCCTCTTCTTGTTTGCTTCCAAGACAAAAATGTCTCCTGAAGCATGGGAGATTGTCTCCAGCTATCTCTTTGCCAGACCTGGTGCATTATACCTCCCACAGTCAGCTCAGCATGTGATCAGTTAGTAACACATTTCATTTTCTTTCTCTTTCCTGTTCCCATCAAACTGCAACTTTTGCTTAAGCAGCACTAGTCTTTGGTTTACCATACAGTGCGGCCAGTGTGTGACCTCTAGTGTGAGTGCAAGAGGAGAAGGTGTTTAGCTTTGGATTTTGGAGGGGGTTTTGTTTGTTTTTTCAAGAGTAAATATAGGAGGCGGGACACAGTGAAGCAGGAAGCCCCTTCCATTTCTAGTCTCATGTTAGAGGTATTTAAAAATCAATAAGAATTAGCTGTCTTAATACCAGTAAAGTGACTGTGTTTGACTTGTCTATTTTTCCACCTATTAGAGAGCAACTTTAGCATTTGTGTAATGCCAAATTCACCATCATATACATTACTGCTGATTTTTCCACCACCACCATCACCACCTCCCACCCCCTCGTCATATATTTGCACATATTCCAGAACACTAAGACTGACATTTCTGAGTAAAGCCACAATGAAAGTAATAATAAAAATAAATTCTACTCCTACATAGAAAGGCTATCCATAGACAAAATAACAAAATTAAACACTAATGGTCAAAGGCAAACAAAAGCACTCTTTCAGTCTTACATGGTCACTTTGGATAGGCAGGAAAAACAAAAAAATAAATCAATTTTATTTGTAATAAAATAAGTCAACAACATACTGAAATATCTAATGCATATATGTTCTTTTTTACTACCTATTCAAAGTGAAAGCATGCAACTTGGATACAGTTTTAAACTATTTTCATTGGCCTTAACAGAAGGAAAAGAAAAGGAACAAAATAAAATATTACTGGCAGACTACCCATAAAGTACACCAAGCTCATCAGTTCTTCAGACAAAGAAAAAATATTGGTAAATGGCCAAGTTATTTAACTTGACAAAACAGCTGCTCAGCATTCACAATACTCTCTAATGCTAGGAACATCTCACTAAAGCTCAGAATTCTTTTATTTGGACTAAAAGAATGTAATTTGCAAAAGGGGTTCACAGACAAATGCTGTCAAAATGCTTTTAAGAAGTCTCAGACCCAGCTCTGACAAATATACCTTGATTTCAGTTTTAATCTAATCCTAACTAGAAGACATACACCTTCCAATGAGCAGTTCATTTTCAGTGCAACTTCATGAAGTTAGTGTAATGCTAGGGTTACGTTTCATCGTTAATATCACCATCTCTGCTACCCCAGATGCAGGAAAAGAACTAAGCACAAAGGGAAAACTATACTCTTAATATCAATTTTCTACATTTATTTGTTTGTTTTTCTTTATTCTGTTATTGAACAAGGTTCCAAGGAAATTCAGCAGCTTAAAAAAATGCTTAAGCTTTCAGCAGAGGCATGGATTAAAACACCTATGATCTTGGTAAGCACAAGGAATAGGGAACTGGTTGTTACAGGGTGCTGATAACCTAGTTCTCATACACAGCAAAAGATATTCCTTGCTTCCAGGTGGTTTCTGGGAAACACAAATGGAGTTATTCTGCTTGCAATTCTGTCACTTTGATCAAGACTAGTGGAAGGGGTGGGGAGAGCCATGCAAAATTAACAATTCACATGTGGCAGCAGCAGAGAGGAAATATTACAGCAAAGGATCTTGAATCTTGAGCAAACTTGGGAGGAAGGAATGGATGTAGAGTGTGGTGTGAGATTATTATATTCAGCAGTAAGGACAATTAGCTGAAAATCTGAGCCTTGGAAACTTGCCTGATCTCACACTTGCTTAACTGTGCTTTTCAGCACTAGCCCTACAACTCCATGGTATTTCTCAATCCTACCACTGGAATCTAAAATCTTCATCTGAGAAATTCCTTTTTGTCATAGTTCTTATGTTGCTAAGAACTAGATAAAACTGTGGGTTTTTTTTTTTCTTTTTTAATAATGCCAAAATTACTGTGTTGGTTTGGGGTTTTTTTTTGGTGTTTTGTTTATTTTTGTTTTTTCCCGAAAAATCTACTTTTCATTGCATGGGAATGAAGCTCACCTTTCTTCTCTTGTGCTGACAAACTTGCAAAGCCAGAACAAAGGCAAAAAACCAGAGGCTGCAGGAACTGGCAGACATTTGTATAGGATACTTTAAAAACTGTAGCTGCCACTCTGCTGTGAAAACATGACTAATTTTTCATCACTAAAAGATATAAAATATTCATATAACAGGTCTACAGAAATTCTCTTTTTGTTTTACACTTTCCTTCACTTCCTTCTTAACCTACATAGCCCATGACTTCTCAACATCTGTTTCACACTTGTGAAATGCCTACACTCTTCCCTTAGCAATATTAAGGATCCCCCCCCCCTTTCTTTTTTGAGCAAGGGTGTATATTAAATAGAAGCTTATTATTCTTATTACAACATCAAATCTGTTTCCTGAGTAGCCTAGCTTGTAGCTTGCTGCAACACACATGAACCATTCAAACTGTTCTTTTCAGTATGAATCACCTTACATCTATCCAAAAATGTGCACCTGAACTTCACACCGAGCTTTTTCTAGCTTTGGTTAACCTAAGTGATTCTGTCATCTGTAGATTTCCTTCCCTTTTTCCATTGTATCTGCCAGTAAATTCATAACTAAATGTGTATTTCAGAGTGATCAGTGAACAAAAACAGTCTGGACAATTTTCACAGATTTCTTTTTCATGGCTGCTGGTCCTAAAGAGTTCCAGGGTGATTACTTTGTAGAAACAAAGTCAAGACAATACATATATGGATTATTTATTTACTCCACAATGCTAGGAAGAATAAACATTGGTCATGTACATATGGACTGTACACTGCATGGAAAAAATAGACTTGCATCTAAAATAATGACATAATTTCTCTAAATATCATTAAATAGCAGGAAGCTGCTGTAGGCAAACTGTTTTCTGCATCCAGGAAATATAGTTGGTTTTCTACTCAGTAAACCATTTCCTAAAAAAGACTTTTAATTGCTAGTAAACTTACAAAAAAAAAAAAAAAAGAAAGTAGAAAACCACAAGGTATTTCAGGCTGTCCTGAAAAAAATGTGAACATGATGCAAGATTCTTGTGCTAGTCTCAAAGAAAAGTATTCAGTAGAGCCAGTCAATATGGCCAAAATGTGCATTTGTAAAACAACTACAAAATTACTTGTGTGCCAGTGACAGGAGGTGATTCAACTAGCTGGCTGGCAGTAAAGGTTGTTTACCAGGTTCTGGATTCCTAATTGGGTGCCTAGCTTGCTAAGTAGCAGCTGGTCTTTAATTAGTTGAAAAATTATTATCACTAAAAGTTGCCATAAAAAGGACGAGAACAATATAATTAAAGCATTAGAATCCATATGGTGGGATATGTATCTTCACTTGTCAATAGCTGTTTTTTCTTTCCCACTCAGCATTAATAAGGCAAAACTGTTCATTTGCCAAAAAAGTCTTTTTTAATTTGTATTGAAAGTAATATTAAAATGGAAGTGTGCTGAAAGACTGTACATACCACAATGTTTCTCTTTGACTGTGAAATTATCCAAGATGCTGTTTTCTATCAGGTTGAGTTAGGATTGATGAGTCACCTTTGCCAGTACACCTAATCATAGAAGGATACAATTATCTCACCTTTGTTCATTACTTATGAAATAAAACTAGATGAAAACCTCTTTGTATGTAAGACTTAGCAAAATACAAACGTTAACTCTGTGATGTATTAAATACAACCATAGCTTGAATGCACATTGCAATCTGTAACTGGAAAACTGCAAACAGTTGCACTGTAATTTTCTGAAAATATTTTATACACCACAATTTGTAGACAATTATAGACCTTCTCTTCACTTAAGGAATATTTGCTGTTGTACCTGGAATAATGAGTTTACACATGATGCAATATGGTGTTAATATAAAAGAATAAGTCTAGGCATATTTTTTCTAAAATGTTTTAATAATCTGTGTTACCAATGTTAATATTGAAAAGTATTACACTATTTTTGTACTTACTGTGCTTACTGATACGGTCAAGAGGGGAGGGAGGAGGATAATATAATTTGGGTTTGTAACAGTTGAATCCCCTTTAGTTCAAAATCTGACAGAATCAGCTCATCCATTAACCCTTTTCATGTTAGAGAAATTCAGTAGCTTGGAAAGGTATTTACTTATAATACTGGTGCAGTATTAAAAAAAAAAACCAACAGAGAAAGAAAATATTAACTCTGTCTAGTGCCCACATTAGCTGTGGAAAATGGATAAACTCTACATTCCTCATATTAGTAGCAGGTGACCTCCACTTAGCTGCATTTGTTATTGTTTATATTACAGCAGAGAAGTCTAGGAAATAAAATAATCTGCTGCTCTCCAGGAGTAGATTGCCTGTGTTCGAAGCCTAGAAAATCTTTTCTAGCTGGAGTTAAAACAAGGACATTCAGTATAAAAGAAAGGAACTGTTTGAAAACCTAAATTTCCGAACATCTCAATTAATCCTGAACCCTCCTTCTGCAGCACAAAGTTGAGTAAATGAATTTTAAAATAACTCTTCACCATAAAATCAATTGATTCTTGACAGCAACTGCATACAGTGGAAACAGCCTTTCATAATTTTATATAAGCCTTCTTTCAAGGTTAGGAAGTTGCAGTCAAAGAGGAAAAGATTCATCAGATAAGCAGCATATAGCAATATGCATCAGCTTCACTCCTTCACTACATTGCCTTCCAAAGGCTCTCATTACTTTTTTCCCTGCTGAAGTGGGTTTTTTCCTATCTAGATTGTTGTACATTCAGACCTTACTTGTATTAGGCCACTTTAAGGCACCAGAAGAGACAAATGTGCCTGCCCTAGGGCAAATGAAATACAGTAAAAAAAATGTATCAATTCCCAGCATAAAAGACATTATCACTAGGTCCTCACATTACATTGCTGGGATGAAGCAAAAATTTACCTGTTTGAGGAAAACATCTTGAAAATGCACATTTTAAGCAAATTACTTTTTTTTATTAAACTTTAGATGATAAATTATAATTAAGAAAATATTGAAATAATTCTGTGTTCAACTATTAACTGACTAATGATTCTTCTATAACATTTCAAGACAGGACAACACTCACGGAGAACTGAGACCAAATTTCTGTAGAACAAAATGTCTTTGGAAGCGTTTCACAAACAGCCACTGCTTTTGGCAGGCAAGGGAATTTGGGGCAGGAGTGGGGATGGAGGTGAGGGATTTGACTTGAACTAAATAGTTCTCTTGTTCTTAATACCAAAATAATCCATTAATGATGTTTAACACTTTTTCTATCTCACTATCACCTGTAAGTCAACAAAAATCTCTATGGGACTAAAAACATGAGTTGTGTCCCTAATTCACTGTGTGTTGAACAAATCCAACATCCTATGAAGAGACAGTGAAAGTACTTGCAACTCATCCTTGCATTACTGTTTGAAAAATAACACTGACAGTATTTGTCCCCCATAACATTGCCACCAATGTTGCAGTGACTCAGCTGGGTGACCACTTCCCACTCTGAGTACAACAGAGAGGTTCTAATTTACTCTGACAGTAGAAAGAGTCAGTAGGACTGAAGGGACTGACCTCTCTGTATTCCCTCAAAGTAAAGGAAGGTGGGGCCTGGAGAAGAGGGAAAATGGAGCCAGTACTGAAGATCAGGTTGGAATTCTGCAGTAATGCAATACACTTGGCCTGGACAGTAAAGCTGCCATCAGGTTAACCACAAGGTCATGACAACACCTTTGAAATATATTTAATACACACATACATACCAACTAAGAGCTGCAGAAGAAGCACTAGCATTAGAGAAATACCTGATGACCTGTAAAAGGAAATGCAATGACTAAATAGTTCCACTCAAAAATATGCATGCACAACAACAAAATCTGAGTCACCAGTCTGGTAGACAACCATTTTCTTCAATTCTATAGTATATGTATAACAGCTGACTGCCATGAATTTACACTTACAGACAGCTTTGTTGTAGTCTGGACTCCATAACTTTTCTTTCTATTACATTTAATCCTTTTTTTCTTTTAATTTCTTTTAAAAATAATTATTTGAATCAGTGTGGAAAAAAGTTGTCAAAATAAGGTATTCTAGCTGCCACATTCTTGCATGGACCAAGACTCAACCTTCATGTAATTTCCAGTGGCAGGTAATAAATGAAGAGATGGAAAAGAAAATGTTACAGAATTCTGATGAGCAAGCCCTTTCTAACTTCAGCAA
Organism: Bucco capensis; assembly: GCA_013396975.1. Lineage (NCBI taxonomy): Eukaryota > Metazoa > Chordata > Aves > Piciformes > Bucconidae > Bucco > Bucco capensis. The sequence continues at coordinate 74,640 of VWZO01013858.1, read as the reverse complement.
GAAAAAACGAAGACTCAATCTGATTTTCCTGAAACAGACTGTATATTACAAGCAGCAGCTGCAGAAGAGCTTATTAAAAAACTGTTAAAAGACACACTATTATGGTATCTATTTTCTGTGAGGGCTGAGCCTTCCTGACCTGTCTCATTGAAAGGTCTTTAAACTCACTAAAGCTTACAAGGAGAGCGGGATTAAATACAAAATTCTTCACCCAGAGAGTGGTGGAGCACAGGAAGAGGCTCCCCAGGGATGCAGCCATAGCACCAACTCTCACTGAATTCAAGAAGCATCTGGACAATGGTCTTAGACACATGGTGTGACTTTGGGATTGTCCTGTGCATAAACAGGAGTTGGACTCAGTGATCTTTCTGGGTGCCTTCCAACTCAGGACATTCTGTGATTCTGTAATAGCTGCAAAATTAGAAGGTGAGAAAATCTTTATTTCTTTAATCACAGTTATCAAATGCAATAGTTTTAAGCCAGTATTCTGCACTGCTGAGTAAAGACTGGTGGAAAAGATGAAAAAATTCACTAATGTACAACACATTTCTGGTTAGTGACCCAATAATTCATTTACTGGAAACTCAGCCCACACTTAAAATTGAAAAGAGTGTTTCCTCTAAGTAGAGTCCCTCGTAATTTCAACAAGCTAGAAAACTTTTCATTATTTCTAATCTTATATCCTATGCTTATAATTTCATTAGATATTACAACTGCAGACAAATTTTGCCTTGAAGAGTAGCCGTGAAGGCCATCTGGAAGACATTTAGCTGTTAAAAACATAATCACTTTAGAGTGGTATATTTGTAAAACAGCCTAATACATATTGGTAGAAAATTCTGCAATTTGTTATTCACTAGAGTGTTTTAGTATGGGAAAATAAACAAAACGAACCTAGTTGATCTTTTTGCTCTTCAGAAGTGTTTCATTCTTTCTGAGTTATACACTTGAACAAGGTGAGCTGCCCGGCACATTTCTCTCTCAAAGCTCCATGTTAATGCAAAGATCTGAGATCAAGAAACTACAAGGGGCAAACATAAGCAACTTACAGTAGTTTGCCTACATTATTCAGCATGTGGTATATGAGCACACAATATTTACAAGGTTCATTTTACATGCACATTAATTATGTAAAATTAGAGACACCAAGAGAGAGCCATTAAGCATCTATTAGACAATAAGATCAAGAATGCTGGCAGTGCTGGTAATAAGAAACCTAGAGTTTACTTCCAAAGGGAAGACAGTTCATTAACATTTTAATTTGTTTCTCAACATTTCAATTACAACATGCCTAATGTACTGGACATTAACCTTTGGGGGCCTGAACCAAATTGTAGATCAGAGTAAAATGGCCTTATTCTTTTCATGAAGACACAGATGTGACTTTTTGGGGAACTTTTATTGCTGCCAAACAAGTTGATCACCTTATTCTGAAACCTCTTTTAAGAGGCACACCACCTTCATCTGTAAATGTTTAGGGCAACACCCAATAAACTGATGAGAAATATTTCTTTTCCATTGGAAACTGGAGTTCTGCAACTGAAAATAAAGAGCATACCAAATGCCAGAAAACACAAGAGCAAACATTTAGTCTTAATAAGGAACATAGAAAGTGGCAATATGACATTTCTTTCTATTAGGTAAAAATAAGGGAGCATGAGTTCAACAGAACACAACTTGACCAGTCTTTATTTAATAAAGAAAAAAAATATAGCTTCAAAGATAGTGAGGAGGCAGGCACTGGAAAACGCAAACTAAGGTATATATACAGCAATGATTGTTCATGTCAATCCATTGCTTTTGCTTATGACAGTCAGGAAGAAAACAGAGATCTATACTTGTTTATATTAAATGTCTGCTTAAAAAGCCAAAACAAAAGCTTGACAAGAACACTTGAATGAAATAATGTTAGTTTATTTGTAAAACATCTCTGAATTATTTTTTGTTTGTAATGTAAGATTTACTATGAAAACCAAAATGATGTAAGTGCATTATCAAAAAAGGTTACTGATCAGTGACAAATGTGTCATACTACTAGCCACATGCTTTAACATTTGTTTTGTTACACATCTTCAAATACACCAGGTTATGATCTACCAGAGATCCAATACTTCCCTGCATGACTTCCATTGCTTGATTAACCAAAAAACACATGAAACCTCCAATATCTGTGAAGAAGATTCTGTTTAATGCAAACATCCAAAATGAGTATTCGCCATAATATTCTGTTATAGTTAACTGAAATCTGACTATAAATTTTGTTCATTTAAAGTGTGGCCACACATTTCAGAATATATCAAGGACAGAAATTAGGTTATTTGGCTATAGATTTCAGTCTTTACTAAAAAGACTAGTGTGGCAATAAACTCTAACAAAGACCACTTACAAGTAAGATGCTTTTTAATACCTCTAAGGAGAGCAAATCTCTCATACAGGCCAGAGCATACACTTAAAGGTGGAAAAACTTTTTCTTCTTTAAAGAGCAGGGCTTTTCATCTTTCCTGTCCTAGTTGTGTAGTCTAGGCATGCCAGATCAGTTTAACTCTGCAGATCAGTTTAATCCTAAAAACAAAATTTCCAAAAGCTACAGCAGAGAAGTACCTAGCAGCAACCAGTAAATTGTGCATGACCAGATGCATACCAACAAAGCCTAAGTCTGGACTACAGTATCCACAAGCTAGAAAGGAATCAGAGAAACTCCTAAATTCCACTTCCCTGAGTTACATTTGAGGCCTTTCTTATACCAACTGAAATAAGAAATCTGGTGAAACCATGGACAGAGCAATCATTTTTGAAATGCTCAGCAAGACATAGGTATAATTTCTTGCCAATGACTTCTGACCTTGCATCAAGTCATTTGCAATGTTTACTTGATCACCCTATCCCACTTGGTGGAAAAAGAGCTATTTTAAGGCGAATAGACTGTTGTAGAACTGATTTGTATCTCAGCATGGGTGTCATCCCTCTGCTTTGTTATATGCCTCTCAAAAATCATTTAATAGAGGAGCCTTATGCAAATGCATAAAGGAGAAGGGTTGTTTGTTTTTGTGTGGGTTGTTTGTAAATAGAATCTTCAAGATGAATCTCTGGCTGTACATTTGGAATTCTAAAACAATGCCTTTTTTTAAAACCAAGGAGTCTGGAGAAAGATGAGATGGCCACAAGAGACACAACTGGAGATAAACTAACTGCTAATTGCAGAAACTTCAGATTCCCTGTAACTACTTCCTCCTCATCAGTCGTAACAAATCAAGTAAGCAACATATTCATGGCTGTTAAATTTCAATAGCAACATTTTGCCTAATGTTGTCAGGTTGCTTTAACAAATTCAATAGTAAACAGTAAATATCCTAAATTTGCATTTTTTATGAATTCAGACATAAACGGGAAACTTGTAAAAATTTTTTCATGACTGATATTAAAAAAAGATGATTATACATCACAGGATATATATTTATCCCAGAACTACAATTCAGAGAGAACTAAGTAAACCTTTATAAAAGGTCTTTTAAAAATATTTTATATTTAGTAACTTCTCTCAAGTCTTGGAAGCTAAGCTTTCTATACGAAACTCATTTACTAAGATTGAAAATTCATAGAAACTTGAAGCTAGTGAGAAATTCTATTTAAAAGCTGAGAGTAAAAAAAAAATTCTAAATTTACTTTCATATAGATAAAAAAAACTTTCTTGAGCTAACAGTGGGATTTATTTGCTATTTTGCAGATACTTCATATTTATTTTTTCCTGTTCACTAGTTCTTAGAATAGATTCTATGCCAACATTTCCAAACCTCATTTACCTTTGTAAGTTGTACTATAAGATCAAAAAGTGACAAAAAGGGAACTAAACCAACAGTCTCCAGGATATGGATAAAATGTACTGTTGTTTCACTCAGCGATTTAACCAAGACTCCAAGACATATTCTCCTACATGGAAGTTGTGTAATCTCCCATGAAACCTGGTTTCCCCTGGAAGAAAAGCCTTTAAGGATCCTCATGTGAAAAATGTCCTACCTATAACAGCCTGGAAGACCTTAGGATTGTTGTAAGCTGTTTATGATATTTATCATCGAATGAGTTTGAACAGTTCCAATATATAAGATAAATGAGTAAAGAGCAGGGGAAATAAAACCACCTTGAAAACAATCTTAAGTGCTGAACAGCAAACACAAGTGTAAACTACTAAGACACAATAAACTAAATGGTAATGTCTAAAGCTTATTTGAAGAAATCATACTTCAATCATGCTGTAATTTAAATATATAAAGCAAAACTAGCCAAATACAAACACATTTTTAGCTTTTAAATGGAACATATTGGAAATGTAGATAGTGGAGAAAATGCCAAGTTATAAAAATCATATGTACAGCAAACCTGAATTTATTCAGACCCATTAGTTCTTAAGCAGTAGTAGACAAACTAATGCTAATTAAATTTTGAAAGAAAAGGCTTTACAGTTTATGTAGCCAAAGGTATAATTTGCAAGAAATTGTGTTCTTTATTACCAGGCACAACACATATTATAGGATTATTAAAGCACTGAACTAAAATAATTTTAAAAGGCAAGCAGAGTACCTTTGCTTTAGTTTGCCCTTCTCATTTGCTGAGGACTACAAATGTAAATGACCTTCAGGGGCATTTATCGAAATGAGTTTTAGAACTTTGCAACACCTATTTGTCAACACCTAAACCTCTCTTGGCCAGTTCAATGAAATCTCTTTCTCCATAGGGAAACACTGAGAAGATCTCTACTAGGATTTAAGATAAAGGTTAAGGCAAACTTGATATAATAGACTTGATCATAATGCACATACCATCTGCAAAACAAGCCAAAGTCAATAGTCAGAGATGTCATGGGATCTAACCAGGAATTTTGAGTCATAAATTAGAAAAGCAGAGCAAAACCACATCAAGCCCAGGAGCAGAACGTGTGTGTATATGGAAGACAACTCAAAGATTAGGATGTTCCAGAGTCTGACACAGAAGAGGGTCTAGGACAAAGAGTAGGAAGGGCTCAAGTAAGGTCAGATAGGCTAAGCAAGTACTAAAGCACCCCAAAACCTTAAACAGTGCAAGAGTATAGGCACATAGGAAGATAAAACTGCCTACTGCAACTGTGGCGTTAACAGTAACATTCACACTCTTCTTCCTCTTCAACATCATATACTACCATTTCTAGTAAAATATGAGCAGCAAAGCGTAACAGGAATACTCTCAGATTTCAGCAAAGACAATAACTAGAGAGTTAAGCTATAGCAGTGGTAAGAACTAAAATAGCAGCACTTTTTTTCCCCTTAACTGAGCTGCAGATGGATCCCATTGGCAGAGGAGTTGCAAGTAAAGCAGTACAACCTCCAAATCTAGTGCGAACCATGAAGAAAACTTTGCAAGGCAGAGAACAATCTAGCCTCAAGACCCACCAAGTTTGACAAGTATTTTTTTTGACAGCACAGAGAATATTCCTTGTACAGGCTCAGTTTTACAAGTTAGTATTTTTTTCAAACAATTCAATCTGGAATACATTCCATCCATCCATCAATTTAATCTTTTTCTACCCCACATGTAGGTAGTTCAGATTTCCTAATGTAATTTACTGGAACTGCAGATTTGCATTAGGTAGCCCAAATTGAATGTATTTTTTTAGCACATGCTATGCTCGTAACAAGCACTTGAGTCAGTACTTTTTTTTTCTTTTTATTCAGTTTCCATTTAGACTTGGGCACGACTGAAGTTGTTCTAATTTGGATGTCAGCAAGGCTCTGATAACTGATTCTCTCCCACTGAAACAGCTTGTAATGCTAAACAGGATTTAAAAATCAGAAAGGTGATATGACAGGGTAGGCTCATAGCACAGTGTCTCAGTCAGTAAAACACATACATACCCCTTACCTCCTGATTCACCACCACCATCCCCAGCAGAGTGTGTAAGGTTTTTTCACAGAATCCTTAATCTAGAACTTGAGATGTGGAGCTGGTGGTAACCTGGCAGCACTCACAGGAGCACAAATTGTGCTTGCACTTTATCATGGGAAAGAAGAACCATAGCAGTGAGATAAAATTTCCATACCTTTTACTCTCTAATAAACCTGTATCTGCAAAGCAGTCCAAAACTATCTCCATACGTGGCCGTGGAAGGCACCCCAGGGGTGCCTCTGGCAGACAGAGCCAGTGGCACCCTAACAACTCACTTTAGGCACAACAGCCAAGAGCGCTTCACAATGAAGAAACAAAACTCAACAATATGGCCAAGCCTTCCTGTTAACTGAAGAAATCCTTGGGGATGTCCTTCCCCCACTAGACAGACTCTTGGACAACATTTGCAAACCTTTATAATGAAGAAATTTTGTCTCAACCTCAGTCACACAGTAAAGGTAAGCTCTGCAGGAACACTGTAGATCTTGGCTGGTCAAACTGACCCCACACTAAAGCAGTCTCTGCTGAGGCATAAAATCTATTAGTCAAACTGCTCTTTTGAACTGGTAGACTAAAATAACATCTCAGAAAAATATCTGTTTCAAAGAAAATTGCAAAATAGTACCCAATATTCAACTCAATTAAAGGAAAAGAGAGATTCTAACTTGTATTTTCCTTCTAGTTTTGGGTTGCCTCACTCCCCTATCCTAATAAACATGAAAAAACATACACAAAGAGAAAACAGCCATTATGTTAAAACAACTAGTATAAACAATGCTTACACGTCAGCTTTGTATCTATGATGCTTGCAGAAGTCTAACAAGGTAATGATGAACCTGAGATTTACAGAATCATAGAATCACCCGAGTTGGAAGGGACCCACAAGGATCATCAAGTCCAACTCCCATTAGGCATAGGACAAAACCCCAAGTTCACACGAGGTGACTAAGGGCACCGTCCAAGCGTCTCTTAAACACCATGAGATTTGGAGCCATGCTCCACCACCCTCTGGGTGAAAAACTTTTTCCTAACATTGAGCCTGAATTTCCCCCAGGACAGCTTCATACCATTCCCCCATGTCCTGTCACTGTCCACCAAAGGGAAGAGCCTAGCCCCCACTCCTCCCTCTCTGGTGAGGAGGTTATAAACTGCTATGAGATCCCCCCTCAGTCTTCTCTCCAGACTGAACAGGCCAAGTGATTTCAGCCTTTCTTCATACGACTTACCCTCCCAAGCCCCTAACCATCTTTGTGGCCCTCCTCTGGACACTCTCCAGCAACTCCATGTCCCTGGCAGTGTGTTCAAGGCCAGGCTGGATGCAGCCCTGGGTGACCTGGTCTAGTGATTGGCATCCCTGCTCAGTGTGGGGAGGTTGGAACTAGATGATCTTTAGGGTCCCTTCCAACCTGCCCATTCTATGATTCTATGATTCTTGTATTGTGGTGCCCAGAACTGCACACAATACTCCAGGTGAGGCCACACCAGTGGTGAGTAAAGCGGGACTATCACTTCTCTCGCTCGGGTTTGTACTAGGATTGTAATCCTAGTCCTCCTGTTGTTATAAGACTATATACATAAAATACCTGTGTCTCATTTAAGTTCATTTTGCAGATCAGAAAGTAACCACTTACCAGGTTACTCAATAGCTTTCATGGGGAAAAGCATACAGAAACCTTTTTCAAAAGAAATTTATACTGATTTAATTTTTTCTGAAAATAAAAAAATAAAAAAAAAATCCATTGCCTATTTTAGAGAATTAGCATTTATTCAAATCATTACATTATTCTTTAAAAAAACCCACTTCCTTTAGCATTCCACAGCATGTCACAGGAACAATAAAAGATCAGCAGCCATTAAAGTATTGCAACAGAACACATTTATTCTGCCGGTCTTAAGTCAGTCTGAAATGTCTAGTATAACAATGGCATGTCTGACAAATGGTCCAAAATTTGGTACCTATTTGAAATAATTAATTGCAAATGTAATTTCTACTTTCCCAAATATGTGTCCCTTGAGTTAACACTGTCATGATTCAATGTGTCTCTGTGGATGTGCACATAACTGTATGCACATATACACATATACAATGTAATTGTGTATATACATACAAAACCAAATTTAAACATAGTTTAGTAAACAACTTTTCTTCTTGATTTTAGGGTCTTTTAAGAGCAGCTATACAAATACTTTATCTGAGATATGCTTTTGAAATAGAACAAATGTTTGCGTAGTCCTTAGATCCAATAAAAAACCCTCATAAAACATTTTCTTCACGGACATATTCACTTCAATGCACAAACTCCTTACATTGCTCCATTTATTCCATTAGTGTAGGGGCTTAAATGATGCATGAGGCTTTCAGCAGTGAGGTGAATGTCATTTTTAAGAACCTAATAAAAAGATAAACAATACAGCAACCATAACTCAACACTAAAAAATATTTGCAAATAAAAGTACAACTGTAAACAGTACATTCAGGTCCAGCCTCAGACAGAAAGTAAAGTAATTTCTCCTTATGGCATTAGGCCTCAATTCAAACCATCATTTAAGAATGTGCTTACTAACACAAAGCACCAGCTTTAGTCAATACAATTTAAGTTCAGGCTTATATGCTTTCTTGAGCCAGGGCCTCAGTGATTAGAAGAGGCTTAGTAACAAATTAAAGGCAGCAAAACAGTCAATAGTGCACTGGGAAAATTAAAATCTACAAACTCATTTCAGATTTAACAACTAGTCAAATATGTTAAGTGCTAAGTCTGAAAGACTAAACTTTCTTTGTCAGTGCTGCATTCTAGAAGAATAAATACAAAACACTATAAAATATTTGAGTTTGATTTCATTCTTCCTGACTTGCCAGATACATTATTTCAGACATTTGTATAATTTCTTCAATCAAACAAATTCTTTCTCCAATTAAGCTGCTCAATGCAATCAAGAACAGAAGTAAATGATGTGAGAAATGTTACAGCACCTGTGACTTCCAAAAATAGAAGAGGGGATAAGTGAGCATTCTGTTTCTGTATGGGAAGAAATTTAACAGCAACATAAAGCATCCTCAAAAGTATCCTTTAATAAAAATAAAATGTCACTGATGCTGATTAGATTGATATTTTCCTTGGAATTTTTAAGGAATTAAGATACTATTTAAAACTATTTCCAATAAACAAGGAATAGTTTAAAATTCTCTCTTCTACCATAGGAGGTCTGGCAAATTCCAATCAAACTTAAGAAACACTAAAAGCATCAGTAAGTTTTTTAAAGGCTAGTGAAAATCTGTGGCAGAGTGGCTTGCAAGACCAATAAAAAAGGGAGAGCAGCAAATTAAACCTGATGCTGTGATTAAGCCTTCCCTGAAGCAAAGGTGCAGTACGAGCTCATTAGCTCCCTGCTCTGCTGGTCCTGCTGCTTAACCAGACAACAACACCTGGAAACAGCCTAAGCACAGTTGAGCCTTTTGGCCATCCAGCTGTTATGGGCCAAAATAAAAACTCTGAGAGATGCAATGACAGAGGAACAGAGGCAATGCCATGGGATAAGTGAAAGTGACAGCCACAAAAGAACTGAAGAAAACCAAACTGCTCACATAGGTTTTCTTTTGAAGTCAGTTCTGATTTTTAAAAATAGCTGCAGGGCAGTATATGTTCAGTATATAAATTCAGGAACTGCTACCCACACACTCAGAATGCAGCAAATGAGGCTGTTGTCTCAACCTTGGGACCTCTCCATGCATGAAGAGGAAGAGCCATTCTACTGTTGTAGATACAAGCATTTCCTTGTCCCTGCAAACAGTGTACTGCTCACCTCTGTCCTCATGGTAAAGGGAGGATTTCTTCACTCTTTTAGTTACTGGCACTTCTTAATTGAGTGAGTTAGTACCCTTCCAATGGATATGTTTGCGTGGGGACCATTTACTCCTCAAGGAAATTAATTTCTCATGCAAATATTAAATATTCATCAGACGCCAACAACTTTGGTAGCATCAAGCAAGCTCTATTCAAACAGTGATAGAAAAGTCTGCCTTTGTCACCCTGAGCTAATCAAGGTCTGTTATAAAATCACTTCAGCCTGTTGAGCAAAAGGAGATGATGCTACTCTTCCAGTACCTTTTAAATTAGATGCTGCTTCAAAAATGTTTTTATTATCCTCATACATTCTCTCCCATGTTCCTATAATCCTTGTATGGGTAGGATGAGCTCATTAGGCTTCTGGAAGTCATCCTAGGAGAAGGACAACTCTGATTCCAAACCCGGGCAGATGGAACTCGTTTAGCCCTGTGAGGCCTTCCATCTAAGAGAAGGACACTCTAATAAAACCTGTGTCCTAAGGACCTCGCTGCCAGCGTCCAAGCTTGCTAGGCCCTGGCAGATGAACCTTAGGACTAAAGGGTGGGTCCAGCTCTGCGCATGCTGTGTCTCACCTAAAAAAAATCCATAGTGCAGGCTCGAGGGTGCTATCTGCTATCCTCTTTTTATCAGCGCGCTTGGAAAAGGCGCTGATGAGGAGTGTGGATGGAGCCCTCCCTGGATCTTCATTCGCGAAGCCTAGCCATACATACATATATATACATTCTCTCTCATTGCTTAGCTGTCATAATCAGATGTATACCATATAGACACAGTCTTGAGAACTAACACATTGTCCTAACTGCTACATTCTTCTCCCTTTCGATTCTTTCACATGCTGCTCTGCCAGAGGACAACTCTATGGAAGCAGATGCTAATTTTATTCTTAAATAATAATAATAAAAATTTACATTAAAAACACTTTTCAAAGTTAGACAATTAAAAATATTGCAGGCAAACAGTATGAATTTCAGTGTTTATCTTGGCTTCTTTCCAAAAATATCTCTCCAGTAATTAGAAGATGGTACAGAATATAAACAGAGCAAAAGCTTTTAATAGTGCACAGAATTATTAAATCAAACAAAATCTGCAACATAATAGACAAAACCCTAGCATCACTGCACTACACAGGAAAACTTCCAGATTTCAGGAGTTTTACATAATCAGTTCTCTCCATTCAATCTTAAATTATAACATGTGGCATATACATATACAAATTCAACAGCTACATATAAACACATTGTATTTCCTCTGCACTGTACAAACATCAAAAAAAGAATACTTTCTCCCTGAAAATACACATATACACATCAATCAGCTGGAGGTTTCATCATTAAGTGTTCTGTTCTTTTGCAGCACTGTATTTAGTTCCTGAATCACATTTGATGGCAATTTGTTATTTAATTCCAAAGCAGTTCTGTTTGTTTTGTTCTTATTTTTCTTCAGTGCCTTATGTGGCCTTTGGTGTAGGTCAGTCATCCCTACACCTACATCTTCAGCAGAGATCAAGCTTCGATGTGTTTTTGCATGATTTCGTACTTTCTCCTCCTTCCGTTCCAAACACTGTGCTACAATAGATGCTTTCTCTTTCAAGTTTTTTCTTTCTTCCAAAATGTCATTTTCCTGATTATCACTGAACTGTGTTTTCCCAGACTGCAGTTCTATATTCTGAGCAAACAAGCAAAGAGAAATAACATCATTCACTTCCACACAATATTCAATAATATTTAGATTTTTACACAGAAAAGAATGACCAATTTTACCCAAGAGCTGAGACACCACGGTTAATAATCTTAAATTCCCACAATTTGTGCTATTGTATTTTAGTAAATATTTTAGTGAGCATATTTTCTCAATTACTTCTGAAAATTACATAAATCTTTCAATTAAATGCAACATTACAATGAAGAAACTCATTTTCATATACTCACTATTTGATTTTTTATTCTACTACATCAGACTAAATTTTAATGTTTTACATCAGATTCACACACTTAAAAATTCAGAATTCTTAAAGTGAATAAATACAACTGAGAAAGTTGCAATTTTGGTAACATAATCACTGAACTACAATCAGAGAGAATTTTACATGATCAAAAAACTTTTCAGCAGCTGTTCAGTACTACCTGAAAAACTAAAAAGATTGTTAGCTGTTTCAGATTTTGGCTAGTAATTTAAAGTAACATACGGGGAACTCAGAAAAAAACATGAAACTGATGGCAATGAACTGCTGCTCCATATTGGTGGGCTGTTTGCAAGTTCTTAAGCTGTAGGAAATGGAAGGTAAATCAAATTCTACATCTAAATTCACATGTGGTATGGCCTTTTAGGAGCTGAAAGACAATTGTGAGAACCCAACATTCACATTATCAATATTTCTTTAAAAAAAATAAAAATCTTCAGAGTACTTTTAGCTTTCTCTGCTGGCAGAAGGCCTTGTTTTGGCTGCAATGCATTACATAGCTCCTGTAGAACACATCTGCAACTTCAGTTTCATCTGAAAGTAATCCAAATTCATATGCTCCAGAACAACTCCACAATACAAAGCAAAACACAGTAAATGTGAACAAAAGGAAGATTTGCTTCTAAAGTGCACTCCTTATCCTAACTAGAACACTCATGTATCTAGATGAGTATATCTAATGTATTTAGATGTATCTAAACTAGCTCCTCTCTAGTGTTCGAATATTTTTTCATGTTTACTGTAAGATACATAAGTTATCAAGATTCCATGAGACAACTTGCACATATGCCATACATTAGTATCTCCATAAAATTCCAGCCAAGCTGAACAAGTGCAACATAGGAAAGATAAAAAGAACCAAAGTCTCCCTCAGCTTTGAGCATTTTCTTCTAGTCAACAAAGAAGTCATACGTGAAAGAACAACTACAAGACCTCATTGTCTACAAGAACTAAGAGGCTCTTCCACAAATGGAGCGATCAACCTACTGCCACACCAACTGGGCAGATGGAATACAATAAATCCCTCTACCATTATTATTTGTGTTATACCATGAGGATGGTGGAACACTGGAACAGGTTGCCCAGGGAGGTGGTTGAGGCCCCATCTCTGGAGGCGTTTAAGGTGAGGCTTGCCAGGGCTCTGGGCAACCTGATCTAGTTGGGGATGTCCCTGCCCACGGCAGGGGTTTGGACTAGATGACCTCCAGAGGTCCCTTCCAACCCAAACCATTCTATGATACTGTGATTCTATATGTTTTACAGTGACAATTTTTTCTTCAAGAGGACAGCAAACAAATCCATTACAAAAATGAGTGTTGATGCAGCAAATTAGTTGCCATGTAGGAAGAAAACCAGTAAATACTAAATCAGTTTACAATGTAGAGATCTAATTTATAAAACAAAGTCTAAATATGTGCAGTCTCTTGAAATTTCACCTGAGTTAGCATCTGTTCAATAATAAAAGAAATATACATTTGAATTATCCAAAACACAATTTTTGAAAATTATAGATAAAGGGGTTATTTTATTGGTATCACTTTTAGCATTAAGGAGGCTGGCTTTTCTATTTGATAAACCAAGAATGAAAACTACCATTTAATAACAAACCACCAGTGGCCATGATATGCCAAAACCAAAACCAAAGAAAATCCCCCCAAACTCTCCCAGAACAACAGTGCATGCAAGAGTTCAGAATGGTACATGAGTTACTACTGGGGTGTGCTATGGAGCAGATTTTAGCTTGCCTGAAGACTCTCTTAAATTCCACTGCCATCAGCAACAACTAGAATCAGTTTAGAATCTCCTGCTTTCACATAAGCCAGCAAGAAGCATCCTAATATTTAACATGTTCATATTCAGCCATATTCAGTTAAAAAAACTTCAATGCAACCAAGGAACTGTCCCAACACCTCATGAATGTTTGGAGTTCTGTTCTGTCAAATATTTCTAAAAGCTGCAATTTTCCATTTAAAATAATTTTGTTCCATTTCATATAATGTCCTTGTATGAACAAAAACCAGTGAGATTGCCACCAGTGATTTAGGTTTAATAAAATAAAATAAAAAGGACTATCTGTAATAATATACAGCAACCTTTAAAACACAGTAAGACACTCCAAGTTATTTCAGCAAACTAAGATATGAATTACTCGTTAAATTCAGTCAGGAGCAACAAGCTCCTGACTTACAGAATTTTTTACATCAATTTTGCATCTTGCATCTTTTGAGAAGAAAAATAACAACTACACTTCTGAAATCAGTATAGTTGTCCTGTTAAACTGGGTATAGCAGGAGCCCTTTACATAATCAAAGTAGGAACAGATCAAATACAGCACTCAACTTTAAAGGTTCCCTACTTCTCTGTAACAGTCTTATATACTGGCATGTAGCCCCTTAACACAGTCTACTACTAACATTTTTAACTTTTGAACTAGATTCCATATGCACAGAAATCCTAATTCCCAGACAACTGCATTGTAAGGATATTCAAATGATAGAGTCAAATTCTGTTGTTCAAATGTTAGAGCACTAAATTACAGGTATAAACAGTTTCCCTTATAAATAACATATCAAAACGACATGTAACTACTGGTCACTTTTAGTCAGTCACATGCTATAAACTACACTACTGGACTCTATACTTTTCTCCCAATAACCCTTAATGTAAAAAGCAACAATTTCATGTTAGAAATAGCTGTTTGCCTCTAAAATTCAGGCCCTTAATGAAGTAACTGGTGATGAAATTAGTAAGTACATCTAACTACATTTTTCCTTTTTCTGCACATCACCACCAAAACAATATGGAAACTCTGTTTGCATCCTCTGTTACCCACATGACATGGTTCTTTCAAAATGCCATAGGTATAACCTATTATAAGTCAGTATGGTATTTGACCATGGCTCGAAAAAGAAGTTTTTCTTCATTCCTCAATCTTCCTGTATTTTGAAGTAAAATGACAGACTTACTGCAGATATACAGCAATGCGCTTCTATTTCAGTTAAAAGATTCTATATAAGAAATATGTATATTTTAAATGCATTATACATGTATGCAACACGTGGTGCAGAAATAATGGAAATCTTTTGTTATTAGAAGGATGCTCACGTATACAGTGTTTTCAAACTTTCTGTATTATATAGTTATCCTGTTGGCACACAATAAAACTGCTTCCAGTAATGGGGAAAAGGAAGACATTCCATACAGACTTTTCAGCACAGAACATTACTCTGATTTCTGGATACCTTTGAGTTGTTTTTCTCCTCCCTCCACTTATCTTCACATCACAAAGATCTAACTTTTTTCACTGAATAGAAAATTCCAGTCTCTTTTCTTGCCTATACAAAGATAACTTGGATCACATTTCTACTAAAAAGTTTACACATTGATCTGTAAAAACACCTTCAATTTTCATAAACCAGAATCTTTCAGAAAAATGCTTGCTCCTGCTATTACTCTCTAATAGGAGGTATTTTTGCTTGTAGAAGTACTACACATCCACAGAAAGAGTAAAGGTAGGGTCTTGAAATGGAAATCTCTTGCTTTACTGATTACACTGCTGTACAATATTTCTTCTCAATAAACCATATCATAAACTTATCTTCCACCACTATTTAACTGTTCATTCTAGTTTTGGCCTTCCAAATGAAAGATGGAGTTGCCTTTTAGATAAAGCACTGCTACTACCTTTGCTTTTGGTTTGCTATGGAACTGAGTCAGCTTCACCAACCTGTATCAGAACCACTGTCTCTGTATGTGGTGATAACACATACCATATTATCTATGCCCAAGAAATAATACTGCATATAAAGGACCAAGCTGTTTTGTTTCAACACTTATTCTCCGCTGCGTTCAGATCACTTACCGCTATTCTTTCCCAAGCAGAACAGTCTCTCCCCTACCACTGCTTTTTCTCAGCTGGAAGTCAGGCAAATAAATCCTCCTGACAGGCATTAGTATCTCTATGTGGTTACCAGAAACTCATCTCAAGCTAATATGATAAGGTTGAGACATATCACTAGTGCATGTAATGTAGTGACACAGTGCAGTTTCTGCAAAGATTTGTAACTGAACCCTCTTGCTCTTCTTCGAGACTAATAATAGTAAGACTTAAATGTATCACAGTTAGTTCCATCTGAGCTTTTCCATTACATTCACAGAGCAGATAACTAAAATAGTGCAGTTATTTTAAACAGAAGAAAAGATAGGGTTGAATACACATGTAGGTCAGTTTTCAAGGACCTTATTAAAACTGTAATAAATTGCACTGTAATAACATGCATTATATTTCCAAGCAAAAGTCTTATTTACTTCTAATAAATGATCATTGCTCAGAAAACCTCAAACAAATAAAAATCCACTACTGGTTTACTGAACAGCCACAGAGGTGACCCAAGTTCAGGTCACAATGTTTTTTTACATTAAATTGTCCTAACTGTTCCTTTAATGACAAAATAATGAAAAGGACATTGATAAGAGCATCTACATTTTACATTTATCCAGCTCTATAGAGCTCCTTATTACTGGACTATTGAGATTTAAATCATTGTGGATAGAAGTTACATACCAAGATTAAATCCCACTTACTTCTGTACTCGCTCTGACTTTACAAGTGTTCTTCTCCTGATGAATGGGAATTAGTGGTAAGCCTCCAATCTTTGGACTTTTAGTTATAGACTGTTTTCTTGTTTTTCCAGCAGGTGGCCATATATCTGCATGCTGAAGAACAAAATTCCTTATTTTTGGTGTAAAATTTTTATAAATACACAACATTCTTTTGTATGTAAAACTGCACAAGACCATGTCCTCCTGTTCTAGGAGAATGGGGAAAATACTATGGTGCTTAAAATTACATTAGTATTTTGTAAGTGCTGCACAATATTGAATGAACAAGCCCAAAATGTCTCTATACAATTTTCAAGTATCAAACATCTTCTCTCCACAATTACCTTCTAAGAATGGAAAATATCAAACAAGATACAGACATTAACTTGATTCCAAATTCCACATAAGCATGCTTTCAGGAGTCCCCAAAAAGGTTTCTGAAATAAAATAAAGTTACCCTAATTTTCAGACAAGTGTTTCAAAATCTGCATTAATAATTTCGGAGAAAATAATTGCTTAATGAACAATAACAACACATGTTATCCAAAACGGAAATGGCTTGACATTCTGAATGCTCCAAAACACAATCCACAAATAAACAGAACTGTCTTCAGTAATACTCTTTGCTGTAACCATCTGAAATAGGCCAGTTTTGGGGAGAACTACAAAGTGTGAAACTGGAAATTTCAAATAAAATCTTAAAATCTCTTTCTGTAAGAGGTCTACAATGAACTTCCATTAGCAGATCATGCAGAATTTCACATGTAGAAATCTGAGCATGTGTGCTTGCAGCTCAGAGATTGCTCTGGTGATGTTAATGGTAATTTGAAAGATAGCTTGGAAGACAAAGTAGTCACAGTATTCTCCTGAAAAAGCTTCAACACGAAAGTCTGTGAATAAAAGAGGATGTATGAGGCCTACAGAAGAAGAGTTTCTAAAGGTTTGAGATGAGCACACGAAGCTGAATCAGCACAACTCCAAAGGAAACTGACAAGTCAGAACTGCAAAGGAATCCTAATGAAATCTGAGAATGCTTTGCGTAAATATCGGCAAGATACTAATCTAAAGCATCATAATAAATATGAAACAAGAAACTCTGTCTGAACACAAGAAAAAAATAATCTTTTTTTTTTTTTTTTACTGTGGGAGTGGTTAAACACTGGAACAAATTGCCTAGAGAGATTCTGGAGTCTTCAGTTATTCAAATCTGACTAGACACAGCCCTGAGCAATTTGCTCTAGCTGATCCTGCTTTACACAAAGGGATCTGACTAGATCATCCCCAGAGGTTCCTTCCAATCTACACAATTCTGTGACACTGTCCAAATCTGTAACAGATTTATTTTCATGGGTGTCAGGATCTTTAGTATCCTTTGTTTCTTTTCATGGTATTCAATTTTCCAAATCCATGAAGTAAGAAGTCTCTTCAAGACTACACTAAAAAATTCCAGTTGTGGAGCTGTGATCATACTTGCAGATGGTCTGCAAGTAAAAATAGAACTACTATTAAAAAGCCATCAGAATCAGTGATTACTGACTTTGAATATCTGTCTAGAAATCAGAAGCCCCAATTCCAAATTTAGAAAAAGTATTTTATAGATTCACATCTTTATGGAGATGGAGCTTCTTAAGGGAACTGCCTCCCCTAATTCTCAGCAAGCTTAAGGAAACTACCTCTGTCAGTTAAGCAGCCTGATTTCCCTCTTGTGTCTGTAAAATTTCTTAAAATAGAACTCTGGGAAATTACATCAGAAATTCTAGCAACGTATTAGGCCACATAATAAATGTATTTATTCATAGTTTTGACCTATCTGCTTGACTGCACCCTCATGGTAATATAATGTGCCTTTCTCTAGTTGATCAAAGGCAAAGGAACTGGAAGAATATTATTGTGTCCATCTTCATATCAATTAATTACTTCCAACTGTATGCTATGTATGCTATTAAGTGATTTTATACAAAACTATTATAGAATTCAAGAATTAAGCTGCAGCCATACTTTTCAGGATGATTTTGCAAAGAACTGAAAGAAACAATGGTTCTCCTTCAAATTCTCTTAGTATTCTACAGTTTGAAGTGCAAGATTAACAACCTTTGGGCTAACTTGATTTTCTCTATCAAAAGTGCTCCTACTGCTAGACTTCAGTGGTATCTACACTTTACTATTTATATTTTCTGCACTATTTATACTACAGGAGGAAACATTATCAGAAAACAAGGGGGGGGGGAGATAACAATAGTACTACTATCTTACTGATATTAATTAATATGAATTACCAATAAAGTCTTATTCTGCTCAAGCACTGAGGAGCACAGTAATACAGTTGTATCACTCTCCTAATTGCACTGACTCATTAATTGTCAATGACTTAACACTTAAAAACCTACTTTACAATATTTTTCAACTTCTAATCTAAGCTATTCCACTGACAAATACTGTGATAACAGATAAGGTAAAAGACAAGCTATCTTCCCTAAAGATGGCCTCAATTTGAAAATTCTAACTAGAAATAACCTCAGTTGACATTTACAGTTTTCTGGTTTAGAAATGTCCACTGCTGCATGATACAAAACATTTGGAGATCTTACAGTAAGCTTTAGCAACATAAGCCATTGCATTCTCAAGGACATTTTCACCATAAACCATATATAAAGCAGTAAGTTGCAGTAAGAATGATACAGCAAATCTGCTTCATTAGCACTTAATTTCTCATGTAATTCCAAGACTAGCCACTCTACTGATCTCAAGAATGCTGATTAAAAAACCCCCCAAAAAAACAAAAACCCAAAAGAAATCAAAAACCTCCCGAACAAAACCCTAAAAAAATCCCCCTCACCCAAACTCCACACAAAAAAAATCCCCAAACACCCCAAAAAATCCTCCCAATGTAATTCACTAGTACTGCTAATACATTGTACTGTTCATTCATTGAAATAGTATTAATACCAACATTATTAATTCATAGCAATTTAAAAAAAATGCACATGAAATGATTTAAGACCTGAACATTGAGCAGTCTCTCTCAATTTTATCTATATTGTCAGAGGGACATTCTACATCCCATACTACCTGATCAGAATCCTAATAGATGGCTCTTCTTCTGATTTTACATCAAAAGGACTTTCAACAGTTACCATGCTTGCATGAGTTATTTCTAGGTAGCCTATATCAATAACCTCTGAGTCTATTTGTTGCGACATGGCTCATGTTATGCCCATGAGATGTATGCCAGGACCAGTGACTGTTTCCATAGAAACTACCATACTTACTTCAGTTAAAGGAGCTAAATAAGACAAAAACATTGGAAGACAGGCTTACAAAGTATGTGTTATACTTCTAGTGCTACTACCTATGAAGGTCAGATCCTGCTTTAGAAAGCCTCTAAGAAGTATTTATTGCAACGGTCTTGTGCCTAGTCCACTTTGTAATATGTTAAGCTCACAGTTAATCATAAATCTGGTTATGTTTATTCACAGTGATACTCGCCCAAATCCCTTGAACATTATGAGAAAAGAAAAAAAAAATCTGATGCAAATAAAAAATACTTTTAAAATCTTAAACTATGTTCCAGTCTCCTGTCAGGTTGACTTCTTCCCATCTCTCTTATTCCTGCTTTCTCCTCCTATGTAAATATTAAACTCCATTTCCCCACTATCAATACAGGCTGGGGGATGAGATGATGGAGAGCAGCCCTGCAGAAAAGGACTTGGGAGTGCTGGTGGACAAGAAGCTGGACATGAGCAAACAGTGCACACTGGCAGCCCAGAAGGCTAATCGCATCCTGGGCTGCATCAAAAGAAGCGTGGCCAGCAGCTCCAGAAAGGTGATTTTGCCAGTTTACTCTGCTCTGGTGAGACCTCATCTGGAATACTGTGTCCAGTTCTGGAGCCCTCAATACAGAAAGGACATGGAGCTGATGGAGCAGGTCCAGAGGAGGGCCACAAAAATGATCAGGGGGCTGGNATTGGCACAATTCTTCAACAGGGCTAGTTCACACCACTGTTTCTAAAGAGGACACTCTTCTTTCATGACTATTTTGCATGCAGCATCCAAATTAGAGAGCAGAGAAATAGTACTCAGGCATTGTGGCACATCGACACACCCATTTAAGCCCATGGCCGGAATTTCACCCAGAAAAAGTTTATGACTGTGAAGGAAATGAGTTGTCTTTCTGTAGTTAGCTTCTGTGCAACACAGCAGGACAAAAAAACCCCAACCAAACAAACCCAAAAGATATCATGTAATGTTCTATTCTCGTACTCTCAAAGCACTCAGCTTTTATATGAAAACGACATTATAAATAATATTCTTCACAGACTAAGACCCATCTTTTTGCAGCCTTATTATGCTAATTTTGCCAGAAACTTTAATGGCATTGCAACTTTCTCTATAACATATCCATAACACATACAAATGGGATTTCTGTAACAGCAGAAGTTACATTTCTTTGATCAGGTTAGTACCTGTGCAGTAAAAATGCTGATCATCCACTCCATCTGCACATCTTGGTCGTCACAACATACATACCTAGAACACAATATATAAATAATAAAATAAAAAAAAAAATCCCTCCTGTTGCAGTAAAGCATACTAAAGAATAGGCTTCTTTACAACTTCAAATAGGTCTTACATTTGTTTATGAGTGCTGTCTATGTTTACTATCAGCACCCCCATAAATGGAGAGGGAAATATAAACACTTCAAGTTATCAGTTTACTCTGAAGACAATGCATGCGCTTCATTTAAAGCATGTAAGTTTAAAATCTATCATTTAAAATTTATGAAAACAGTTTGCTTTATGGCTACAAAAGGGAGATAGACACCTAAACCCCCAAAATTACCAAACCATAGTTAATTAAGGAAAACATAGCAAAATATTAACATGCAAGCAACATAACGTCCAGTAGTTTGAAAAATTCTTATTCTGAAATTGAACATTTCAACAAATACTAAACACTTAAGTTAAATCAACCACGTGTTTCATGTTTACATACCACTGGTGCTTTTCAGAAAATACTGCAAGTCCCCAGCTGAAACAAATAAACATTTCAAAAATTAGTTCCAGAAACTCTAGACAGGGACATATTCCTCAAACTGCAGAGATTCATGAGCTTTATATAGTTCTTTCTAGTGGGTAGAAAAAAATAAGTTGCAAAGCTTAAAATGTGTACTGCAAATCTAGAATGAAATTGTGGGTTTCACGATGCATGTTGCTCACAGATGATTCAAAAGTAGAGAACATTCTGTTCTGGACAAAGGGTTATAGCCAAGCCCTATAGCTGATGGCTATTAACCTCATTTTGGCTGTGGCTGTACTTTCTAAAAGCTGCTGGAAGTAAAACTGCTAAGATGGTGCCCACCCAGCAAAGAGTTCACTACAGTGTCAAAGTCAGAGAGGGAAAAGAAGAATGCTTGCACTATAAACAGAAGAAATCACACCAGTTTACAGAGATGTAAAAACTGCTGAAAAAAATCCCAAGGGAGTGGGTGCACAATGAAGACTCATTTGAAAACATGACACTCCTGGAAATCCAGGAGAGACTGCAAAGTCTGCTTTTCAAAGCAGACTGAAAACAAACCTCAAGGAGAGTACTTACCTGGAAAGACTCATTATTATTCCTATTTTGAACTAATTACCTACTCATTTTGTGCTTAACAAAACCAACAAAATGAAAAAATCCAAAGAAAACAAAAAAACTCTGCAAAATCACCAACTTGAACATAACTAAGCTTTGAAATTTACAGACCTTTTGGGGGCATTTTGATGTGCTAACTGTAAAGGGAAAGTTCAAGCAGATCTGTTTAAAGGCTACAGCCAACTTAGAATCTCCTTAGGATAGTATCCTTGTCTCGGTGTCTCACAGCTTTGACTGAACAAGTGCTGGAAACATCTGAGAAAAACAGGTGTCATTTTTCACTGCTCTTTTCCAGAGACACAGTCACTGATGTTTGTAAAGGGCACTGTAGTCTTTAGCTAGAAGAAACATCAGAATATCAAGGATCCTGAAAAAGGAAAATCCTCTACTGAACAACAGCAACTGTCACTAAAGGCCATGACTAGTTGGTATCCTTTACTCTTTTTTTTTTTGGTGCAAAGAAGGCATGCCCATCAATGAAATGCAGGACACATACTACAAATCTAAGTGAGCTACTATATCCAAAAGAGATAACAGAATTAAGATTAAGAAAAGCCAATCAATAAAGTAATTCTCTTGCACAGAAGAGTTAACATGAAACACAGAGATAAAAACAGAACAAATAATTTTATAGAGGGTAATTTAATTCAGCATACTTCAATTGGCTTCTTGACTTTTCCTTGTTCTGCAATGTTTTATGTTCCCCTTTCTTGATTATACAAGCACCTTGCTACATAGTGTTTAACTTATTTTCTATTCTTACTTTGTTGGTGGCTTCATCTTCTTTTTCACTCCAAGATAAAGCTTCAGGGAATTGACAGGCAACACTTTTTCAGGTTTGCTAGCCTGCAAATAAAATAAGATTCTAATTATTGTATTAGAAGTGTGCAAAGGAGAAAATGCCACATGACTATTTTCAGAGTGAAGCTTCTTTCATGGGCTGTACCCCTCTTTTCTAACAGACTATTACATTTTTTCTCTCCTTCCTTCCCATTAACAAAGCATGCCAATCACTATTACTAGAAGCAGACTAAAAGATCTACGTGAAGTCACAAAACTGTAACACAATTGGAATAACGAAGATGTAATAGTACAATTCATGAAACTGGAGTTCTGTAATGTATGGACAAAAGGTCTTTGAGAGAGACAGACAGGGAAGATGAAGAGTGAGGTTGCCCTGTTAAAGGAGCTCCTCTATGGGATGGACAATATCATGGTGCGTATTTACATCAGATCACCCAAACAGGATGAAAAAGAAGTAGATGAAGGTTTAAACAACCCAAGGAAGTCTCAGGTTAACAGATCTTGACTCTTATGGGGAAGGGGATGGGGAAAGCAGAGCTTTGCTCTCCCTGACGTCTTCTGGAAGGGCAACACAGCGGGACAGAAGCAATCCAGCTGATTTCTGGAGGCTGTTAGGGATAGCTCATTAACACCAGTAAAGGATGGGTCAACAAGGGGTGACACACAGCTGGATCTGCTATTCACAGAAAAGGAAGAACTGGTCATGGATGTGATATTTAATGGTAGTACTGGCCACAGGGTCTCCTAGGCTTCTGTGCTTATAGACAGAGTTCAAGGAGAAGAATTACTACACCAGAGGAGCACTGTATCCAGTCTGGAAAGACTTAAGAGCATTAAGGTCATACAAGTCCATTGTATCAGACAGGCTATATCCAAGGGTTCCAAGTGTGCTGGCTGACTCCCTTCAAAGGCTACTCTCTGTCATCTTTGAAGTGTCAGAGATCAGGGGCAACTGCTGGTAACCGGAAGAAGGAAAACATTGCATCCATCTTCAGTAAAGTCTGAAAAGATGATTTGAAGAACTAGTTGCCTACCAGCCTCAATTTCAGTCCCTAGGGAAATACTGGAATGAGTTTTCCTAGAGCACGTTTATGAGCACGTGGAAGAGAAGATGCTATTGGAAGCACACAGCATAACCAATGTGATTGATTTCTACAACAAAATGACTGGATTTGTGGATGAGTGAGGTCTAGTAGATGTCATTTACATCAAGGCTTCTCACACTGTCTCCCACAATATTCTTCTACCTGAGCTGAGATGTTACAGCCTGGATGGGTAGACATCTGTATCAGTAAAACACTAGTTGCAAGATCAAAGTGTGACAAACATATAGTCTAACTGCAGACCTATGACAAGAGGAGTCCTGCAGAGGTCTGTCCTGGGACCTGTCCTTCTCAGCATCTTCATCAGTGACCTGAAGGAGTCAATCATCAGGTTTGCACAATGACCTAGAGGACTAGCCAATACGCTTTGGGGCAGAGCTGACTTCCAGAAGGACCTACACAGAACAAAGAAATGGGCCAATAGGAATCTTACGAAATTCAACAACTATAAATACCAAGTCCTGCAGAAGGGAAGGAAATAAACCCCTGCAATGACACAGACTGGGGAACAGCTCTCCTGAGAAGGACCTGAGGGTGCTAGTAGATGGCAAACTGGGCATGAGACAGTAGTGTGTCCTGGCAGCAAAGATGGTCTCCTGGGCTGTGTTAGCAGAAGCACAGCCAGAATGTTGAGGAGAATGATTTTCCCCCTCTCCTCAGCACTTGTGAGGCTACATCTGCAGTCCTGCATCCACAGAATCATAGAATATTCATGGTTGGAAAGGACCTCTCAGATCACCAAGTCCAACCAAACAAAAACAAACAAACTAAAAACCCAACAAACCAAAGAAAAAATACCTGCCACTAGAGCATGTCCTGGAGCACCACATTTACACGTTTCTTAAACACCTTCAGGGTTGGAGACTCAACCACCTCCCTGGGAAGGCTGTTCCAGTGCCTCACCACTCTTGCTGTAAAGATTTTTTTTCCTAATATCCAATCTAACCCACCCTGTTGCAACTTCAGACCATTCCCTCTGGTTCTGTCATTAGTTACTAAGGAGAAGAGGCCAACACCCACCTCTCTACAACCTCCTTTCAGGTAGTTGTAGAAGGTAATAAGTTCCCCCCTTAGCCTCCTCTAAACTAAACATGTCCAGCTCCCTCAGCCTCTTCTCATATGACTTGTTCTCTAAGCCCCTCACAAGCTTGGTAGCTCTCCTCTGGATACACTCCAGCATCTCAATGTCTTTCCTATAATGAGGGGCTCAGAACTGAACACAGTACTCGAGCTGAGGCCTCACAAGTGCCGAGTACAAGGGCAAGATAACCTCCCTTCTCCTGCTGACCACGCTATTCCTGATGCAAGCCAGGATCTTGCTGGCCTTCTTGGCCACCTGGGCACACTGCTGGCTCATATTCAGCTGGCTGTCCACCAGCACCCCCAGGTCCTTTTCTGCTGGGCAGCTTTGCAGTCACTCATCCCCAAGCCTATAGCATTGCTTGGGGTTGTTGTGACCCAAGTGCAGGACATGGCACTTGGCCTTATTGAACCTCATATGGGCTTCAGCCCATTGATCCAACCTATCCAAGTCCCTGCAGAGCCTCCCTGCCCTCCAGTTTTGGGTCCCCCAATAGAAAAAAAGAGTATCAACAAACTGGACTGAGTTCAGCAGAGGCCCATGAAACTAGCTAGAGCACTTGCCCTGTGAGAAGAGGGTGACCTAATTGCAGCCTCCCAGCACCTAAAGGGAAAACTGGCTGGCTGATCGAGCACAGAGAGTGGTTGTGAATGGTGCCACTTCCAGCTGGTGTCCAGTGACCAGTGGTGTCCCCCAGGGTTCAGTCCTGGGCCCAGTCCTGTTCAACATCTTTATTGATGATCTGGATGAGGGGATCGAGTCTACCATCAGTAAATTTGCGGATGACACCAAGCTGGGAGGCAGTGTCCATCTCTTGGAAGAAAGGAAGGCTCTGCAGAGGGACCTGGACAGGCTAGGCGAATGGGCAATGACCAACGGTATGAAATTCA
>VWZO01013858.1:0-48689 GCA_013396975.1 Bucco capensis | reverse complement strand
AGGGTTAGACTGGACATTAGGAAGCACTTCCTCACGCAGAGGGTGATTGGGCTCTGGAATAGGCTGCCCAGGGAGGTGGTGGAGTCACCATCCCTGGAGGTGTTTAAGAAAAGATTGGATGTGGCACTGAGTGGGATGGTTTAGATGTTGGGTGTATAGGGTCATAGGCTGGACTTGATGATCCTGGGGGTCTTTTCCAGTCTTCGTGATTCTGTGATTCTGGAAGTTATCAAGAAGACTAAGTGAGGCTCTTCACATCGTGAGAAGATGACTACATATAAGGACAAACTTTCCCCCATAATAACAGACAAACTGGCTACAACAGAGAGGTTGTGCAATCTCCATCCTAAGGTGTTTTGAAGACTTAACTGCATCAAGTCGTGAGTAAACTGTTCTCATCTCAGTTGCTATCCCTGCTGTGAACAGGAAGTGGAACTACAGATCTCCTGAGGTTGGTTCCTTCCTTGTTCCTTTTTGAACAAACTGCCTTTAGCCAACCTGCAACAGACATCTACCCACACTAGGTATGAGAGCTGAACATGTCTGGAGATTGAAACAAAAGAATTCTCTTGTACGCTACTCTGCTACAGAACACAACTAAACTGTAATAACACTCTAATATCCTTATGGTACTTTTATATCAAGTGGTTTAGCTTTCTGTTTTACAATCGTAGTATATAACGCTACTCCACAGTGTTCACTGTCCTGGATTTTCCATTTCTCCCTCTACAGCTTTCAATTTCCAACACTTCAGTGTGGAGAAGAAGAGGCAGAATCCGAGATAGCATGAACATTTAAGAAACAAAACAAAAACACGGCACATTTCTATGGTTGGTAATCTTGTATAACTTCCCACTCAAAGTAAGGGTATTTCCAGGATAAAAATACAGCCCTGCAAAACATTGTATTTAAACAGCATACCTCTCACAAAAATATGCCTTAAGGAAGAAGCCATTTGTCTGTGTGTGAGCTTATCTCTTAATAACAGTATGTTAACGTGGCATGTTATTTCACTCAATTAGCACAATGTTGAAATTTAACATACAGTACCACCTTTTTGATAATTGCTCTTAAGCAAGAGAAACACTTAACGGACTATATCTCCACTTGCTTTTTTAAAAACAAATGTAAAATCATTTAAAAGTAACATTGTTTGTTTTATAAATCAGAATGGCTTAAAGCAGATTATAAAGCGGTATAACAATCCTAGCATAAATTTTTTCCGATACACTAATTAAAGGTTTATGGGCATATTAATTTATTCTCACATATGTGCCAATTTGGAGTTTTAGCACTAAATTATGAGACACTATTTTTGACATTCTAGGGTCATTCTAATTAAGATTACATCCACAGAATCACAAGAAGACACATAATTTCCTTTGCATTAGCTTACTTGAGCAACTGATGTCTTTAAAAAAAAAATACATCTATATTTGCTGGATGGGCAAACCAGCAGTCAAGAAAAATAAAAGCACTTTAAGAGATTTTGGGGTTTTTAAATCAGAAATTATCAAAACTAAAATGAAAACATGTTTCATGATGCATACTATTTAATTTTATACTTTTAATACAAGCTGTATACACCCAAAAAACACTCTTTCAGGAAGACTCCCATGAAATATTTAAAACTGCTATGAAGTATGCCTAAATTTGCTTCTGTGGAATTCTGAGGTATATCTAATTATCAATACTAGTTTTAGGGGGACTGAGAATACATCCGAAAAGTGTTGTTGGGAAGCAGAGGAAAGTTTTGCTAGTATATGGAGCGTTATTATATATTATGACACTTGTAGGTAGAAGTTGCCTATAATTTTTAAAGTCTTTGTGTCAGATATGAAGAAAAAACTGCACGTAGCTCACTTAAATTCTGTATTGCTTCTAATCGCTCTCTGTAGCAGATTTTCAAGAAAGCTAGTCACAGCATAAACGCTAAGGCATTCCTAAATATTGTTTCATTTTTATTTTGTAAAGCTTATGCATAATTGAAATAGCTAAATGAGCAACTGAAACTCCTTTTACAAAATAATCTGTAAAAACAGTAAGATAAAAATCTTGTACTTCAACCCCAGACTCTAGATGTTGCCATTTAATACCAGGAATGTTGATATGTTTGCCTTTCTTCCCTTTCTTGTATGAAAAAGAAAGCTTAAGCAAGTGTTAAGAGTTTGGAGAAGAGTTTCTCTGTTGTACCTTCATATCCTTATAAAGGAGCAAGTTTCCTTCCCGTAACACAAAATAACGCTCTTGAAATTTGTTTCCAGACAGTAGTTTTGATGGTTCTTCTTTGCATTTCAGATTGCCTGCTTTCACGCTACCTTTCTCATTTTTCTCTACCAAGAAAATAAAAAAGCATATTGTTAGAGGATCTTATGATTATGCTTTTAGTTACTGGAGGGTAAAAATGTCTTCTCTGTTTCGCTTCTAAGAGAACATGCAAAGCATCCACCAACACACTTTACCTAAAAGAATCTATTCAGAATAGCATTTGCAGTTAAGACTAAAAGTATGACACAGATACTTTTCATCTCTATGCTTCAGAGACACAAACATTTTCCATAAAGATCTGATTTCGTCATGAGTCTGTCTATATTTTTTTTGAGTCAAAATATACACAGGAACAGAGATATACTTGGTAAAATTAATTAAAAAAAAACACCAAACAAAACCAAACCAAACAACCCTGCCCCCCAAAAACACCAACCAATACCAAAAAAACCCCAACCAACCCCAAACTTGGCATTTAGCTTTACAAAGCATTTAAATTTGTATTGAAAAAGCTTTTTAAAAAAAAAAGACAAAACAGAATCATTGAAGGTTATCAATGATAGAAACTAGATTTTTAGTACGTTCTCAGAAATTTAAAATTCTAAATAAAATCATACAAAGAAGTTGTAAATTCCTGCACTTCACTTCCAGATGGTTTTGGTTTCCTATTCTGTCCAATCTATGCTGAGGGTTTGTTTTTCTTTAAAAAAAAATTAAAAAAAATTATCAGCTTTTTCCCAGCATTTCTACTTATAAATAGCAAAAACTTCTAACCACTAATTACAGTAATTACCATGCTGATATGACTCATGCATATAAACTCAAACCAAATTAGCACTTTAACAAAGGAACAACAAAAGAAAATAAAATTCCTACTTGCATCTTATGAAGTCTTTATGAAAGAGCACAGAATTCAGCAGAATTCTTAAGTACTTTTTTCTCCTTGAGGTAACTAGTGCTGGAAGCAGACTTCTAGCATGAAGAGAGAGCAGCTAGGCAGGAGATGAACTCTTCTTCATTCCAGTCAATACCATTCCACCTTGAAGAGGAAGCCACACTAACAGGGCTAATAATTCCCATATCCCAAAACACCACAAACCTACTCCTTATGCCATATTTTGGCTTTTGACACCTATTTTCTTCTGCTAAAAGTAGATACTTCTTGCAAGCCAATCACTTATTCAGGAAATACTGAATAAACTTGTTTTGGAGTCCCAGAATGATTATTTCAAGATAGTAAATAAAACTGTGGGTAAAAGGAAGATGTGGTGTATGGAGAACAGCACCCATTCCCAACTACTCAATTGGCTTTTTTCATTATAAATCCATTTGAAACTTCAGTATCAGATACCAAAACTCTATTGTTAAGAATCACCAAACAATATAATTTCCAAAAAATAAGAATAAAATCTTTTAAATAAATTAACAAAAAGTAACACATAATACATTATCATTTGGTCAGGAAAGACAAGAATAAAGAAAAGAACAACTTTCATTTTTTTTTATTTATGAGGACTATCATACAGCCACAGCCAACTACAAAAATAATCATGCTTTGGAAGCAACACTTGCTCTAACATGTACTAATCAAAATTACATATTTTTTCCATCTTCATACATTCTGCTAAATCACCAGCCAATTTCTTTAAGTACTTCATGGCATGCACAAAGCAAGCTATGAGAGGTAACAAAGGAAAATTAAGAATTTTCATAAAGCATCTCTAAGGACCACAAAATGCAGGGTTTAATAGAAATATATTGCATAGTGCTGTTTGCAACTACATGTATTTTGTATTTATAGGTTTTGTTCTCTTTTAAAAAACCTGTAGACTGCTATTCCACACATGACTACTTAGGATGAGTCTCCATTAGATGCATGGTTGTGCATGCAAAAGAAGCATATGCATGATAATCAGTCTCAAACATCCAATTATGCAAGTACACTTGAAAGCCTATACAAAATAACCCATTAGGTTATATTTCAAAACTTGAAGACAGATTCAACTATCATTTGCACAGTATAGACACTGAGACTAACTTAATAAGTTGTATCTCAATCCCATCATTCATACTGGCTGAAAAACAGCTCTTTAAAGAGCTGAAATGAAAGGATTCTTTCTACTAACCGTAATTATTTTCACAAAGTACATTAAAAAATTGTGAACCTAATTCCTTCTTGCTTTATGTCTTCACACAAACTGAAGTTATGAAAAGCATTTTAAAATAATGGAAATTAAGAAGATAAAAAACCACTCTGATTTCTTCAAATAAAACCAACTACATTCTAATCAGCATGCTTGCTGTGCAAGGAAAATCTCAAAAGAAAATTTCACAGTATTTTCATTAGATGTCAAGATAGAATCTAAAACCAGAATCAATCCCTCTCAACAATTAAAATTAGAAGTTACTTGGATTGCCTCAGTTGTAAAAGCAAAATACCTTCACAGTTAAAAAAAGTAATAACATATTTCCTTTTTGCCAATACAAATATTTATTACGTGTTTAGAATAAAACAAGAATCCTTATTCACAGGTGTACCAAGTTGGAAGACTTTAAATTCCTGTGCATAGCTCTCATCATAACAAAAGCTTAGTTCTAAACTTTACAGCATTCCCACTATAGCATATCTATCAAACACTGATACTTAAAAAAAAACTTAGAAAAACCTGAAGGAGGAAAAATAATCCTCTAAACTGATGATAGGCTATATTCACTAGAAGTCAGTATTTCATAAAGTAAATCTAAAATAATCAGGCTGTGTCCTAATCAGAATTATTTTTCAGATAGAAGCTTTACAAAACATGCAAAACTTTCTAGATCTTTGCAACTACTAGCAACTAAATACAGTGAATCCATTTAGGAACGATCCACCAATGGTTTAGAAGTTTGCATTTTAAAGAATATCTCTGAATAATAGCTCTTGTTCTCAGAAATCAATACTTCCCACTCAAGGACCTATATACACGCACTTTATAGTGAATCTATTCTCTCATATTTTTCCAACAAATAAAACTTTAATGTGGGAAATTTTCAAGTAAAGAGAAGAAAAAGGGTCTTGAAATAGAACTAAGGCGTACTAAGTATCTCTTATACCAAAATATAATACACACCTTGCCCTTCTGAACAGCACTTGAAACAGTGCTCCTGCAACAAGCATGAAAAGCTATGGAATAAATCATCAAGAGAGAGTAACTAAAGAGCTGTAGGAAAGTGGAAAACGTGACATAATTTTACTGAAACATACCAATACAAGCAAACTAATACTTTTTTCCTTGAAAAGGAAAGTTGATTTCTAGACAAGAGAAAATATACATCTAGACCTCAATACAATGTTTGATATTGCACAAATTAAAGTTTAAAATGGACAAAATGAGTATAACAATTATGAAATAGGGGAATATACTTCGTACAAGGAATGTGGGAACAGTTGCATTGACAGGGAAGACATCATGGTAAGTTGCCAAGATGAAATGAGTTGTTCCTTTAGGCTCACTATTGAGCCAGCATTCCTTTAGGCTCACCATTGAACTAGTATTATTTCAAACATCATTAAAGTCTCTAGCAGAAAAAGGAGAAAAGTGCTGATGACACAGAGCTCTGGCGTAACATTAACAGAAAAAACCCTGTCAGAAATATTGTAATTTAGTCTGTAAGATTCTAACATAAATCAGAGAACCAAGGAAAACTCATGGAATTCAGTTATAAACATAACTTGATCACAGCCCTATTAATTTTACTGCAAAGAAGGAGGACATCCATCCACCCATTTCTATTGGGCTGAATTCACTGTTAAAAAAACATATTTCAAATAGTAGTGGTTGGACATCTGGCCTCAGCCCTATGAATCAGTGAGGAGGAATTATTTACATAAAGAGCATAATTGCCTGAAAACACTAAGGTCTCCACTTCTTCCTTCAAGTCAGCAGTTATTTCTTGTGCACTTTGGGATGGAGAGCCCAAGCACAACCACAACTGCCACCTCCTCTAGACACTCCTCATGTGTTTCTCAAAGCAGTGGTTCACACAGTACTTATGACCCATTCCCTTTTCTGATTATACCCCAGGACATACTGAGTGAGGTGATGGGAATTCATATATCAAGCTTTTAATGAAGTGAGCCATTTTTCTCTATTCACTAACTGCTATGACACTTTTAGAGACCGTGAATCTCAAACATAAAAACCATGAATAGTGCACCTTTTAAAGTTGGTTTAAATTTGTGGAATATGCTTTTAAAGGAATAAAGGATAATGCAAGAAGGCTTAACAATGTAACAGTAAGCATAATAGCATAACTAATGCTTCTTGAAATCAAGACAGAAGAGATACACAGACGGAGAGATGAATACCTCTGTATATGGGGAAGAGAGGAAAAGATTATGTGTTTGAGTAAGTTATCAGAGAAAATCAGATGAGCATTAAACCACACATCATGTGTCACACCACTGCATGTTTTACAGTGACAGCATATAGGATTTCCACTGCTTGAAAAAAGGACAGCAATTTTTGACATGTCTAATTTCTAAACTCTGGCTTCCCTCAAAGTGAGTACTATATAGTATTACACAGGAGACTTAAATCCAGATATTATTGGACTAGATGCCCTGCAGAGGTCCCTTCCAACCCAAATGATTCTATGATTCTACTCTATTATGCAAAAAAAATCAAAATAGAATCATAGAACAGTTACAGCTGGAAGACACCTTGAAGATCATCTAGTCCAGCCTTTGTCCTAGCCCTATCAACCTGCTAAATGATGCCCCCCAATGCAACATCTACCTGTCTCTTAAACACCTCCAGGGATGGTGACTCAACCACCTCCCTGGGCAGTCTGGTCCAATGGCTGATAANTTATGGCCAAGGTGCAGCACCTGGCATTTGGCCTTATTGAACTTCATGGAATTGACCTTGGCCCAGCAATCCAGCCTATCCAGATCTCTCTGTAGAGCTTCCCTTCCCTCAAGCAGATCGACACTGCCACCCAGCTTGGTGTTGTCTGCAAACTTACTAAGGGTGCACTCAATCCCCTGGGGCAGCCTGTACATCATACTTTTCCACTATATATTTGAGCTATATTTCCTTTCAAGTGTCAGATCTAAATCCCTCATCCTTTTTAAAGCCCACATACTCTCTAAGTCATTCAGTTGCTTGAGTATGTCATTCAAATTGGTAGTTTGGAGGCATCAGACTTTATAATAGGAATTAGTATATGACATTTATGTAATTATCTATAAATTCTATGTTTTATATATAATGTAATCATTATATGTACAAGATATACATATATATAGTCAACAGAGAAAGTGCACTAGTATAGAGTGGTATATATGTGGATGGACTGTGCAGAACTGCACTATGGAGAAAAGAGCAATCTGTTTACTTTATGTATACTTTTATATTCAAATGGGAACGCTTACAGTTTGTAGAAACCCAATCATTCATAATTTCTGTTTTAAAAGGAAGTCAGTAAATTTTATGAAGTAGTAGTAATTCAGATATTCTGAGACACTTTGCCCCAAAGAAACAGCTATGAAAGAATGGTCATCCTCATGTCCCACATGAAATCACTGAGTTTCAAAAAGATACATACCACTGTAGAGTTTTGTCATCTCTGCTGTTAGAAATCTCTTTATTATCAGATATGCAGTGCCAGGCTCTGGTAATGAACTCCAGTGAAGAACTTGTTCTAGTACATTCTCTGTATAATGTAGAGGACGTTCTGAAAAATAACAGAGGAAAAAAACCCACAAATAACCACCAAATAAACCCAAAACCATAACACTGAAATTAGTTACACATGCCTATACAGAACATTGTCTAATTCACTTTGAGCTACAGAAGTAAAACACTGCTTTCACAATAAGTCAATTAGGCATTTAATTGACTTTCTGCAGCAACACCTTTGCTAGTAGGGTCTGCACAGATCGTGAACGTAAAATTAAACAGGCAGTAGTCAAATGTTCAGTGACTCTTTTGTATTTAGTTATGAATATTTTCTTACGTAAATACACTAAAACATTGTTTTTAAACTAAATACAAAACTACCACAGGGCACACCCAAGTATGATTAAACAGAAGCAAGACTTCCATCTATACTGGGTCTCATCTGCCTAGCTACCAGTTCTCTGCAATTAAAAACCAAAGGATTTGAAGCAGTTACAGTGGAAAAAAAAAAATCCAAAACTGGTATAGATGATATTGTCTGTTAATGATCAAAACAGACTGAGACAGACTCATGGTTTCATTACATTCCTTTTACTAGAAAGGAAAAGTATGTGGTCTTACTAAGTCTTCTCCCCTTTGCTTTATTTGGAGAAATTCCAGACTTGCATTTTTATATTACAAGCTCATACAAAGAGTACATCAGGATTAAAATACCAATAGAGGAAGGTATGACTAAGCTGTACGTGTGCACTTCAATGCTTCAGTTGTTCAAACATACATTTGTTGATAGGTCTCATCCATCCAAAAAGACAAACTCTGACACTCTTTCATAGGATTGAAAAACTGCAGTGGTAAAAAGTCCAGCCAGTACTCCATACAAACCCCAATTCATACACCAAATAAAAGTAGGAAACACCTTGCAAATAGACCCTAAATCTGCATTACTAGATCCAGCAGAAATCTGAGTGTCACATATACTGTAACAGAGTGTGAAGCATAACACAAAGAAACACTCATGTGGATGGAGAGAGACTGTACAGCTCCCCTCTCTATTAATCCTTCCTCCACATACACACCCACACCTGAAGGCTTTCACCTGCTCAGCAGTAAGCACCTACTGGAATTCATAAATACACAAAAACCTTAACGATGGTTTTGTGGGCAACAACTTAGAGGAGTGGATCCAAGTATCATTTTATCTTCAAAGAGATTTTTCCCAAAGTTCTGAGTTGCCATTTGTATACCAATATATATGGATCAGGAATTGAGAAGAGCTGGGTCCAGCTCCTGGAAAAGTCACACCTGTGTGACACTGTTACGTTGGGTCAAGAAGTCTAGCCTTGTGTCTCTTGAGTACTGAAGGGAAAAGTATGCTTCCATAATCTCATTTTTCATTTCTGCTAGAGTAGATGAATATGAAATGTCAACAGCTGCTTGGGGACTGTCCAGCACTACACTCTAGCAGAACATATTTTCCCGAACACCTGAACACCAGAGCATCAGAAAACAGCAGTAACCAATAACATACTTAAGCTAGAGAAAAAACTAGCACTGTTTTGGGATGCAAAAATCTACCTGACTTGTAGACTTGTTATATCACATATGTAGAGATTTTATTATTCAGACATGACAACAAAACAGCCTAACAAAAATATGGTTCTGTAGACAGCAGCTCAACCCCTACTTCATCATACAATTTCTTCTGACCCTTTTGTTCTAAATGGTTAAACCTTTTAAATTTGTTTACAACTTTTGGGAAACTGTGGACTCTGCATGATGAAGTTAAAACAAATTGTTGGTTTTTCACAGGAAAGAAAAATCCATTTTAAAAAGAACTTTACAGATCAAAGGCAGGAAACACTGGCAACCACCACATCTTCCTAGAACACCAGCATTCCCAGAGTAAACACCTACTGTTTTATTTATAGTTACATTTAAGACCATCTGTCATCATGGATTACACGGTACATAAATCATCATGCTGAAATGCATTAGCTATTTTACTGGCAACACACCTCATTTACAAACTACCCATCAAGCACAAATTACTAAAAAAAAAGAAATACACCCTATTTTGTAAAAGTATATGGTATTGAACATTCTGCACTAAGTTAGATAAAATTATCAATTATTTCAACTTTTCTATAGACAAATAATTCAGCTGATTTTTAACATTGCAATTTTAATATTTTGAACAGCAAGCAGTCAACACATATGTGCAATTACCCTTTTACTTAGGTCATCATATGCTGGTAAATATCCAAAACCATTTATTTTCACCTTAAAAAACATTAACTATCAGGAGAAAATTACTTTTTAGAAAATACAGAATTCTGATTTTCTTGCCTTCTCAGGGTTCACTTTTAGGGCAGTGTATCTTAAAAGGTAAAATAACTCTCATAAAAACTTCAGGACTGGGTGTAACAAACTGAGTATCACCATGCACTGGACAAGTACCAGACCGTGGCAGTAACACAAGCAGAGAACTCATTTCTGTCAGAAAAGACACTGTGATCATTACTAGATGTTTGAAAAAAATTTTGTTTCTGTCATGACATGTCAAAATATCAATTTACTTGTACATGCCTTAGATTACCTAATGCTTAGTGGTGTTTGTTAAATGATACTAAGTAAGACCACCTTATAGCAGCAAAGACTTAAGCAGGTTTTTAGTTCTTTAGTGTCACATTTGGACCAAAGACTGTATGGGACTATTTTTCTCTGCTATTTTCTCTGTGTTTCAGTTTGACAATCTGCTAGATTCAGCTAAAGCACCACAGGCATCTTCCTGAGTAAGTGCCCCTTACTACACAAATTAATTTTATTCTTCAACATTATTAATTCAGTTCATCTGTTCTGATGCATAGAGTCTTCCAGAGAGGGATCCATGAATGACACATTTCATCACCAGCCTCTACTGATTGGAGCCAGTGCTGAATTAGGACATTATTTAGTTTGCTATTTGCTCATTTGTTTCGGTTTTAAAACACTACCATGCCATTCCTGACTTTGCTTTGTAATCTCTTGTTTCAATGGGACACGCTCTAATCCCTCATCAATATTTACTGTCCTATGTAGNTTCGTTCGCAAAGCCTAGCCACGACAACGACAACGTAGGGCTTGTACTGTCTTACTCTAAGCTTAATTTTGCCTATCTTCCATAGTCATTAGCTCAGGCAACATTTCTAGCCCACACTAAAATACCAGTTGCACCTACATTTCTAAAGAAGCTACTGTGGGGTCTATCTTTTGTATATACTTTTATGTTCTCTGGGCCATATCTAGTTAAGTTTTCCTTTGTCTGCATTATATATCAAGTTCAAGAAAACAAAAATTTCCACTTCAAATTTTTCCATTACTCAGTCAAAAGGAACAGAATTTCTAGAGTACTTGTAGAAGTTATCAGGGCTCTTCTAAAGATAATAGATACTAGCATTCTTTGTCAGTAGACACCTGTATCTTTGAATCTTTGTAACTCTATGTTACAACTCCACACAGCATCACCAGAAGACTGCGAGATGCAAAGGAGGAGCAGGATCATTTATTTTAAGTCAAAAGGGAGAATGCAATTCCATTCTCATTACTGATATTGCCAAGGTCAAGACTGAGTGTTTCAAGAATATTAGTAAATCTGAAGAGATTATTTTAAGCACATCTGCAAATTAAGTACAACAAAACTATTCAAACAACCTTGGAACATTTAGTAATCTTAGTTTTCTCCATTTTTTTCACAGAAGGTTGGTTTTTTTCTTAACTCAAAAATAGGTATCTTCACTAAAGAAATACATTAGTTCACAGTCCACTTCTGAAACACTGAAATAGTAAGAGCAGCAACTTACTATTAAGTGCAAATAGACTTTGTACTAAAAGCATATTCCTGTCCCCCATGTATTCTTGAAAAATCAGATGTCATTGGTGAGCATTCATCAAAGTATGTTTTAATTTAAAAATTCCCTATTACTTTAAGTATCTCTAATAAAAAAGTGCAAGCTCCAGTGTGCATAAAGCACTCCCATTGTTAAAAGCTCTTTACAACTCATTAATATTGTGATCATGTGAAATTTGCCCTTGTTGGCATCAGAAATGTATTTAAAACAAACGTTTCAAGATTCTGCTACAAGCACCATAATGCAACCTGCCATAAACACAGGATTATACAACAATGCCTCTTTTTTCATCTGTACACATAAAATAATTGGCTAAATAATAATAATAAAATCCTCTCCTCAGTATTACATTATTCCTTATAAAACCAACTACTGACATTCTAATGAAAAGAAGTGACTACTTTTACACTTATTGGTAAGACCTACTTTTCTATAGCTGATGACTAATGAACTGCAAAGCAGAACACTATAAAGAAAATGTTTTCAGCCCCCAATTTCTAAGCATTTTAAAACAATTCATCACATTATTTCTGGCAAAGCGTAGAAAGAAATCATTCAGCTGCCCCCACAACCAAATAAAAAAAAAATGCATGAAGACTGATTTTTGTTTTGTTCCTATAAACTTTTTAGTAACTGTTTAGCTTTTTTTGTTAAGTATTGAAAACTAAAAATAACATTTAATGAACATGCATAAATTTAAGTGTCACTTTACCTAGTTCTCCATTTTCAAGTACCTCAAAAACAGACCAGATATCATCTTTGTTGGGAATAATGTTTTTGATTCCTAAAACATCATTAGTCAATTCTTCTGCTTCTGTCAAAGGTGATACCTGTAACACAAATTTAATCAGTTTGTAATATATTATAATTACTAATTTCTGATTTGTATTTTCCAAATCATCCTCTTTGTAATTCACTTTAAAAAAAAAAACAAGAGGCAGCAGATATACTGAGTTGGAAACCCATAAATTGTCAGACTTCAGTATGCTTTCCTTATTTTGTTCCATGAAATTGAAGTTACAATCTCTAGCTGACTGATAACTTGGCAACTTGAAATTCCTTTTCTCTACCCCTGAAAAATTTGAAGGTGGGAGGAGGAACTATCTTGATGTTTTCTTGGATATGTGAAGGTAAATATTATAGAAGTAACATTTTTGTATCTTATCAATGCATATTCCCATTTCCCCATTTTTTTTCCTATTAAGAACTGCACACCTTATGTGCACGTGTGTATTTATGTATACCAGATACGACACACAGGAACAAACGTAAGTGTTTGAGAGTCATATGCTAGAAAGAACAAAGAGGAAACAGAGAGGTATAATATTAAAAAAAAAGACAAAAGCATTGCCCTAAATTTTCTGCTTTCTTCTTAACAGTATTTGTCCTTTGTCATTACAGAAACGAATTTTTTTTTAGTCAGCATCCGAACAATAGAGCATTACTACATGAAGATGAGAGTGTTTAAAATTCTTTATCAAATACAAGGCTGAAAAATCTGAGTTAAAGTAAGGAAGCTTTGGCTTCTTAGCACTCAGGGAAAGCAGATAGCCACTGGCAAAAAGAAAAATCAGGAGGAAGGTCATTTAAATGGCCTTGCACTATTAAATAAAACCAACATTCACTGTGACCCTAATAATGTTTTTGTGTGTTGCACCTACAGAGCTGCAAGAATTTGTACCACTGTATACTGTACTAAAGGAGGATATCTCCCCTTTAAAACTGTTACTGTCTCCTTAAAAATGCATAGAAAATCTAGGCAACATAGAAAATTAAAAAAAACCAACAACTTAAAAGATTAGTGATAGATATAAATACATTCTTTCAGTAGGCAATTATATAAAAACACATATGAAAATAAATTCGGTGTACTTTATGAAAAAGTGCTTAGCAAAACCACTATCACTTTTATATACCAACCCTGATTATAATACTACAGTCTGGCTCCTTTCTTTCCACATAAACTTCAATAAGCAAATCTCCAGCCTGCGAAACCTGAAACAAAATGGTTAAAAAAAATTAAAAAATTAGATGGTCTTATAAATATTTTAAATATCCTTTTAAATAGAGAAAGTATAATTATTACCTAGCAGAGGTGTGCTTGAAGCTACTGAACTCAAACTTTTTTTGCCACTCACTCACCTACAAAAGTAGTCAAAATGTTGAGTCTAACAGGCAAACCTGTGATACAAGCACTTTTGACTAATGTAAAGAAATTCCCTATTCGCACATTCAGAAGGAAAACTGAAATCCTGATTAAAATCATTTAAACCGAAATGAACACACTTTACAAATAACATATTCAAGAGCAGGGAAACTAGAGGAGACATGAAATGAGTGGAAATTTTATATTTACGAATGCAAAGTCTAAGATATGATTGTAACATAATATCTTCAATTGCTAGAACCTGGCATCTGATTTATAGGTTAGTCAGGCTCACTTCGAGCCAAAACAGATTAATAGAATTTAAAACCATGAAAAATCACGGGAACTCCAAACTAAAATGAGTTATTTAAAAATGAGAGGAAAATTTACAAATAATAGGGTAATTCAGTCATATAACCATATGTGCATATCTAGATAACCAAAATTCATTACTACGAAGACAATATTTATGACTATAAATGAAAACCTGTCACTACCTATATAAAAAAAGGCGTCAAAAATGCTCTTGATACCAACCATTTAAATAAAGCTCTTCAAATTCATTGGAGAGAGAGCTAAAATTTATGTACAATGATAACATGTAGAATAATTAAAAGATAAAGCACATTTATGACATAATATATAATAGTTTAATATAATCAATACCAACAAACAATTTAACAATGTCAAACAATATGAAACTTACAAAGAAACTGGATAGTCAGCAAATCCAAGATTTTATGATCAAGGAGAAAAATGTGATTCATGAGAAGGAATTTAATATTTTCCATCATTACTAGGTTTGCTCATTTATGGCAATAAAGTTATCTTTGTGGATGAGAAATCACTTTACTTCCCTGGAGTTAAAAACATCTCATGCTTTGCCTGCTCCAATTCCCTTGCAGTGTTGTTATATGCATCTTCAAAAGACTAATTCATCCCAGTATCAAATATATTTTCTAAAACTAAATACATGATAATGATCAGAACTAGACCTTTCAGAAGGTGTACCGTTTTATTAACAAGTCAATATAAAGAATTAATAAACAAATTAATGTTAAGAAAAATGATTTCTGACTTAACGTTGAGATCAGTATTCATAGTGATGCCACTTTGTCCTGGTTTGACCAGAAGCTAGGGTCAAAAGAACAACTTATTTACATATTACTACAAACAGACAAAGAGGTTAAGAAAAGTAAAGGAAATGCACGTCATGCACAGTAAGATATGGAGAAAGTGACAGAAACAGGTGAGCTTTTAGATACATTTTGACTAATTTACAGGAGCTAAAATTACATTTCTACAGAAAAATAAATGGCAGCAATCAATTTTAAAGAACATTAACATTCTGAAAAACAGTGACTTTAACGTTAGCTTAGCTTCTGAGAATAGAAAACTAATGGAAACATTTGTGAGAAAAAAAACATTACAAAGCTACTTTGAAGAAAGTTGCTTAATTATAGTGGCACCAACTCAAAAAAGCTCATTTAGTTGTAAAATTTGCTTTTCAGATGATATTACAGAAAAAGGTTGGAAATAAGAATGAAGCTGACATTTGATTTCCTCTGGGCTCATGTAAACAACCGTATGGAGAGAAAATGTGATGTAAATTACAGCAGCAAACAGAAACAGCTGGCATAAGTATATGGTGGACAGAAAATGAATAGCAGCTAATGAAGTGCCACCTGGAATGGAACTTCAGTGACATTTTAGACACGAGAACTTTCAGGTCTTCAGCAGAAATTTGGTTCAGTTGCTCTTTTCTGAACGCTGCATCGCCAGTCTGGAGATAATGCTACTATAGTAACCTATATACACAAACGTATTAAGTATGTGCATCACAGATTTTCCCACAGATATGAACATGTTTTGATGTAATAATGTTAGACTATATGGAAAGGATTCTTACACACAATTCTTAATTCTAGCTGCTTGAGGCCTAAAAGTTGCTCATCATCCACACTGTTATATGATTTAGTCTGCACCATGTCATCAGTTTTAACAGTAACTGGAAGATCATCCAAAAAAGTTTCCAAGGAGCTACCTCTCCTGCATGAGCCTGAGAAGTCCAGTCTCTATGTTACATAGTCTACATATGTAAGTCTTCTATATGCATGGTCTTGAAAACTGCTTGAAGGTTGAATGATGGTAGCTACTGACAAATGAAGTATGAAGTATCAGTATGTTTCAATGTACTCCCTTCTTTCACTGAAATAATGAAAGATATCAAGTTAAAGCTACACCATTTGAACTAACCACTGTTTGTACTCTGAAAATGTTTATCCTTTTTCAGTTCCATACTGGCATATTCAGCTCATGAAAATTGGCTGGGGTCTGACTATTCTTTATAAAGTGTTAATGAATGCACCAAATGCTAAGTTGGACTTAACAGCAGAACTTTGTAAATTTATAAAGCCAAGCCTGTTAAAGTATGAAGTAGAGACGTCCATATAATTTAGTCTTCTGAAATGATGAGTAACATGCACTTTATACTCATGATAGAAGTTATAAATGTAAAATACAGCAAACAGGAAGGCCAGTATTTTTCAAAAGCACTTTGTGTTAGTTCAGGTCTGGCTCTAATGTATTCTCCCAGTAAAACCTACTGACAACACCATGCATAGTTAGGGAAATGTTAAATTCTTCTAGGCAATGTTATATATAAAAATCTCAAAATATACTTTTAACCATCTAGAAGAAGCTTCTTTAATCAGTGGGTTTCAGGTAGCAAATACTTTAAAATAATAGCAGGTGCACCATCTTTGATCAGAAAAATGTTCGTAGTCACAACCAAATTGCCAGAAATGACAGCCAGGCTCTTGAGGACTCAATTCCTCATTTGCTATATTCAAAGGGTAATAGGCTGTCATAACAGAGAAAATGTCATCTCTGGCCTTAAAAACAGTTCAAACTGCAATTTATCTGCCATTAAAATGATTTGTTCCAATGTCCATTGCTTGTTTATAAAGCTAAAAAGTAAAAGCCCAATATCTCTGAGGCAAGTGCTTCCAAAATAATTAAGGTCTCCTGAGTTCATATTTGCTATCCTGACTTCTGATGGCTCTTTTCCCCAAAAATGCCATACAGAGTAAAGATACCAATGATTTGATAAGATTCAAGAAACATTTTCTAACTCAAACTCAGCATTTCATGATGTCTTCAGATACAATATTGACAAAAATTAATTAGTAACTGAGCTGCTGGATTTTATTATTTCCCTATAACAAGTTGTGAAAATGTGTACTGAATATTAACAATCCATGTTTTCCAAGTAGGAATCTTGAATCAGTTCATATACACAATGTTAAAATGACAGTGACTAAGTTTGTTCTAGGAATTTTGCATTACTTATTTCTTTATATGGAGAAGAACATCAAACACAGCTTTAAGCTGTGATTAGTTTTCCTGTTTGGAAAATAGGGAAGTCAATCATTCTGTACTCTGTATACTATTTTTCATTTTATGCCATTCAAATCTATATTAAAGAATAAAGCCATAAAACAATGTATAAAATTTATAGTGCAAATCAATTTTGCTCAGGAAATACCAATACAGTGTAAAACATTTGATTAGTTTTTAATAGTAAAATATTTCTAGGAGAGTGAAAAAGGTGGTACTTTACTTCAGTCATTTTTTATTAAATATCAAAATTTCTGTTTCTTTTTCATTTTGAAAGTTTCTAGCATACAAGTATTACTGATATATGTTTTCTTTGTTTATGTAACAGTTCATATGGAAATCCAAAGTGCTTGGTCACATAAGGTCCTGAGTAATGCAAAAAGAGACTAAACAGACTTTTCTGTG
Source organism: Bucco capensis (assembly GCA_013396975.1). Lineage (NCBI taxonomy): Eukaryota > Metazoa > Chordata > Aves > Piciformes > Bucconidae > Bucco > Bucco capensis. The sequence continues at coordinate 30,921 of VWZO01013858.1, read as the reverse complement.
TTTAATTTCACAATATCAGTCCTCAAAACAATCACTTATGTACGTAAGTACCCAACAAATTAGCCTTTTCTATCAAAACATTCTTTGTACCTAAAGTTTCTTTTCTTACTTAGGACTGGAGCCATCTTGGTAAAGCAAAGAGCTCAATCCATGTAACCATTAAACTCATCAAGAACAAGCTCAGTGATTTGAATTCACATTTCCAAGACCATACCATAACAGATCAGCTGGAAGGATGTGAAGAGGTGGAATCAGATACAAAGGAATACACACTACTGAAGCTAATAATGTTGTATCACACTGTAACCACAGATGTTGAAAAGGAGAAAAAACACATTCAGGTCAGTCCATAGCTTGCTCAAGGAAGTACCTAGCCTCCTTATTCCTCATCTGCACATTAACATGGAAGAAAATGTTCAAGCTCTCCTTTAGAAAGTACCTATGAAGCATGCTGACTGTTAAGAATCCAGGTCTCATTTCTCTATCCATTTCACAAGTAATCCAAGTGCTTAATCTGAGACAAAACAGTATATCTGGGATCCAGAAGCCTTGCACTAAACTCTTAAAATGGAAACACTGCTTCTTACATGACACAGTAACTGAGTTCCTGCCACCAGAAACCTAACAGCAGGGGCTTGGAAAGAACCAGGGCACGCTCTGGTCAGGCAACTGGGGTCCTGAGATCATGCAGTGAGTCTGGGTGTGTTTCCACACCTAAGACTTTTGGACTTTCACAACTGTTTGTGGTATTCAAACACATGACCTCTTACAAAGAAACAAAACCAAACCAAACAACAACAAACCCAAAAAAAACAAAAAACCCAACAAACCCAAACAAAGAGCAATGCTGAGATGGAAATCATAGCTGTGGTGTAATAAATTACTCCAGAAATTATCTGAGAAAGCACTTAACGAATACAGCAAAAATTTACAAATAAAACCCAGTGATAGCACAGTTCAGTGAAATTTAATATCATCTCATACCTAGGAGAGTCAGTAGGCAGACTCCATAGTCCAGCTGAGACTCTCTCATATATCATATCCAAGTATTTAGCACTAAAGTAACACAGTCTTTGGAGAATTTTCTTCCCATGGAATGAAAAAAATAGATTTTCTAATTTATACATGTACATACAATTCCTAATCCATTTTATTTTTTTAGCTCTTTCACTCCCTTTAATGTAAAGCCAGTTTTGAGTTTACCACCTCATAAAATAAAAAGCCCTTTCACTGCTGTCTTCCATATAAAGCACATCAAATCATCCATTTCTATTTATGAGGCCTGAATGGGTAGGAGTCATCCTAGGTATGAGTATAGACTGGATGAGAAACTCACTGAAAGCAGCCCTGCAGAGAAGGACTTGGGGGTCGTGATAGATGAAAAGCTGGATATGAGCCAGCAATGTGCACTCGCAGCCCAGAGAGCAAACCGCATCCTGGGCTGCATCAGGAGAGGCATGAGCAGCAGGGCTAGGGAGGTGATTCTGCCTCTCTACTCTGCCCTTGTGAGGCCCCATCTGGAGTACTGCATCCAGTTCTGGGCTCCTCAGCATAAGACAGATGTGGACCTGTTGGAACAAGTCAAGAGGAGAGCCACAAAGATGATTAAAGGATTAGAGAACCTCCCCTATGAGGACAGGCTGAGACAGTGAGGGTGGGTAAACACTGGAAGAGGTTGCACAAAGAGGCTCCAACGTTGGAGATATTCATAATCTGCCAAGATACTGTCCAAGGCAATCTGCTCTAAGAGGCCATTCTTCATCAGCAGTGTAATTAGACTAGATGTTCTCAACAGGTTCCTTCCAACCCAGAAAGATTCCTTCCTCTGTGTCAGAGGAAGTTATGATTGGACATTAGGAAACGGTTCCTCAATGTGATAGTGATCACTCACTGTGAAACAGGCCCCAGAGAAGTGGTCACATCACTAAGCCTGTCAGAATTCATGAAGTCTCTCAATGATGCTCTTAGTCATATGGTTAAATTTTAGTTAGTCCTGCGAGAAGCAGGGAGTTGGGATTGGATGAAGCTTATGGGTCTCTTCCAACCTGAGATATTATTCTATGATTCCATGACAATTCTGTGAGTATGTAGCAGCTTTTGTTTCATTTTTAAGGTAAAAGTGATATTACTATTTTTTTGTAAAGAATTTAAAGCATGGCCACATCTGCTATGAGAATCAAGTCAGAGTCTATTAACAAGACAGGTGTAATCATCAAGTCAGAAAGCTGATTATTAATGCTAGAGACTTTGGTGAGAGCAATATAAGAACAGTTAAAATCCCAGTTCAATCTTTCTGTAATTCCACCTCCCAGCAATCTGGAGAGTCCCAAGGAAACTAATCCAAACAGGCCAAATTTTTCGTGAAGGTTCCAATTTGATTATAACGTTTAAAATTTGGACTAGGTTTTCAGCTGCTCGAAACTGTTTAATAAAAAACATTACCAATTTTAGAAAGCCTAGACTTCTGTTGTAAAAAAACCAAAAGCAAGTCTCTCTCTCTTTCTTTAATAGGCAGTCTTCTAAACATACACCTCACAAAGGTGATTTCACAGTGGTGAAAAAAATACAGTGGAAAAAGTACAGAGAAAAAAACCCAACATTTTATTTGTGTCTTCTCCATATTCCTCACAGCATCAGTTTTAGACAAAGCCAACTAGCCAGCAGTTGCTACCTTATTATTAAATCCACCAACAGTCTTCAGATTCCTTTCCATGTTTTTTCTGCCTAATTAAAATGTCTCCACTATCTCTTTCTCCACTCATGACATTCCTTTCACATGTGCCTAATTTTTCCACAAGGTATTACAAACATTTAACCATTACATCTTCCTAGAGTTGTTTGGAAGAGGTTAATAGTGAAACAAGCTGTAACAATCGTTTTTTTTCATTATAAAACTACAGAAAAGAAACTATTAAATGTCTATTTATTTTCATTATCTAAGGCTTCAACATTTTATTCTCTAATCTCAATAAGGGCCTTTTCAGGGATTCCAGTAAAGATACTTCAACCTCCGCCTTGCTANCGCGAAGCCTAGCCATGACGACGACGACAAAAACCTGTATTATTAGTGATAGCTTACAAGGTACCACAAAACTGTTGCTGGAAGAGGGTAGGCAGCCAACAGACAAAGCATTATAGATTTTTTTCTGCTAGCTTTCTATTAGTTTCTAAATCCCCACAAGCTCCAAAATCACTGGAAGCTTCTCTTCCACTACTGTAGATTTCTGAAGAAGTTTTTAAGCTTCTCTTACTTTTAATTCAACCACCTTGGTAGTGTTATGAAACAATTTTTTCTTTAATTAGGACTGTACACAAATACTATTCAGACAGTGAAACATGCTGTTGCTTCACTGTATCTTACCACTCTGAAGTAATTAAAATCAGTTACAGGAAAGACTGGAACTCAAGGTGAGACTAAGTGGCATAAGATCTCCCATTCTCTTATATTCTATCCCAAAGTTCATTGTGATTGTTAGCATCTGTCCGAAGCTTCCCCAAATATTATTTGTGGTTTGGGGTTCTAGAAATGGTGACAAAACATGATGTGACTAAAGGTTCAGATGCTTTAAACTCAAAGAGATGCTGAAACTCTAATGAAGAGACCCATGTATACCCAAAGCTCATGAAATAATAAAAGTATTAATATACACTTAAAGTAGTTAAAATGCATGTTTAAAATTAAAAAAAAAAATCATCACTTTCACACTTGCAAATGTTGACCATTTCTTTCTAGTACAACTTATGAAGAACAGTAAAAGCATGTAACAACCTACAAGTGTAAGTTATCCTGGTGTTCATGTCAGAATATAATTCCACAGTATGCTTTATACAACTGTTTTGCTTTATCAGTTTATGCCTCCTCTTTTATTTCATTTCCCTCAGCTGGGTAGTTAACAACACTGGTCATTATACAAACTTAGAAACTTACATTTAGAAACCTACGCATAAAAACCTGTAGATGACAAAATAGTCTTTGTTAATTTTTTTTCATACCAGTTGATATTTGCCACGTACCAGAGTGTCTTTCCACCTGGTAATAAAGCTGTTCTCTATATCCATTTGTTTGACTTGGTCTTCATTTATCTGTTTAAAATAGATTGTTTTTAATTAATTATTAAGTATAAGGGACTTAGTATAAAAATTACAACATAAATTAGCATGCACTAATTTAATAGTTAACTAAGATAAAACCAAACAAATATAGAGGAATGTTTATATCTAACAATAGTAAATAATAATCATGTAACAATAATAAATATTGTTACAATTAAAAATACTGTTAACCATACTCTTATAGAAACAACTATGTAAAATATTCTATCAGTCAGAAATAGAACTTCACTGATGGGATTTGTCACTACAGCCAAACACATATTAGAAGAGAGAGGACTTCATGAAAAACTGCCAAACCATAAACTCTAAAACAGAAAGGTTAATATGAATTGCTGCTAATGGTATCTTTTCTACCCAGTTTAGTTTAATGTTCTTTCTAAGCCTAAGGAACCAAACGCTTTTAGTCCTTATTGTAAGTACAGCTGAGAGACTAAGAACACTGAATTCTTCCATGTTTCAGTTCCGATCAGGCCCATAAAATTTGAATGGAAGTATTATTTTTAATAATCATAATCTTAAAATATTCTTAAAATTGGTATACTGGTGTCAACAAGAGGAATGTGCACCATTTTGGAAAAAGGTAGCTCACAGCAATCCTGTAAATATAGTCTTTCCTACACAGACTAAGCTAGCTGGGAAATAAGATTTAAAGCACACAAAGAAGGGCTATTGTATTAGAGGTCAGAAGCCCTGCAACTCCTCAGACAGGGTAACTAATAGCAAGATCATCTTTAAGAACATTTCTATAATTTAGTGTGTCTAACAGCTGAGCAATTAGGACACATTCACATAAAGACACCTACATCAAAAAGTTGCACATAATTTTTAATTAGATCTTCAATTACATTGACTTCTTCACTAGTTTGACCTTTAGTTTGAAATAAGCACGAGGAAAACACCATGGCTAGATTGTGAGGGTTCATGAGATTGATTTCAGAACACTTCTGTACCCTGTTGAGGGAAAAATAAACATATTTAGAAGGTTTCACTGTTCCTTTAATTGTATAAGGCTCCTTTACAGAACATGGAGAGCATTTCAAAATGAGTCATTACAGTACTTAAAAGGGGCCTAGAAGAAGGATAGGGACAATCTTTTTAGCAGGGTCTGTTACAATAGGACAAAGGGTGATGGTTTTAAACTAGGAGAGTGTAGATTTAGACTGGATAAAGAAGAAATTTTTTACAGTGAGGGTGGTGAAACACAGAAACAGGTTGCCCAGAGAAGTAGAGGCCCCATCCATGGAAGCATTCCAGGTTTGGTTGGACAGGGGTCTGAGCAACCTGACACTCCTGCTCATTGCAGGGAGGTTGGTCTAGATGGCCTTTAAAGGCTCTTTCCAACCCAAAGCAGTCTATGATTAAATGCAATGAAAAACATCTAGTATTATTTATTCTTTTAATATTTATTTCTTTACATTCTTTATCTCATTTCATTACAGGAATGAAAACCTGCACTTTCTATCTGCAACTCAAGTGATACTAAAATAACTTAGAATACAATAAAAATAGAACAGAATAGTTTAACTAGAAGGGATCTACAATTATCACCTAATTTGACTGCCTCATCTTTCAAGGACTGACCAAAAGTTAAGGGTCATTGTTATTATGAATGTTGTCCAAATCCCTCTTAAACACCGACAGGCTTGGGGCATCAACCACCCCTCTACAAAGCCTGTTCCAGTATTTGGACATACTCTCAGTAAAGAAATGTTTCCTAATATCAAGTCTGAACCTCCCCAGATGCAGCTTTGAACTGTTCCCGTGGATCCCAGGGAGGACAGATGAGCACATCCGTCTTCCCTTCCCGAGGAAGCTGTAGAGCAATGAAGTTGCCCTTTGGTCTCCTTTTCTCCAAACTAGACAAACCCACAGTCCGTAGATGCTCCTCACAGGACATTCTTTCCAGTCCTTTCACCAGCTTTGTTTCTCTCCTCTGGATGCACTCAAGCACCTTCACATCCTTCTTCAATTATGGGGCCCAGAACTGCACACAGTACTCAAGGTGAGGCTGTACTAATGCTAAATACAGCTTCACTATATTATGTTATGTAATATATTCTACAACTTATGATCTAAGATCAAACAAAATGCTGAAAGAAATGAGATCCTCCCTAGTTTCTAATGACAAAGTTTTCGTATCAGTTCTGTTGTTTACATAATGTGCCCTCTTTTAGAAGCAAACACTTTATATCACAGAATTTTGCCTGTTACACACATGAATTCAAACTACCTTCAAAACACATATAAAAGCATATTAAATCATCCAAGTCACACATTTTTAATACATTTGCTGCTGCTTATTTGGTCTAGGAATAAGACATGATCTATGTTGCTTAAACAAGTTTATATTTTGGATATTCTCTGCCAGAAAGGGTAGCTAATTCTCAAAGCTATTATGTGCAATATAGATTGTGGGAAAGAACATTTTCATTAAAAAAATCTTTCCATTTCAAGTATTATTTGCAGCAATCCTCTGGAAGACTAGCAGACTGGAATAAAATCATTTCATATAAAGAAGCTACACCAAAAATAACCCTAGTTGTGCACATACACTGGCAGCCCTCTCTTGCTGTAATGCTGTTCCATTCCATTGCTATCTATGTATACCTACTGCTAAAAATACAACCAAATAAAAAACACATCATGTATTAAAGAAATCAAATATAATTAAAGACCACAGCTAGGTAATCTAGCTGGATATGAGCCAGCAATGTATATTTGCAGCCCAGAAGGCAAACCACATCCTGGGCTGCATCAGGAGAGGCATGAGCAGCAGGGCTAGGGAGGTGATTCTGCCTCTCTACTCTGTCCTCGTGAGGCCCCACCTGGAATACTACATCCAGTTCTGGGGTCCTCAGCATAAAAAAGATGTGGACCTGTAGGAACGAGTCCAGAGGAGGGCCATAAAGATGATTAAAGGACTGGAGAACCTCTCCTATGAAGATAAGCTGAGACAGTTGGGATTGTTCAGCCTGGAAAAGAGAAGGCTTTGAGGGGATCTTATAGCAGTTTTCCAGTACCTATAGGGGGATTATAAGACAGAAGGGGAGAGACTTTTTAAGCGGTCAGATTGTGATAGGACAAGGGGAGTGGTTATAAACTAAAGGAGGGGAAATTTAGATTAGAGATTATGAGGAAGTTCTTTACCCGGAGAGTGGTTAGGCACTGGAACAGGTTGCCCAGAGAGGTTGTGGATGCCCCATCCCTGGCAGTGTTCAAGGCCAGGCTGGATGCGGCCCTGGGTGACCTGGTCTAGTGACTGGCATCCCTGCTCAGTGCAGGGAGGTTGGAACTAGATGATCTTTAAGGTCCCTTCCAACCTGGCCATTCTATGATTCTATGATTATGCTGAGAACACATTACAAGAATTTCTCTGCTACATTTGCATTGACCTGTAAAGATGTTCAATTAAAGCAGCCAAAGTTGCCCTATTGACTGGTGGAAGCGTCCGAATAAAAGTTCCATACTTCCTCACACGTTCCTTTTCATTCTGTGTATCTACCAGGGCAAAAAACAAATAAAAAAAAAATCATTGACCATTAATAACAACTCATACTAAAAACCAAGAACATTTCTCATTAATTTCTCATCAACCTCTTCTTCGTAAAGGCAATACCGACAATCTACTATTAACAGAGCTATTATTGTTCATCAGTCAGGGAAACAGTAGCAGCAATGAAGAGGTAAAGTCCTATATTCAAGCACCATTTGTTACAGTTTACAATAAAATCCCATGATGGTAACTGCTTTTCCTCTCCAAGGGTATTTAATCTTTTATGTGTGTACGTGTGAGTGCATCTGTGTATGCACAAGGGCCAATGTGTCCAAAAGTTTCAAGAGATGAGAAAGGAAAAGACCTTTACAGCTTTTTAATTTTCATTGGAAAAGTGTCTCAAGGCCCAAAGTAGTTTAAAGATCCAAATATGTAAGACTGATAAGAGGGAAGCAAAGAGAAGGGGTAATGAGTAAGGTATACAAAGCTACAAAGCTTAATAGGGGCAGAGTCAATGATGGAATTCCAGTCTTGGGATTACAGTGTCTGAGACATAGCTTCAGCTCTCTACCTTCAAGTTAAGTATGCCTCCATATGCTGCATAAATACTATGGTGCATAATCCTCTGCAGGGCCTGAGCATAGTTAATATAAATTTTCTCTACATATTTATTTAGCTTTTTCTTCTCAGTCTCTTGCTTCTCTCAAGTTTTTGAAAAGATGAAGCACAGAAGAACTACCATCTCTTCCAGCTGATTGCTAGCATTCTACACTAACTATTCACTAACTATTCACTGATGTCCCTTCCAACTGGTACAAAAAAACAAACAAACAACAAAAAACAGTTTAAGTCTTCTACTTTATCTTCCTAAGTGCTTCAGTCTCTCCACAAGTACTTTCAGTGTCAACTGTAACAGGACAGGATTCTCTGCTGTAGAGCTGAAGCAGAATTTTAACCCCATGTACAGATCAGGAAGTTAGATCACTGTAATACCATTATGCACTTTCACAAAAGAGCTAAGTTAGAACAGCTATAGATAGAGCTTTTTCTGATTTCCGGTAGGATGAGAGCAATCTTGTGGCAAGAGAATAAATTCTTAATATTACTTCCTCTAGTTTGTTCACATAGAGGTTAAAGGTCAAGCATGTAATAGTCATGCTTAAATTTCCTAATTTCTCACTTTTAGTGGTTCATATTAATGCAATCTCCATATGTTTGAACTTAAGCAAAATCAGAGAGGAATATGCTTTTAATATGTTCTTCATTTTAAAGACAACACTCACCACACAGTAAATAAGCCTGTATGTTTTCAATGCATTAATGCAGAAATGAATGCTCTAGCTTAGCTTTCCCTATGCATCTCTTATTGCTACACATCATCTGTAATTTTATACCACAGTTTGTGAGGGAAAGAGTTTATTTCTTGCAGTCTGTAAATAGTGCAATATAGAAACAAAGAAAAATACAGTTGTTTCATAAGAACACTATGAAAATCGTCACAATTTCTGTAATGGGTAACTAATTAATGTATTAGTAATCGCATGGTTCTGTTTTCAACCATACAGAGACACACACATCTTCATGTTTTAAATCACAAATTAACAGTGCAGGTTGAAGTTACTTAATTGTCATTTAACTTACGTAGATGATAGCATCAACATTTTGCCACTTTTGAACTAAAATTCTACATATGGTCAAAAGATAGCATACATACTTTTCCTATTCAAACGTTTGCCTATTTTTTTAATTCTACCATCAATGCTTCCATGAAACATTAATCATCACTTCTTACCTTGTTTCATCCAACCAACTATGATACAGTGCAATATTGCTCTATGGTTTACAGATATAATGTCAAGGAAACATTGCTGTTTGTTACTATTACTCCAGTTCACTTAAAGGCAATAAAATCATCTCTGATTAACAAAAGTCTATTGCAGTCAAGTTCTAAACATTTCCTTCCTCACTACAATTGTTTTGCCAATCACCACGTAAGTGACACAAGTCAAGTAATTAACAATTCCCTCAAATACAGTACTGAAAATGTACATACAATCTTTTTTTGTATTGAGTGTTATTGAACACATTACCTAATGCAGAGATCCAGAATGGATAAAGTTCTTTAGTGAGAAGTGCATCATCTATTAGAGAAAGGAAACTTTTCAATACATCAGTCACATCTTCAAGCTGATGATTTCCTGCTCTCAGTTTAACACTCCTTGCATCTTTTTTGAAGCTTTCCAGCAGTTCAGCCACATTGGAAGAATCACCACTTTTAAGGTAGATCTGCTTGCTACCTAAACCTAAGTTAATACAGGACAGTAAAACAAGAAAATGCAAAATTGAGTATTCTTTTAAGAATTTCAAACATTATTATATGAAAAACTTATCTAGCTGTCAAACACATCATATTTCCTCCTAAAATTTCCCTGACCTTTTGCACATACTCAACTTAGCTGGTAAAAACACTGCCAAGTCTGTTTTCACCCAAACAGATCTCTTTGTAAAAATACACATCATAATATTAAGCAAGCCTGCGATCACAATTTCAGGAATACTTTACAGAAACTTAAAGTTCCTAAATTAATTCAGGACTTCCTCAAACAATAGTTTCAAAAGCCACAGAAAATGAAAGATGACTGCTACTGCATTACATATGAAACAGCTGCTTTCATAAGCAGAAGTCCCACTACTTTATTACCCTGCTGATCAACTCAACTTATGACTCAGTAAGGTATTCTTGTATTCATCTGACCTGAAACAATTCACTCTTAAAAGCCTCAAGATTAGTAGAAAGCATTTGGTTTCTTTTCCTGATTTTTCTCACATTCATGAAGACATCATGCAGCCACTTTTCTTGTATTAACTAAAACTGTCAAAGCCAACGCAAAAGAAAAATCGTAGTACAAAATACAGTCAAGACAATCTTCAATGTCTGCATATGAGAGTAGCTAAAACATTATTTTATTCATTTATTTAAACTTCTGGAATTTTGACATAGATGTATAGTCCTGTTGTTTCTCTTTACAGATGTATTTCCCACATTCACCACATTTCTTAAAAGAGAATCATATTTTATACACAACTTGCTTTTCTTATGTATCTGTCAAATTAAGCAGTCTGTCAAACTTACGAAATCACATCTTATGTTCTTGCAATTCACCTTTCCTGTGATGCCTACAAGCACTACCATTCGATACCGCTTTTGTATTGTTACTGTCAGGAACAGCTGTGGGACACAATAGTGTCTGTCATCCATAGACCAGACCTTTACCATGATGACACAAAAACATGTATGCATACAAGTAATGCATACAAATAATTCCTTCAGCTTTCAAATGAGTATTGTAACAGTCAGTAATGCCAATCCTGAAAAAACATTTTTCAATAAAGATTTAACACTGAAAAAACATTAGGAAATTCATTTTTAACTTAGAACACAAGTGATTGTTTCAAGTGGTGGATATAATCATCCTGTTTTAACAAAATTTCAGTGAATGAAACAGTGGAAACTATACTTGGAATAATTCCTATTGCTAATGTTTGAAAAATACTTTAGAAATTTTTTTCCTTGGTTTTAGGCAACAGTTGTAACCCAGACACAACTATTTACCACAATGCAGTGTTGCCATATTGAGAAGTTTAACTAAATTTCAATCACTGAAATATATATTAGGCGCTCACATACTGACAGAGTTTGCAGACACATTTATACTGAAGAGAGATTTGTATAGGGTTGATAGGAATTTAGCATTTTATAAGAAAACTGATTAATTCACAGTAGTAAAAAGAATACAGACATCATCTGCACATGATCTAATGCTATGGGAAGTTATGCTGGCAAAATTTACTTAAACAGAATTATGTCCTTAGACTATGTTGTGGGGTACGTAAAAAGGAAGCTTTTTGTATCCCATCTTTCATTCCCCTCCTTCTCCCCCCGAATTGGGTTGTTTGTTTTTGAACCGTGGGGGAGGCTTCAGGACTTTACCACATGGCGGGGGGTGGTGTCCCTTCCACTGGCAGACTGGCAATAAACAGCGCAGAACTAACCCCATCCCCTTCTCTGGGGTTGGCAGTGGCTGTGGCGGGCGCATGGCAGAGCAGTGCAGTGGCACATCCCGGCTCTGCATGGATGGGGCAGACCGATGCCGGGAGTGGTAGCCCCACCAGTCTCGGTGCCAGCTGCGGCAGCCTGTGCCCCCATCCCAGTGGCAAGGAGCTGCTGGAAGCGGCACAAAAGCAGCAGTGGCAGTAGCAGCTCTAACGCAGCCCCACACAGCCCAAGCGTGGAGATGTGCAGGGCAAGCAACTCGCCCGGAAGTACATCATGCACATTACGCAATAAACTCTGTAAAATCTTGCACGTTGGTGCGAATATCTCTCTTTCTTGGCAGCGCAGGGGAGAGAGAAGATCCTCCCTCCATCTTGACTGGAAGCAACGCCGCGCAGTCTCTCTTCATTCCAACGCCATCCACCCCATCCCTTCAGCACCTCATTCACTATCAACCATCCCACCTTACCAAAGCCCATCGCTTCTCCACTTCAGCGCATCTGGACTGTATTTTGCAGGTTTCTTGCGCGTGGGGGGCCTTGGAGGTTTACCAATTCTGTATTCACTGGTTTTCTTTGTTATTCTTTACCACTCCTGCCTCAGGTCCCTGTGGTTTATTCTATTTTCCTTCCTTTTCTGTGTGTGTGTGTGAGGCTTCTTATTTGGGTTTTCCCCCATAACTGTCCCCAAACAGGGACAGACTATTGTGCTGAAAAAATAGCAGCCTTAACAGTGAATTCAGCTCCACAGTTTATATTAGTTTCGCAGAAGATGTGCTGACTAGTCCAGGCCATAGCCTTTCCTGGTTCACAGAGCTTGTTTCCATAGCTGAGGTGTTCTGCACTGAGGCACTGGACCCCAAGGCTGAGCTATATCAGGCAAACAAACCAATTTTTAAAATAGGAAGTTGTCTATAAAGGGCATCTATCAAGTTGTATTTCCCCAGACTGTCCATTCTCTTGATGCCGAAACCATCGTATCAAAGAGTAGTGAGGCTAACGAGGGATATGGTAACTTTAGGTAATATACAAACTCATTCAGTAAGGTCTGACAGTGTGGAGGCTTAGGTATTATACAAGTGATCTTGCATTGAATAAAATCCCCTATACTTACCATACTGTGTAACAAATGCTATACAGCTGTTCACTATAATAGGAACATCATTTTTGCTGAGCTGCTGATCTTGCAATGCATTACCATCTGTACTTGCTGCTTTTTCAATTGCAGTATACCAGACCATGAAATCCAGCTTCGTATGGCCATGGATGTACAGTGTTCTGAAAGATACAAAAATATTTTGAATGCAGGAAAAAAGTAAAAAATTGATGTTATTACACTACAGCAACATAGCAAATGCTTGGAGAAAAGTACCCTCTATCAGATAAATCTGTGGTAGTGGCCTATTGTTACATCATCTAATTTTTTCCCGACTACATTTGTACTGCAGTGTCACAATAAATGAAAGAAAATCCACAAAGACTGTCACAGGCCTCTGAAAGGACCTGACCAACATTTTAATTATTATTCTTTAGTCTTGCTCCTATACTGTGCATTCATAAGTCTAAGTCACAGTTAAGCAGGAAACACAGATTTAGCAACAACTTTCAATACTGGAAAAGGCTTTCCTTCTTTTCTCTCCCCCACAAAGCCCCTCTTACTCCTGCAGAGGAGCTAGGACATTTTGAAATTCCTTCCTTCACATGTATCAAAATGATTATCCTCAAGAAATCACAGAGCTAAGGAAAATATTCAAAATACGTAAGAGTTGAGGTGGAATAAGTTAATGTATCACTTTAATTACCTTTTTATCTCAAAGCATGACCCTATTCTGGTTTTATTATTTAAACATGCTAATATCATCTTGTCCCTTTACCCCTGACAGGATAGCATTCCTATCTTGATAGGAAGTGAAGCTTCAGTCAACGCACACATAGACCCAGCATTTGAAATATTGTCAGAGTCTACCATACAGACTTAGTCATTCAGCAGCACAGCAGGAGACACTAAAATATTTAATCTTACTGTATCTCATTTTTTAAAAGTCTCTACATCATGACTTTGAAAGTCATATTAACCACCATACATGCCCAGCTAGTAGAAACATCCTCTCTTCCACTATGAAAGAAAAATAAATTGCACAAAGCTCTTAGATTTTTACAGCAAAACTAGTGTATTTAATTCCATACTTTCAAATATTTTCTGAAGATCTAACAGAATGGATATCCTACATGGGTGGGTCTCAACCAATGGCTTCCAAACACCACATCACCCTAATATCCTCTGTTATTGCTATAGCCATATATGAGAAAATGAAAATGTCTGCACTGTCAGACTCTTTTCCACTCTGTTTATATTACACTGTTCCTTTAGTACTATTATTCACAGATCAGCAGAGGTTAGGACTATGATTTATAAAAGATTTATGGTGCTTCCCAACACAAGAGATGCACATATATAGACATATTACTGTGTTTTTACTTTCCCTGAAGAACAGCAAGATTTGCATTATGGTATTATGCAAAAGGATAAATGGAAGTCTTAATAGACTATTTTTTGTTATCTAAAGAATTATGATATGTACAGGAAGCAGCATACTGTAAAGCGAAAGTATCATTACTTCTAAAGAAGAAAGGACAACTCTGCTGTATATCAGTGAATTGGTACCAGAGGAGGACAGAGGAAAACCAGTAGCATATTGAACTTCAAAGGTAATTTAAGCTTATCTGTATGTTTTGACAGAGATATGAAATCTCTTTCTCTCTGTCTCTTATGACAGTCTACATCATGTGCCTGTCAATCAACTGTTGTGAATTACATAAACTGTGTGAAAAAGACCATCTTGTATTTTATGGATCTTCCTATCTTCCCCTCAATGCATCAGAACTACCAAGAGATGATGTTCCTGTTTTTTAAAATTTGAAAGGCTGTTGAGTTAAATTCAAATTACAGAGGAAGAGTTTACTTAATTAACAACAAAAATGGGGCATCTATCTGTTTAAGTATCAGTCCCATAGCACCAAACAGGCAGACAAACAACATACATGAGCACATTTCAACCACAGCAGCGCAAAGGTTTGCCTTTAACCCATCTTAAGAAATCCACTAGCTTTAGCTATGCCTGTATGCTTTGTTGCACAATCTGCATGGGGAAAGCAATGATACTAAGTGATTCTGGGTGAGGGTTATTGGAAGGGTGAGAAACAGATACAAGCACAAACTCTGTGCCCTCTGACAATTTTCAAGCAATTCTATAATCTATGTGTCTAAAAACAGAGGTACTAAGAAGATATGAAATTATACCAGAATAATCAAATTGCAACAAAAGCATGGAGATTCCACTAATAATCAGAGATGTGTAACAAAGGTCAACAATAGTTCTTCAAAGGATATTAAGAGTCTTATATCCACCACATCATACTGCAAGCACAAGTCCTTTCACTCTTCTCAGTCTTATATTTGGATTATTTCTGGATTCTAGATTTTTGTGCTTATGATTGCATTTTACAACAAATCTTGCTGCTATCATCAAAGGGTTGAGAAGAAAGTATTGTGATTAATGAACCATCAGCACAAAGAAACTGTGCCAGTATGTAGGGAAGGTTTATTATCTATAATAAGAATGAGCTAACTGCAAGAGAAATGTAACGGGGGGAGGGGAGTACCATCTGGATTACATTATGGTCTGAAAACAGTAACTGACACCTAAGAGAGAGCTTAAATTATTCTAAAAAAAAAGAATAAACATTTGAAACTGAATTGTCTGCACAACTGTATTTCCTTAAAGTATGGTGCTATTATGTTACATTTTAAACATAGAAGATAGATTAAAAAATTACTGAATACAGTTGTTTACAGACACTTTTCCTCTCTTCAGTGTATAAAGCCCTCTGTTGACCTCTGGTGAACTGCACAGGAGTAGCTTCTTCACCTATCTACTATGCAACTTCTTGTTTGGATGGCAACAAGACATTATCACCAGTAACTTAAAAATTTTGCAAATAGAAAGCAGAGATCAAGGGGAAAAAATCCACATTGAATATGGAGCAAATCAGCAGACATCTCTGTGTGACAGAGGGAAGTGTCAGATAGGAATCTGGAAAATGGTTTGCCGCTTCTAGCTACAAGTCAAGAAGGGATTTAACAATGAAAATGGAATGTAAGAGGAGGCAAATGACCATCTGATTATGGCATAAGAAAACAGTGTTGTGAGATGTCAGGGTTTCCAGCTGGGTTAGAGATATTCTAACAGGTTTGACAATATGTTCCAACACAGACAATAGAGCACAATAAATGTACAATAGGAGCTACAAAAGGCACTCTGTTCTTTTCTAATTTACTTTAGCAAAGATATTCAAAGATAAATGGTTTGCCATGAAATATCTTTGAGATCTGAAAAAAACAAAACAACAACCCCAGAATTAGAAAAAGTTTAGGATTATTGTGAAAATTTAAGAAGTACAATGAGCTTCAAAATCAACACCAATCCTCGAAATAGAAACAGTTTTCTTATTTTGTAAATGTTTTAGCCTGGTTCAGCCCCTCATGTTATGTTATTACTTTGCAATGTACAGTATGACTATCCCCTCTTATTTCTGAGTTGGTAATCTTCTTTCACCCAGATGTGCCAGACAGAATAAATGAAAACAGAACAAACAGCCAATGGTAAAAGTATCAAAGAAAAAGGTATGATACATGCTATGTATGATTTTCCCTAATTAATCAACACAGCGACTGAGACTTGAAAAAAAGGCATAGATATTAGTAAGTAATGGAAATTTCATTTGAAGCCAGTAACAAAAACAACAGAAGAACAATACAAGCTTCAGTAGGAAACTACTCAAGGTATTTTTCTTGTAACAAAATTTAGCAAGATGTTGTAAGAGATTTACCATATTTAATTCTTTATGCAAATAAGGGGGGGGGTTGGGTTTTGGTTTTCTTTATTTAAAAGATTTCCTAATTCTAGAAAAATCGTGTTTTGTTTCAGTTTTACAATAGTTTTTTTGAGATTTTATCATTTACCCTGTGTTTGTGACTAAAAAATTAATGTGCAAGTTGTCAATAGGCCAGTATAAAAGGTCACTTCCAAGTGATCAATCTATGTCAAAGTTGCCTTTAGACAAGCACTGCTATTAAATAACAGACAAAATAGGAAAAACTAGAAATTATGATATATCCTTTATATGATATATCCTTTAGTTGATGCTGATGACATCTCAAAAGTATTAATTAATTTATCTAGGGTTTGGAGGGGCAGAGGGAGGATTGCTGGTTTTGCTTCTATTTACAGTAGTTGAGTCTAAAGATAAAAGGTGATTTTATACTTAATCATTTTCCCCACACATACATTAGTTTTCTTATCACTGCAAGACGCAACATCATGCAACTGTGCAGAACACCTGGATACTTTTGAAGTAATATCCTGAGCAAGAATCACTATGCCAAAGTTTATGTACACATATGGCTTTTAATGGTTAAGATAATGTGAACACTATGCAGTTGTATTCTTTAAGGCAGACTTTAATGAAGAAAAATTAAACATATTTATGGCCAGCACAGATCAGGCAGTGCCCCTGTTGAAAGTACTTTCAATTAGATTTGAATTTCCATTTAACTATTAAAGCAGTTCAGGGAAAACCTACCCTCACTTAACAGAAATATTATAATGAAAGAAGTAAAAAAAAGCTGACCTGGAGCTAGAAGTTTTGCTCAGCACTGATACCTATGAAATTAGATGCAGTTTGTATTCATCTGTTGGATACCTCTGGTTCTCTGCTTGGTCTATGCAGCTTACTTAATCCTGAATCTTTCAATATGCTTCTTTGCAAAAAAAAAACAACAAAACCAAAAAACAAACAACCAACCCACCCATCTAAAAATAAACGAAAAACCCAAACCGACCAACCAAAAAGAATAACCAAACCCAAAACCGCAACAGTAAATAGCGTTTCTTTCAGAACTGCATTACCTGTGGAAGAGTTATAATTCAGAATACACAAGTTACAATGAGTTTCTCCAAGAAGTTTCTCTAACTCTGAACAGATGCCAAAGGTATCTGTCAGTTGTTTTTTTTTTCTGTTTCCCCAACAAAGAGCTGTTCAGAAAATTGTGTAAACACTGCACCACTTCTTATACAGATGTTTGCCTAAGAATGTATCACTTAAACAAAACTCCTCAACCTTATTACAAATAACAATGATTTTCAGTAATTTTAATTTCATCTTTAAATTTGTACCCATAAGACATAAAATTGTCCCTGCCTCACTTCAAGTTTCAACCTTCCATGTTACTATATCTGACAGAGTCATCTCAACAGAGTAGTACCTACTTGGAAGCAGATATGGATCATGTCTGCTTCACAAACGTGTTTTTTCCAGCTTGTATGTTGTTAACTGAGATTAGACATTACAATAAGCATAACCAGGGGACTCATACATACTCTCTCAATCCTGACCTATACAGATTGAGACATAGAATTCCACGATGTAAGAGAAATAAAAGANCTGTTGGCACAGTTACTGCACCAGGGGCCACAGAAGACCCCAAGTGATTTTCAGACTGTGCCTGATAAAAGAAAATGGAGAAGTGGTAAATGCTCCAAAGAGGTACTCCTCCTTTACAGGGTAAAAGAAGTTAGGTCTTTTTGAAGAAACCATTATTGGCAGACTAATCTTACTGGGAATAATTTTCTCAGTGGGAAAACTGCTTTTAATTAAGCAGTACTTGTTAGCATTTCCTGACACAGACATAAAATGTAATTAATACACAAAGACTTTCCCTTCTTTTAAATGTCTGCAAATTTACTCTCTCTAGAAAGCACAAGTGAAAAAGCTCCATGACTGATCAGCAAGAATTCTAAGACATCAATATAAAAGCAGATCAAAGCTTTAGATGGGAGCCTTACCTTCCTTTTTCAACAAGCAGCAGGACATCTATTTTCTCTCCATTTTGCATCATACTGCTGATTGCTGAAAACAAAACACATACACATACCTATGATCTGCACAGACACACACACACACACATATATATAAACACATACAGGCATGAACATATAGACATTTTTTCAAAATGATCTTCAGTAACAAAAGGAGCATGGAATTCTTAAACATTTAAAATAGAGAATGCTGCTGGTAACAGAAACAAAACTCAGCAAAATACCACAATATAATCACATTTATAAGAGAAATTAATACAAAAAAAATATAAATAAAGGTTAAACAGTTACTTTTTAATGTGAAAAGACGCTATAGTGTTTTATTATATTAAAATCAAACTTGTAAATAGAAGTTTCAGAAGACAATGATTCAGAAGCTGGATTTTTTAATCCATTAATGCTTGCATTCTAATTACCTGCATTTACTTGCATTACTTGCAATTGTAATGACCATAATTACTTGTACCCTAATGGCTACAGATATTTAGAATAAAGTAATGTGAGTTATACGGTGAGGATCGATGCCATCCTTCTTTATGTTGCCTTCTGTCATTCCTGCTAAAAAATAGCACCCTGCTAAACACCTACATTATACAGAATACAGAAAATACATCTGAATAGTTTCCACTAACATAGCATCTAAAACTATACTGTATATTTACTAAACCCAGTAAATTAAATGTAACCTGTTTATTAATAAAAATTCAGAAAAGTTAATTTTTTCGAAGTTTAACACACAATCCACATCTTAACCAATTCCTAGAGACAGTAAAGTCCTGAATATCAGTGAAGCTCAGTAAACACATTCTGACGCATGTTTTGTAGCACACATACTCCTGGAGTCATTTACATTTACTGAGTCAAGAAAGTGACTATACTACCACTGATGATTCATTGTTTGGCAAGTTTCAGGTATACAATTCAGTCTTAATAACAGAATGGATTTATTTTTGGGAAATCAGAAATCAAATAAAATATAGGAGTACTGATATATAATACTTCCAAGAAATATGTCTGTTATACAACTAATATTTAAAAATAAAAACTCAAGCAAATCCAGTTTTCAACTGAAAGCCAAATGTGTTTCATTTCTGTACTCAAGATATACACAGATTTTGGATGCTCATATGATTAGGGCAGGAGCAATTACAGTTGCATTATCAAAATTAGTATCAGGAACAATTCTCCTACTGCCCAACCTTTTAATTTTGAATCAAGATCAAGAAGTATTCACAAGTTAGAAGACAGATAAAAATATTCCTGATTAAAAAGCACCTTCACAGTGTTATTGACAGCAAATCTAAGGTGGCAGTAAATAAACAGTAGGAAGCCCAGTGGCATTTAGGCAAGTTCCTGCAAAACAGTCCACAATCTGACAGCATTTACAAAGAGGATCATCAAGAGAGAGCTAAATTATAAAAATCTCGGATTATTTTTACTTTCCTACATAACATATTGCCTTGTTCAATACAAAAACAAGTAGGGCAGATATGCATAAGGAGGATTCAGAGCCTAAGTACAGACAATGATATAAAATTGGTCATATAAGACCATTTATATAAATACTACCTTTCCATGTCATGATATTAAGCAAAGAATATTAATATAAATAGAGGGAAAAATCTATTAGTTTGTGAAATAGTTTTCCAGAAGAATTATATTTTTTCCAGTACTTTTGAGTATTTTAAAACTAGGACTGTCAATCATCTGAAGAATATGTTCTGTAGAGAGTATTTCTGTCCTGTCAAAAATATGAGACAATAATCCCAAAAGGTTATATATTATTATTCATTTCTGTACTTTTGGATGAAAGACACTGCTGCCACTGGAACAAAAACTGTCTTCATTCATTATGAAGCTGTGAAAAAAAAATAAAATCTTTCCAGTGTGTGCTACTAAGTAGGGAAAAATTGCAAGACAGAAGTTAACCAACTCCATATTTAGATGAGAGCCAGTGCAAAGGCATAGTTAGTGAGCTCCCTAATATTTGTGACTTTAAAGTATAATGAAATGCCCTTAACAGTGAATTAATTCTGTAATTTCCTGAATTTTAGATGTTACACAAAATTCTTACTTAGTTCTTGCAGTCTCCTTAGATATATGGATTCTTCTTCAGCATTCTCCATTTCAAGACAAAAATAAAGGCTTGACTTCTCTATAGCAAACCAGCCTTTTCTCCACTGATCCAGGTTATGGCAATCTTTGTAGTATAGCTGGCCAATCAGGTCACAATCTCTCTCTAAGAGGCATTCAGCCACAGGAGGAACAAAACGCTACCAAAGAAAATGGTGTGAGTCAGATGAAGAAAAAAAACCCAACCCTCTTCCCCTAGAAAAATCCAAATCAGGATATTGCAAATCTATAAGATTATAAGATTCATGGATGAAAGCCATAGAAAAAAAAATACTTCTAGATTTATCATTAATAAACCCATATATACACAAAATTTAAATTAGAAAATAAAGTATAACTTTTTTCCATTCATACTTTACAACTCAAACATTCTTGTTTTTTAAACTACGATTGATTTAATTAGCAATGTAACTATTAGCATTTGGTACTGTATAAAATATGGTACTGCTTTATGAATTCTGTTTTAGCAAATAAAAGAACTGCAACTATAAATAACTTAGCTGAAATAAATTCATATAGTGTATGTCTTCATACTATAGTAGCTTTAATGTATTCTTAAGGTCAGCACCAAAATGTTGCTCCAATTCCTTTTCCTTTTTATTTCAAACATTAAATCACAGAAGTTATTTCTTCCTGCTGCACAAGAAACCTTTACACACAAGACAGATCAGTATTCATCACAAATAGCTTCTCTGAGGATTTTAAGCTAGGATTTTAAGCTAACATCAACACCTTATTCTTTGTGCAAAGGCTCCTGGCCTAACTGGAAAAGATAATTATCAGTATTACCTTGGCTATTGCCCAAGTCCATTTTCTTTGTGAATATGCAGTTTCAGCTCCAAACAGAAAAACACGTTCTGACATTAAGTAGATTTCAAAGGTAAAGATGTCCCTAAAGCAAGCAAGTGGTAAAAGGCAGCTCTATTTAGTCTTATAACAGTACAAACAGAAGTCCCATTTCTGTATCTATTTTTCATTATTTCATATCAGTGGAATAGAATCCATTTACATTTGTCCTCCAACCTTACAAATGCAATCCAGGTAATAACAGAGTATTTTATAACACAACATGATCAAAGTGCCTCTTTGGCCAATAATACATGTTTAGAGGCTACTGCATAATAGCTTTTTCAGTAATTCTGAAATTAATAAAAATGTTTACATAGAGTCATTAAAAATCACAGGGAATTTTTTGCTTTTGCAAGTTCATGTGATTTCAGTACGTATATTTTTGTGATGCACTGAAAACATTTAGTTAAGCAAACAATTCTTGAATGTGAAGTTGTAAAAAAGTGACTACAGAATGAATCGTAGAAATACGGGTTCAAAGGGACTTCAAAATGTCACTTGGTCTTATCTCCTGCTCAAAGCAGGATTATCACTAACCTTAGAGAAGACCAGAAATGAAAAGCCTTGAAAATCTTCGCAGATAGAAACTACTTCTCTTAGCAACCTGTTCATGTTCTCCAGCATCCTCCTAATGAAGAGGCTTTTCCCTATCATCCGGCTTAAACCTCCTAGGGTGAAATGTGTGGTCACTGCCACACCTTGTATAACCTGCTACCATCAATAAGAGTTTGGTTCTGTCATTTTTACATCTACCCTTAAAAGTTTAAGGTGGGGGGAGGAGAGAGAGGGGAGAGGGACTGGTTCTTGATTCTTTTTTTTCTTTTTAAAATGTGTATCGTTATTTAAACAGATGGACACCGTTCTTCTGTTTTTAACTAACAAATAATAAAGACAGTAAAAGAAGAACCAGTGGAACTTGGTGTGGAATTTGGAAAGTCAATATTTTGTCTGACCTAGGGTCAATCTTCAACTTCTAAATTATGGATCACCAATTTATAGTATGATTTCATCTGTGACCTCTCTCCAGCACCCAAATAGATGGAATATGCTTTTTCCTTTCAATGCTGGAAAATGAAATTGGTCTAAATCTGGAGAACTGAACATTAGTAGTTTCTCTCATTTTCAATAACTACTTTTAAAATTTTATGTAAATACTTAATTTTGACTAATAGAATAGACATTTTAGGGACCAATTGTTTCTCTACATGAAATATCAGATTTAGGGAAGTTTCTCATAAAACTACCCAGTTGTAGGTAAAGCAGAGCAGGTTAGTCATTCCCTAAAAGTGAAGCATTCAGTCAACATGTTTTTAATTGCAGGTATTATCCTGAAGTGGTACCATTGGAGATGCAGCAAGCAACAGGCTAGATTTCATGACAGAAAAACAAAGCACTATTTTTCTTGCTCCGGATATTACAAAGCTATGCTACTGCAGATGAGAGAAGATCATCTCCACTGTATTTCATACCTTGTTGAGGTTTCACCATGTTTCAGTATTTCTCCCCTCTGAGCACCCTTTATCTCTGTGGGAGGTAAAGCCCTTTCTTTCCACTATCTTTTCCAGAAGCTTACTGAATAGACTGTTTTCTCTGCAAACACTTTTGCTTTGTATCTACAAGCATTACAGTTTTATACTCTAGAAAGATCTTGTTATTTTACATAGACATATAAATTCAAAAGGAAGTGTTATGGAGTCTGTTCGATACAAAATATATTTTAAACAAAAATGTTGCCCTCAAGAAGTCAATTATCACTGGGATGCAACTCAGATTCAGGTGAATTTCCACGTGATGGTTTTAATGTACAAATGGAATGTGAGAGAGATACACAAGAAACCCAAGACCACAAAAAAAGTTATTTTCAAACTAACACAATGTTCAACAGGTACTCTGTTGTCCTCAGCTGCAGAACAAAGAATGGCTTTCAAAGACTGATATATCTGTGACCAAACCCAAAAGCATTGTGGAGAACTCTCATCTGCTGCATTATTATCAGTAACAAACAAAGCAAGAGTTTTGGCTTTAGGCAGCAGCCAATCCCAGAAAGAAAAGAAGAGAATTAATTGTTCAGTTTATCATCATGTAACCTTTTAAGCACTGAGAATATGCATTACAGTTTTAGTAAGAAACAGATGTATCTAATTTATGCTGCCCTTTTAAATTACCCTAACATTTTCATTATATCACTATAAATTAAAAAATAAAAAATAAATCCCCAAATACCAATTAGCATTTATTTCTTGAAGTCAACATAAAATAATTCAGCTTTTTTTCTAAATTGCATGTTCAAAATTCAGGAACAAATGAATAGCTCTGAAAACCCAGAAAAAAAACTTTTAAATACTTGAGTTTGTTAAAATACTAATTTGGGAACCTACCCTCTATTTAAAAAGAAGTCTGGCTTGTGCACTACAAGACAGATAACTTCATTGATGTCAATCATACCATTAGGAGTGGTAGTTTTATCATTTTCATAGTAGCTCAGAAAGCCACTTTCCAAAGTGCACCATCTTTTGTTGCAATCTATGATTAAAGAAATAACAGAAAAGTCAATTGACATAATAACAAAAATTACCTCTTCCTACAGAAGTTGCCTCACAGGATGCATAGCATTGTTGCAAGAGTAATACATGTATGATGAAATCTGAAATTTCATTGACTTAGTTGGCTAGGAATTCAATGTCTGTGCTGGTACTACTTAAACTACAGAAACTTTAATACATGGTAAATTAAGAAAAAAATTCAAATATAACATACTTTTACTTTATTACATCACTTCTTAAGTTAACTTTACCGTCATATACATTACCATTATATAGGCCTTTTATTTCTCCATGTCACATGTTTAGCAAAAGAGAGTTAGGGAAACAAAAAGAAAACATTACAAAGTTAGAAACAGTGAAAGCTACAAGACCAATATATTCTGACCAGAGCGGACAGCAAAATGAGTGAGTGAATCATGGTATGCAGTAGAAAAAAAGGGCTACCCTTTCTTTCATGTTACTGGAACTAGAGTTCAAGTTCAAGTCAAGGTGTGTTCCACTGCTTGGTAATATCCACTCACTGTCACAGGATCAAGACAAACTATCCAAGCCTTTCAAATAGTCTAGAAAAAACAATGCCAGAATTTGCATCTCTTGCACACTACTAGAAAACACAAGGAAAAAACTAGTAGAAGCTGTGTTAACATGGTAAATTTTTTATTTGTTTTTTTTAAATATGCTACCAAAATAGTAGAGGATGATAAAGAAAAGACTAGAAAAACTAACAGAACAACCCTTCTTAGGTACATCGGTGGTTGAACTTACTTCTCTCCTACTGCAGGCCCAAGTGTCACATGGTAATGAAATTGTGCAGAATTTATTCCTGGATACTGGGGGAGATAAATGGCTACATCTCAGACAGGTGGTAGTTATAGCCATTTCAGGATGGCATGTTCACATTAAAATGACTTGGAGATCTCTCCTGCTGTTATTCACATATATACCTTGGAAGGAGGCACAGTCTGAAAATCACTTGGGGTCTGCTGTGGCCCCTGGTGTGATAACTGTGCCGACAGCAGAGGGAGCATTAAACTCATTGCCCGCGGGAAAGTGTGGGGAGTGAAACCCATGTTCCTATAATCCTTGGATGGGTAGGATGAGCTCATTAGCCTTCTGGCAGTCATCCTAGGAGAAGGACAACTCTGATTCCAAACCCGGGCAGATGGAGCTCGTTTAGCCCTGTGAGGCCTTCCATCTAAGAGAAGGACACTCTAATAAAACCTCCGTCCTAAGGACCTCACTGCCAGCGTCCAAGCTTGCTAGGCCCTGGCAGATGAACCTTAGGACTAAAGGGTGGGTCCAGCTCTGCGCATGCTGTGTCTCACCTAAAAAAAAATCCATTGCGCAGGCTCGAGGGTGCTATCCGCTATCCTCTTTTTATCAGCGCGCTTGGAAAAGGTGCTGATGAGGAGTGTGGATGGAGCCCTCCCCGGATCTTCGTTCGCGAAGCCTAGCCATACTACTATACCTTGGAAGGGTAAATTCAGTTAGCAATACTGTAGTTTATGGAATGCTAACATTTGTAGGGTGCATTCAGCACGTAATAATTTACAGTTGCTGAGCACGATTAAATTACCTAGTTAAGAATTCTATCTTCAACTAACTTTGAAATAGTTATATTGGAGCATACAGTACTTGCCATCTATACCTTTTAAAAAGAAAAAAAATATAAATTCAAGAAAAAATCTGCAGAGAAACTTAAAGCATTATTTGGCATAATTAAGACCAACTGTCTACTCTCTCTTATAAACCTAAAATATGAATATACCATATGACATAGCATACTGATGACTATCTGCTACTCAAAATACTCATGCATTTATTCTAGCTTACATCTAGTCCTTATAATATAATTTGAGTGACATTTATTCCCATCACTGCAGAGAAGCAGGTCCTAAGAGAAAATACTGGTTTTTTCTATAGTTTAAAAACTCCTAAACAACTGTAAATATTCTAATAAAGTATTTGTGAGAATTTGGTAAAACACTTCCGGAAAAAACAAACACACACATACAGAGAAATCAAACATTAAAAAAACCCTGCAGTTGTAGTTAGCCAGTACTTATCTGATACTGCATCCAATTAGTTTTTCTATTTTTTCTTATATGATTTACATGTTTCATAAATCTCACTACTATTTCATTAGTGTTTATTTGTATCATGCTATTTGCTATCTAGTTCTATCTATATTCTGTCTAAATACACATTTTAAATATTAAAATAAACATAAGATAAAGGTTTTGAAAAGGTGCAGGTTTACAGGAGTAGATCACCGAACTTGGAGGTTTTGGTTGTTTAGGGTTTTTTGTCCCTCAGCTATCCCCCAAAGACTATTAGACAAAACAGGTCACTGCTTCAATATTCTTTAAACTGTGACAACTCTCAAGGACAAAACTGGAACATCAAGGCTTTTAACAGAGCTCCATAAAATCTTTTACACTAAAAACCAGAAGAATTAAAAAAAACCAAAAACCCTGAACCTGAGCTACTAAAGCTCCAACCTTTACTTTTTGATCCATCAGCACCAATGTTTGAGCGCTCTTCCTGCTGATCAACAGCTGTAAATTAACAACCTTCCTCAAAAGTTAAGCACCCTGGTTGCCAGTACTGATGCTTGGTGGAATGAATCCCATAACAGGAGTGCAACTATGGATGGCTACAGCCTGTTCAGAAGGGACAGGAGAGGAAGGATGAGGAAGGAGATAGCATATCCATCCATAAGTCAAGATATGGAATGTGAAGATCTGTCCCTGAAGAACAGCCATGAGCAGGTCAAAGGCTTACAGGTAAGCATTAGAGACTGAGGCAATAAAGGAACCTTGTGGTTGGTGGCTACTAAAGGCTGCCTAATCAAGGGGAGCCTGTTGAGAAAGCCTTCTTACTCCAGCTACAGGAAGTTTCATACTCACAGGCTCTCGTCCTGCTAGGGATACTTCAACCATCCCCACATCTGCTGGAAAATTTGCCTGGAAAGCTGTAGGGAGGGTAGTGAAACACTGCCACAGGTTGCCCAGAGAGGTGATGAATGCCCCATCACTGGAAACGTTCAAGGTCAGGTTGGAGGGGGCTCTAAGCAACTGGATCTATTTAAAGATGTCATTGCTCACTGCAGCGAGTTTGGACTAGATGACCTTTAAAGATCCCTTCCAACCCAAAACATCCTATGATTTTATAATGAGCAGTACAAATAAAATTGGCTTACTCTCTCCTGCACTATCTGAAATGTACATTTTGAAACAGTGGACTGTACTGACAGGTGTTCCACCTGGCTGTTATAAAACCTGGGTTCAATTCACAGTATTGAATGATTTCTTGAGTATCTTTTTACCATTAGGGCTCAGCCCATAAAGGGCTAACAGCTTTCTGTGACAACAAACACAGCACTTAAACTTTCACCTCTTGGTACTACAAGTTTCAGCAAAGCTGACAACTGCCTGGGAGATTCAAACACTGAGGAAGAACTTAATTCTAGTTCAAGGGTTAGACAGCTTAATAGGATTCTGGCTTGCAGCCCTTTCCACAAACAGCATTGTAAGAAAAGTAATAATAATCAGTAGATCAAAAGCTCAACGTACTTTGGGACAGGGCCCAAAATTTAGACAAGTGTTCTAATCCCCAGTGAGAGAATGGTGCTCCCACTCCAGCTCAGCAAGATATCAATTAGTTCACAGTAAGTCAGAACTGCTTCACCAAGAGAAGTTATTTATTCTCTCTAGAACTAAACAGCTAGGTCACATTTTTGGGTAATGCTACCTTATTTGAATCTTTACGGGCAGAGTAGGGAACTGAAACCATCTCCCACACATTAGTACTCTCACTATTATATTATTTTCTAAAGACAGTAAGAAGGAAAAAAAACACTACCATCTATTCCCAACAATCTGTGATATGCATATGCCATATTACTTCATGTCAATGAGATTTTCAAAAAGGTCAAACCAGTTCTTGATGTAAGGTAAAAAAATCAATACAGAAGGTAAAAAAAAATAAATGTTTTATGTTTTAAATAGCAAAACACCTTTTTTGTCATAGTTCTTACACATGTCTGAGATATATTGGAACCCTTAGGCAAGAGTAGTTTCTAATTCAAAATTGCAGGGGTTTTTGTTGTTGTTGAAAGGATGTTATTATATTTTCCTCCCTTGTTTCATTTGTCTTCTTGAACCACAGATGGTCAGGGAAACCTATCTTCCTATGTATCTGTAAAGCACCCATCCCAGAAACATTAGTCCTGACAAACACATGGGAAATTCAACATTCATGCAAAAAACCCCAACACATAAAAAAAAAATCCCCCCCAAAATCAAACAGCATAACATTTACCATCTACAAGACACTATCACAATTTCAGGGGCCAAAACCTGAGCTGAGGCAAATCTAGTTCCTTTCCATTTACTGCATGCTTCTCCAGGTAATAAGTGTAATGCTAAGCAATAGCAAACTTTCAAAGCCACGTCATTTCTGTCCACTAAAAACTTATGATTGAAGACAGTCAAACTGGTTTCTTGTCTGAAGGCTTTCTTCAAAATTATTTTTTAGGGCATCCTACTAATGATGCTCACTCCCACTGCATCTCCCCCAAAAGTACTACAAAAGACATTCTGTGAGCATTTACAACTAAATCTTCAATCTATACAGATATTTACAAATTTATACTGCACTTCTAACATACCATTGTGTTAGAAGACACCAGAGGTATTGCCTTGTATCTGCTCTATGCTTTTCTTAGCAGGGTCTTTCCCCTCCCCCCCCCTTCCTTTTTGGTTATTTTATGAATATAGAAATAGAATACACACAGCAGAGAAGACAAGGTCTGCAATTAGAGCAAGTACTAGTGAGCTTAATTCCAGTTATTCCTTTCTTTCCTGAATAAGGTCAGTACAGTTTCAGAACAATCCTCAAGAAAGTTGTGTCCAGTAGCAGTCCCCTGCTACAACAGATGTCTTTGTTAACAACTGCAAAGTTGCTGGGAAATGTCTGTGATCAGACATTTACTCTGTTGATCATTCAAGTCTTTGAAGAATTTGTACCCACAATAACATATAGATTCTTCAAAAGCATATATAAATAGGAGATACATGCTTTAATATGCTTTAATCTCCACTAAGGTTCTTAAAGGCATACACCATGAGAATATGGACATATACATACAAAAAAATGTATAACTCAGGATGCCATGTGAAGATTTTAGGAGCAATAAACTCAATTATAAATCAGCCCAGAAAATCTACATCCATTTTTGTTCAGATGGAAGAAAAATATAGGAACACAACCAGGGAGAAAAGGGTGGTGGACGACACCTAAGCAAATTATAGTCTTTCAACAACAAAAAAAAAATCATAGAAGACTGATGCATATAGAAGACCACGAATATCTACTGTGATATACACACGTTTTGACCCCACAAAGTTCAATTTGTTGCAAAGTTGTTGGGTGTGTCCATTTCTACTTGGAACACTTTTAAAATTTATGATTTTGAGAAATATCCTAGGTGTTAGCCATTTGGACTCTTATTAAAAAGTCAGTAATACTTTTAAATTATTTCTGGAATACTATAATTTTAGGTCGAAACTACTTTTTGGCAGTCAGTAGCATTTCTCTAAATACAATTAAAGTGAGAACTTTTTCCTAAATGGTTTGTTTCTTTTTTTATCAATAGCTGTTGTTAACTGAAGAATTTTTCAATAGTTCAGTTTTCTTCTTCTGCCAACCACCGAATAAAGAGATCAAGATAATCAGTATTTTCTTATTTGAAAGAGGTCTACCAAATCAAAAGACGATATGTCATATCAAAGACACTTAATCTTTTAAAAAGTCATGCAAGAAGTTAAAAAGAACCAAATTAATCCAAGCCATACATATTCATGTATTATTCAAATGCATAAAGTAAAAGTGAAATACCTTCTTTTAATTTCTTCTCTGTAAGAAGCTTAGCAGTATTAGAAGAAACTTTGTATAAGAATTCACAAAGAAAGGTGGAATGTGAAGAATCTTCAGAGAAGCCACTTCTAAAACAAGTATCACAGTTTGGGAAATCTATTAAAATACAAAGGAGCAAGTAACACAGGTCATTCTATCTGTAGATATGTAGTCACTGTAATACCTTTACCACAACACAGATACATCTTATTGATTTATTTTCATGATTAGAGTAAAATTCTTATATATTCACCTTAAAAAAGTGGTTCGAATTTGCAAAAATATTGCCATTGTCTACAACTGCTTGCCAATGTAATCTAAAACATGTTTTTCTGTTGTGCTAAGCTTTTATTTTCATCCCTTGCATAACATACTTCAAAAGAAGGGAATTGTTTCTCTTCAGGGTTTATCTAGAAGTTTACTGCCAACTCTGGCAGCAGACAGACAACAATTCACAGAATAGCTGTCTACCTGCAATGACCTCCTTTTCCCTAAAGACAAGAACAAACACCAGCACCAACACTTGAGTATAGCTAGCAAAAAAACCATAGCTGCACATTTGCACAGTGAGCGAGTTCAACATCCTACAATCCAGTTCCTAGCACTTGTGACAGAGCAAGGTGCAGGCAGAACTTAAGGCACCACGCCTGCTCCAGGAAGCCCTAAATCATTCATGCGTTTCCCACTAAAGCTTTTATTATTCAGCCTGTGTGTGCAGCGTTACTTTGCGGAGTGGCACAAGACAATAGAAAGTTGGTCCAGGATTATGTCTGCAGTGCTGGCTATAGAATAGCATAACTCATTTTCTCCAGTATAAATCTACTTGTGAACTTTCATTCTCAGACTACTTCAGATACAGGCACAGTCTGAAAATCACTTG
>VWZO01013855.1:22862-38745 GCA_013396975.1 Bucco capensis | reverse complement strand
TTATGGACCGCGTTGTTGATGTGCCCTCCTATTGTTGCCCTTCCTTCGTATGTTTATCCCGGCAGCGAGACCTCGGGCGGCTGGCAGCGCTTCTGTGGTGGGGACTGGAGGTGCAGGCATAACCCCTCGGCCCAATTCGCCTGGCGGCAACAGGCGTCACGTCGGTGAGAAAACATGAGCCGAGATTTCAAACCCGGAGACTTGATCTTTGCCAAAATGAAAGGTTATCCCCATTGGCCAGCCAGGGTAAGGCACCCCTCCTCCCCCGCGGGCCGCAACGCCCTCCTGCTCTGAACCTGTCCTCCACGCTCCCCTGCACCCGCCTTTCCCGGCCTCCCCTCCCGCTGTTCCACCTTTGTGCTGTAAGAAGTGCTTTCAGACACCCGTGGAGAACAGCGCGGCTAAACCACGTTGCGCCTCCAGCCCTCACCTCATGTGAGGGAGGCCGCGGTTGTGCTACCTTGGTTGGAAGCGACTTCTGAATTACACTGCAGATTCCATGCTTTATTTTGCTATTACCCTGTGCTAGTCTGTAAGTTACTTTTCCCGTGATAAGTAGCCCTCTCTAGCAGTTGTTAGTTGTCCTAACTCACATAAACTTGTCTTTTAGAAATTAAGACTGTTGTATGGTGGTGTGATGCTGGAGCTGTGCAAACACCTAACTGTACAGAAACGCTGTTCCCGTCTGCTTCTTTTTGACAAAAGGGAAAACACAAAGTTATGACAGGGTTACTCTTTACTTTTA
Source organism: Bucco capensis (assembly GCA_013396975.1). Lineage (NCBI taxonomy): Eukaryota > Metazoa > Chordata > Aves > Piciformes > Bucconidae > Bucco > Bucco capensis. The sequence continues at coordinate 38,000 of VWZO01013855.1, read as the reverse complement.
AAGTCAACTATTCCTATAGTGCTTCCTGTAGATTATCACTACATGTGTGTGATAAGTTGTTCAGTCCTATTTTGCGTTCTCCCTGCTCTGTTGGAAGAGGCATGGAAAGTTCTGTAACTGCTGTAGGTCATTTAATGGTTGTGGAAATGTAGATAAAATACTTAACTATGAGATATTTAGCTGAGGTACTGGCTTAAGAATTTTTTTTCCTAAAAGTTTATTGACCTTTCTTTTTTGTAGCACTTGACATTTGGGGTTGGGCAAATTACCAGTTCAGTGAAAGGGTAGGAAGCCTTGCTATTGCTTATTCTGAAGGAAAAGTGGTACTTGAATGGAACTTTTTACCTGTTGCACATGGTGTCTCTCGTTTTAAAGAAAGTGGTCACATGAAAAGTGTTGGAGTAAAGCAAGAAGTACTGTCATTTCCTGTTGTTGCTCATATTGTCTTTGAATCTGCTGTACTTTGAGACCTGCTTTGCTGTAGCTCTGTAGCTTTTTTTTTTTTTTTAATGCTTAACTCTTGTTCTCGCTAGACTGTTCTTAGCTGTTGCTTGATTTGTAGTCTGTCTGCTCCTTAGGTGGATGAAGTTCCTGATGGAGCAGTAAAGCCTCCTACGAATAAAATGCCTATTTTCTTTTTTGGCACCCATGAGACGTAAGTCCTTTATGTTTAAAAGTCATACTTTTTTTTCATTGTAGAATTTCATGACAAGAAGTTAACAGCTTGTTTGAATAAATATATTTTAAATGTAGTATCCAGTAGAAGACTAAATTCTTTCTAAATGAATCTCTTTTGACAAGACATCCCACAGCAGTACAACTGATAGGTTTTTCCTTCTTCCGTAATGAACTTCAGAGACCTGTATATCCTCAAAGATCTCCACACTATACTCTCAAAGAAAATTAAATGAGACTGAGAACAATGAATAGAAAAAATCTGAGAAACAGACAAATAATCATGTACTGATTTTTGTGGGTGGTTTCCTGTAGAGGTTTGAGGTTGTGGATACTGGGTTGATGAAGTTTTACCGCAATCTGTTTTTTGTTAGGCTGTAGGTTCAGAGTTACTGTATTTCAGAGATCTATACAATGTAAGAGAAGCTTCTTGTCTGTTCCATACATATGGCAAGGTATGACCCAGAATGACTCAGCTGTCTCCTGGTGGTTGTTCTTCATGTCAGTTACCTTGTGCTCCTGAGAGAGGTAATAGTGAAACTCGCATGCTTCTTGATCTTACTTCCTGTTGCTTATAGTAGATACCTGCAAGTAACAACAGGAAGGAACAGATCAGGTAAAAAAGGAGACTGCCGTTCCATGGCATGTAATTTTGTTTAGGTTTGTAGCTGTAAAATGTGACCTAGCGATCCATCAGGAGTTAGGTACAGCTAACAGTTTTCTGGACTTTTTCACGGGAATTAAAATAAATTTGGTAAACTTGTTCTCTGCTGTGCTTCACAGGTAAGAGTTACGCCATGTACCTTTAGCATGTTAGTAGTCTATACATATACAGCCTATCTTTCTGTAAGTAGTGGCAACTCTGAACATCCACATAAAGAGTTTAATCATGCAATGATGCCAGAAAGTCTTGCGTAAAGGATGACATTTGCTAGCTGCATGGACGGTTACAGTAAAAAAAGAAGAGCCATGGAGAAAAATTAAAACAAGACTGGCTTGACTTTTGGGAATAATATTGTTTCAGTTTTGCAGATTGCTATGAACAAGTATGAACTTGTACTTGGATTGCTGTTATTGATTTTTCTCTTAACTTTTGCCAAAACACAACTAAATGTTTTGCTGTCTGTGTGCAGGTAACAGATACATGCTTCCTAAAACATACTTTAGGAATTTTATGGGCATTTGTTTTGTTCATTTTCATACTGTCTTAATGCAGCAAAAGTATGCTTTCCTAGAAGAGAATAATAAAATAGATACTATTTTAATAAAAAGCTTTATTTGGACCTGTTGTGACGGTAAATCGCATCAGTGCCAATTTTGGTTGGTCACAGACAAGCAGAAGGTCACGCTGAACTCTAGTTTCTGTCATAGAGGGTAACTTCTCTTTGTTTGGTTTTCTTGTTCCTTTTTCTTTTTGGTACGTGGGGATATGACTACAGCAACCTGGTAAGCTATATGATCTTTTCACAGTAGCAGTTTTCTAGTGTTTTTCAAAGCCTGAGCAGTATCAGTAAAGGATTACAGACCTTAAAATGTGGAATTTTTTTCTTTTTCTCCCTAAGGGCATTTTTGGGACCAAAGGACATATTCCCGTACTCTGAAAATAAAGATAAATATGGCAAACCAAATAAAAGAAAGGGTTTTAATGAAGGGTTGTGGGAAATTGACAACAATCCCAAAGTGAAGTTTTCTCATCAGCAGGTAAGTTATTCTGAGTCTGCAAATCTTTGTTGCTATACTGTTGGGGAAAAAAAAGGCAATATGTTTCCATGCTGTAGGGTAATGAATTACTACTGTCGTTCACCTGTGGGTAGATCTTAATTAAAAAAAAGTAAAACTGATCTCTAATATTAGTAGCATAAAAGAGATGGGGATGTTGTTTAACTGGGGATATCTGTTTATGATAGTTATAATGAATGGGGATTGTGGTGACAGTTTTGAAGCACAGAGGCTAAAGGTTTGATACAGCATACATCAAGTTTACTTACAGCTATATATGTACTTATTTATACTACTTATACTCCTATCCTTATTTATACTTATTTATATTCCTAAGATACTTATCTTTGGAGCTCTACAACTGTGCTTGAGAAGTGATAGTTTTTTGAAATCTGTCACTACTACTTTCTGTCCTCTAAATCCAAGTGCTTTTCTCCACAGTACCCTTGGAAGATTTCCATACATGCTTTCTTAGTGTACAGTATTTTTCTTCTAGCAGTTGGAAGCAATTTAATGTTTGCCTTTTTTCCCAAAACTATCATGTGACAGTCTTGACTCAAATTCTGTCCATCAGTAGTTCCTCCTTTCTTACCCTCTTGATAAATCTTCCAAGCTTAAATTGGAGTTATACAATGTGACCCGTAAAAAGACCCAAGTTTAATCTGAAGACAAATTGCCTTGCTCACTTCGTTTTTGCCTACCTGCTTTGAACTTTCCATACTTCGTCGTTTTTGATATATATTCTGGACATGCACTGATCACATACTGGGTCTTCTAGGTAATGCTGCATTAATAACAACAAGAATTGGTATCTTTTGCTGTTACTTTGCAGCTCTTACATGTCATGCGAGATTGCTATTTTAGCACCAGTTAATCTCTGCTTCATAAGATATCCTGAGTTACTCTGTTCCTAGTTTGAAGGAGAATATGAACAAAGAGCTACTGAGTTTCTTAGTAGAGTTGAGAGATAAGATGATGCACTGCAGATGTAAGCTTTCTCTGCTCCTGAATACAGAAAGATGCTAATCTGCTTATTACAGTGGGAAGGACTGTATTAATAAGGGACAGATTCTTTCTGCTACCATAAAATATAAGTTGGTATACCTTCTTGCTGTTTTCTTTGTAATAATGGATGGTTGAGGCAGTTGTGAACCATACTTTGTATTTTACTAGTAATTCTAACCAAGTGAAAATGTTGGTATAAACAATCAATAGTAAGAAGCATTTTGTTTCACAGCAGGAATCAGTAACGTCAATGAAGCAGTGCTCTGGGTTGCTTTCATAGGATCTCAGACATTCGTAAATACGGTTCCAGTTGTAGATACGCAAAACATGCTGCCAAGAGATAGATACAGATGGTTTTCTTAGTCTAGCAGCTTTTCTGCAAGGTAGTCGTTTTCACCTTTTGAGTTACATTCAGATACTTCAGCTTCAGTGATACCTCTTTCACAGTCTTTCTGTGAACTGGTCAGATTCTATCTAGAGCCATTGGATTGTTCTTTGCCTTTTTTTCCCCACTGCTTCTTTAAAAAAAAAAGTTTTTCTTCCCACAAGTCATATTTGAAATCTGTTCCTTTAAGTAAGCCTTAAAGTTACTGGAAGAAGAAACTTTTCTTAGTAAGGATGTTTTAACTGGAGTACTGTGTCCAGTTCTGGGGTACTGTGTATAAGACAGACATGGAGATACTCGAGAAAGAGTCCCACAAACGGCCACAGAGACTGGAGAGTTTCTGCTGGGAGGAAGGGCTGAGAGAGCTGGGACTGCTCAGCCCTCAAGGCTCGGGGGATCTCATTGATACGGACAAATACCCAAAGGGAGGGCACAAATAGGATGGAGCCACTGATAAGACCAGAGGCAGTGGGCACAAACAAACATGGTAAGTTACCCCTGAACATTAGGAAGCATCTCTTTACTGTGAGGGTGGCTTAGCATTGGCACATGTTGCCCAGGATGGTTGTGGAGTCTCCATCATTGGAGGTAATGCAAAAGCCATCTAGATACGGTATGGATCAGCTGGCTCTTGGTGGCCCTATTTGAGCAGGAGGGCTGATCCATTAGAGAATTAATGAAGTAATGCAGCAGACTTGCACAGATTTTCTTCTGAATTTTCACCTTAACTTTAGAAAATGTTTCTTTTAATAGCCTCTTTCTGTTCTGTGCTGTGAATTGTTAAAAGCTAGTTTTATTTACAGCAGATCAGGTCTTTAGGATTTAACCAGTTCTTCTTTTTACTTGTGGGCAGTTCTTGGTGCTAAAGGAGTACATCTGGCAGTGACTGACTAGATTTGACATTCTGTAAAATAAATCAGGATGTAAACCAGGCAGATTGTTAACTTGATCTGAAATAAAACTGCCAGTAAGAATTTACTTCAGAGAGAATTTCTTTGAGCATCTTTGATGATACTAGATCTATCAGTCATGGCTCTTCCATATTTTCTTCACAAAGCACTACATTTTTGGTTTAGTTCTTAGAATTGAAATACTGGATTACTTTTCCACTGAAGATTATTGATAAGATGAAGGAACATCCCACCCTTCCAAGAATAAGAAAATTGTAGTGTAATGTTTGGGGTTTGTGTTAGTTTTACTTGTTCAGCTTATATCCTGAATTGAGCTTTATTTCTCCAGTACTTTGTGGGATGGCATGTAGATCACAGTGATGAGGCTTCAGAGCTACCTTATTTCATTCTCCTTAGTTCCTGTGTTGTGTGACTGTTGCAGCTTTTGGGTTCATGAGGATGTTGCCTTAGCATCCTGTTTTCAAAGCTGGAGAAATAGTGCCTGCTGTTTCTCCCTCCTAGTAACAAGGGAAGGATGGTTATCTGCATGGTAACAGTCTCTGCAGATATCTTAACAGCAGTTTTTGAGGAGTAGTGCTTCTGGATATTTTAGTCAGGGAAGGAAAGGAAGTTTAAAAGTGCTTGATATAGAAATTTAGATAGTTTTATTGGGACTTTATGGGGAAAGCTGTATCAGTTTTAAGTGTAGCAGAGTGGTTGAAATTGGCGAGGCCCTGCCTTCTCATTTTTGCCCAAGAGTTATTGTACAGGCAGCGAACCACTCATGTCAGGGAGTTTGGCACAGTTTAGCCAATTGGCACAAGCTTTTTGTTACTATTTCTGGTAATGAGAAACAAAAACGAACTCTTGGAGAAACATGCCTCAGCTGCCCTGTGACCACCTCTGCACCCCCCTTGCTCGTCTCCAGTCCCCTTACTGTACATCGTAGTCAGTCCCTTGGGAGACTGAGGCCAGCATGTAGTGATTACTTCGCTTTTGCTGTTCCTTGTTTCTTATTCAGCTGTACGAGTGTGGGCTCCTCTGCAACTGCATAGTCCCCTTCGAGGTGTCCCTTCTGTCCTCTCTCAGCCCTTGCTCAGGAAAGTCATCTGGACTGGAGCCTGGTTTGGATGAATCCTCATCCCCTGGCATCTCCTTCATCTCGGTGTCCTTCATGCGCTGCGTGGGCGTTTTGTCTGTACACCGGCACTTCCCTCCTTAGCCGCAGTTCCCTCGCTCCGTGACTCCCTGCTGTAGCACCGCAGGCTGACAGAGGCGCCGTGCGCTCCCTGGCGGGCGGGGCTGAGCGCTGCCGAGCCAGCTGGCACCGGTTGTGGACCGGCAGAGGCCAGTCCCTGGGCGGGCTCCGCAGCGGGCCGGCACAGGCCGCTTCGACAGCTGGCAGTTGTGGTCCGCGGTGCAGTGGGTGAGAAAAGGTCAGGGTAGGCAAGATGAAGAGATGGAGTTGGTTATGAAGACTGAGAGGGAAGGTAACATGTAAGTTTACTGATGAGTGAATACACCATTTTTCTGACAATATTTTGGACCTATTAATATGTGACAGTGTTAAATACACATTGATGAAGAGACTAATTTTTTAGCCAAGGTCTTGGAGACAAATGTATCTTGATATTAATAGGGAATATTGATGTCAATGTTCTTGGCCTCTGTATTTAATATACATGCAATTCTTTCATTTGTAAAATGACTCCTAAGAGATAAGTGAAGCACAGTTACTGGACAGTAGCAGGAAATACAGGTTAGTTGTCAGAGCCTAAAAATTCAGGGTGAGTAAGTAATTCTGTGCTTGGCCACACAGGTAAGGTGAGAGAGAAGTGGGTAATAACACAGAGATGCTGGTAAAATCCAGCTTTTTTCCTGGATGCAAGGTAGTAGTAAACCAACAGACTTGTCAGTTATTCATATAGAGTCATTCACAGCCAATTTCTTTCTTTTCCTTTACTGGGTATATTTTGTCTTGGTAAGTCCTTCTGAGAGCTATGTTTTCTCTTTAACTGCCAGAACTGGCTGGAATGTTCTGAAAGCAGTATTCCTACTTGCAGATGTTGCTTGTAACATCTAGTAAGGGAGATGGAGGGCAGAAGGGAGCTTGTGGCTTGGGTTTAGATCCAAAACCACTTCCTCAGTAGGAGGAAAAATTAGAGTCTGGGGACTTATGCCAGCTTTGTTTGAAGGAGCTAATACTTAGGATTGAGAATGCTATCGACGATGTAAGGGAATAAAAAAGAGTAATTTTGGCTTTACCTTCCTCATTTCCATCTTTTTAATTCTTTAGCCTTTATTATAATTTCTTTTCTGCTCATGTTTTCAGGACAGGTAGTTAGTTCACTTAGGATTGATAGCTCATTTAAAAATGCACTTCTTGGCAGTAGCATCCCAAGCTGTATTTGACCAAACCCAGTTATTTTTATTATCATGCACTAAAAAACCCCCTTTTTGCAGTGTTTTTAGTGTGAAAATAAGTTAATAGGGGTTGTAAGTTTGATAATGAAAGTGCAATTTAAACTGGGAAGTTTGTAAATTCATGAAATAAGTTTTAATAAATTTTAATACTCTTGTAGTTCTAATAAGGGTTTTGTTCCTTAGCACAGTGCTTTCTTCAGTAACATATAGGTAGCAGAACACCTTTTAGTATCATTACTCTGTAGTTCAGGAAGGGATTTAGACCTGATTTTTGATGTCTTTATATTGAAGTCCCATCCAGCCATTAACACTCCTGTCAAAGAAACTGTTCAAGAAAGCAGTCAGGAGCCTGCTGAGGGGAGTGAAGAAAAAGCTGTAGCCAAAAGAAGAAAGTCTTCTGTCTCAAAAGTAAGTGACTGGATTTGTGTTTTGTTCTACCAGAAACATTTTAATTCAAAACTGTATTGCCAGGTTTTTACTTAAAAATAATTCACCAGTCTGTTATTTTTGTAACTGCCTTGCCTTTGTCTCTTTTCTGATGTATATGTAATATTGTTATCTTTCTGTACTCCTTTAAAGGTTCTGTGCATGTTTTTGAAAATTAATTTCTTTAGCAGTCTGTATTTCTAAGTCATAATACACTTGAAGCAAATTCATACAGTATTTCCCAGGTAGGAAAAGATGGAAATGATCACCCAGATTTAAGTTTGTTTATTAAAGACTTTTTAATGTCATAGACAGTTATGGCTGTCACTTTCAGTTATGGCAGTTTTTGCTGAAAAGCCTGAAGGAGCATTAGGTTCTGTCTGTGTTGAAAGGTGTCTTCAGTGTGTTTGCCTGAACAGGTTCTAAGAATTGGTTTGAACTACTAATGGACTAATTAGGATATGAAAGGATGCTGTATCAGTCGAAGTCTTTTATTCAGGGAAGTATCTGTGAGTAGACAGAGTTTAGCTTCTTTGCTTTGTACATGTGTGTGTACTTCAGAATCCTTTCAAGGATTTTAAGATAAGATTGTGTTATCTTTCAGTATATTGTATTCATACTAAGAAAATGCATTTCTGTCTGAAACATCTTCGGTTTAGTTTACTGGCACTGTACATAGTTTGCACTGAAAGAGGTTCCTGGTTTACTGTAGACGTGACTTTACTAGTGCAACACACTGCATTGAACTACTTCTGTCCTTGAATGTTTTGGTCTGTTCATGTAGGGGTTATTTTTCATGTGGCATAGAAGAGACGTGTTATATCTTCTCATTTTCTTTTTTTTTTTAAAGCAGAATAGAACCCTAAAATGACAAAAAATATGATGCAGGTGGGATTGATACATTTATGGTATCTTGTTTCTATGTCATTTCTGGAAATTACTATACAGCATGAGCAGTATGTGTCAAAGTGTGTATTTTGAAAAGACTTGCCTTAATATTGACTGTTTTGCTGTTGATTATTTGCCCCATTTAATGTAGGTTTTCTGTAAGTATAACTGGCTGTTTAGTACTGATTCACAGTTACAGCTGAGGAATTTGCAGTGTATCAAATACATAGTGGATGTCCTTATGTAGGAGTACTGTTTAGTAGTGGTAATAGCTTGTTTTTCCAAGAGGAAAAAGACATTTGACTGGGGAAAAGAAATCAGTGTACTAGTAGTACCGCAATAAGTGATGCTGAGAGTTGATTTGGCGAGTTGGAGACTGCAAAGTTATTGATGAGTTATTTCTCCCAACTTCTTAGTGTTCCTTATTTTAGTAGTTGTGGACAGTCAGTGTGATTTGTGTTCTGTCAGCTGTGCTTTAGGAGCACACTTCAATATGTAATTTCCTGGTATTATTAGTAAACCAATGCTGTTCTTCCTTCTTGACCATGCACACTGCTGATAGGAAGTATTTGTTCTCCTGCATTTGCTACTACAAAGGGTAAAACTTATTTTAAAGTGAATGAGTTCATTAGTTTGTTTCACTGAGAATGTATGCAGCAAGCGGTGTGTGCTAGTGGAGATGGCAATGACTTAAGCTTCATTATTATTCCTGAAAAGTACTTTTAGGCTGTCCTGAGCTGGCACTGTGAAAGAAAAACAGGAAGACATAAAAGCCATTGGAACACGAAGATGAAATGAGAGATCTTCAATGGGTCCTTTTTGCATAGATTTCTGTAATTAGTCTCAACCAGTTAATCAGTTTTAAGGCAAAATATGGAGCGAGTTTACTGCTGGGTCTTTTTGGTACTAATGTAGCTGTAACATTCTGTTAACCATTCACTGTACTCTGTTTTCCTGTACCAGTGCTTCTGTTTTAAAATTGTGTTCTGTAAAAAACTCAGTAATATTACATGTCTTCACCTAATCAGGAATGTTGTGTGATAGTGATTGTTCAATGTTGAAATTTTAGGAATTGTAGCTACTTTAAAAGGGAATTTCACAAAAGATGCTTGCAAGTGGGACAAGGTAATAGCATTAAAGTAAAGAGAGTTAACTCAGGACCTAAATCTATCTAAAACCGTGAATCTATGTATGCTGGAAGGAAGTGTTGATTTTTTTTTTCCAAATAAATTCTTGTAAACTGGAGAAAGCGGTCCTGCCTTAGGCTTTTAATGTGTATCTACAGACTTAAAACTACTTAAACTGAAAAGGACCCTGATAGTCATTACTGTCTTGTCTTTTCACTATTAATTTTTAATGTTGTTTTGGGGGTGGTTTTTTTTTTTACTGTGTTGATTCTCTTTGCAGTTATCCCTGAAAGAGGATAATAACTTACCTACAGAAGCTGAAACAGAAGAAAAGGAGATGGATACTTCAAAGGAAGATGATCTACCTTCTGAAAAAAACAGTAAAGAAGTGTGTGAAAGCTTTTGCTGTGTTGATTGATGTAAATCTATTACTGAATGCTAAGAAACTACAGTTATTACTGCTGTTACAGTCTCAGGCACTGTTTAATTATATAAAACATTCTGTGTGTTATGCTTCTCATTGAAGCTAACAGGAATTGAAGCTTTCATCAGAGAGGGAACTTTTAGTGTGGCTAGTCTGTAAGTTCAATTACAACAGGTGGAACAGTGTCACATCACTTGGTATGGCAAATGTACTTTTTAAAGACAGATCTTAGACAGACTAAAACAGGACTACATACCTTTTCTTAAAACAGAGTATTATTTAGTTCTTATTTTCTTATCTTTCAGAAAAATATCATCAGTGCCAGATAATCAGGATTTTAATAATTTAAAAGCAGGAGATGTCATTACAGGTTTCTTCTTTAAATTATGTGTCAGAAGCTTCAGTTGTGGGAAAAACTTAGAATCATTTAGAATACATCTTTGTTTTGTTCAGACTCCTAGCACCATTTTTAATCTTCACAGGATGTGGTAAAATCAAATGATGCTTCTATTCCTAAAGTTGCCAGAAGAGGAAGAAAAAGAAAGGTAATTGTGTGTTTAATTACTTCACCTTACTGGAATTTTTTAATGTGCTCATACTCGATATTACTTTCTCTAATGACAGGTTATGCATAAGTTTAAGTGCTTGACTCCTTCCTTTCCATTTTCAAAAGGCTGAAGGGTTTTTAAGAATGAAAATTTTTCCAGAGGGTGTTTTGAAACTCTTGTGTTTGAACTTAATGTGGAGTAGGGAGTACCCATCTTTTCACAAACAGTCCATTGCAAGTGAGAAGAAAAAAAGATATAAACTGTTGCTAGACCACTAGTAACGTTGTCTGTTTTGAAGCTCTGAAAAGTTTCTTCTAACATCTTTTTCATACTGAGCTAACACCTGAAACACTTCACCTTTGCCTAAGGTCATTTCTTCAGCCTGGGAAAAATGGAAGATTACTTTGAAAGAGGCAGTTTTGTCTACTTGGTCGGTATGCTTCAGCCTTAATGTTCCTGTGGTTCATGTGCAAGATCAGTTCACTGACCCAGCTGAAAACTAGATTAAATTGAGACAAATTTCAATTTTAATTTGAAACCATTTAACTTACAATGTTAGTGCAGACAGCAGGGGGTGGGATGAGAGTGAAGAAGCTATGACCTTGCTGCAGTTGCCACAGGTAAATAGCATGCTGACTATCATTTGCTTTCCAAAAAGACCAAAGATACGTGTGGATGCTCTCACAGAAACAATTTGAATATTTAAAAACATAATTTAAATATATTTTTAAATATAATTTAAAGAATACCTCATTTTTTTAAAAAGTAAATTTAAAAAATATTCTAAGACAAAATTCTAAGAAAGCTTCTAGTCTGAAACAGCAAGAAGTTGAAATATTGCCTGTGACTGTGCATACATGCCATTTTAGGTTGTAAATGGGAGAGAAGCCTTACAGGTGGCATGCACATGCATAAAAGATCTCATTCTTTGCTTTCTCAAAACGCACCGAAATGCTATGGGTGTGGTGTTTTTCTCTTGCTTTGAGTTGGTTTTTTTGATCATCTTAAGGCACTGCAGGCCTAAGAATATTTCCTCTGTAACATCTACTGTCTTCAGCAGACAGACTTGTGTTTGGCAGGTGCTGCACATGGCAAGGGGTTTAGCCAAGAAGCTGCATTACTACAGGCCATTGCTGAACAGAAAAAACAGTATTTCAAGGGATGTGTTGTGTGCTTGTGGGTTAGAAGAGAGGGATGGCTATGCAGTTATATGACTTTGAATGTATTTCTTACTGGTCTTACAAAACAACTTGTTTTCTTGAGATTGTAAAAAAGTATTCTGTCTTCATGTAAATAGCCTTTCTGTAGGCTGATGGAAAGCACATTTAATAGATGTACCTATACTCTGTCTCCATTCTTTAAAAAGGACTTTTACTATAGATGCCCATGAAGAATATTAAGATAAATATGTATTTGCCCATAACTTTTCTGTTGCTGCTAGCTGACATTCCTGCATCCAGGACACTAAATTCTGCAGATGTTACTTTTCATCCATCTGTATGGATATGAAATGTTTCTGCAGGGAGATACATGTCTTTTCATCAAGATCTTCTTTTGTCATAAGTTCCATCTATCTTTACAACCCAGTCTGCCTAAAATGACTGTGTAGATAAAGGGCATTATATCCAGTTAGTGCAGTACAACATACAGTCTGTCATTCTGAATAATTGGCTATAGAGCTAGAAGCAGGTGTTTTTCTGAATAGTTCCATCTACTGGCTTGGTATTTGGATGCAGGTGGGGGAGATGATAGCATCTAAAAGAGTATTTGTATAGACGGGAAAAAATGTGAACTTACCTGCTTAAAACTGGGTTTTGACATGCTGTTGCAGTGGTATTTAAAATCTTACAAGTATCTTCTTCTTTTGTTGAACCAAGGTAGTTAATTGTTTTGAAGATGAATGGGTTGATTGAAACTGTATGAAACATATCAGGTAGTGATAGTATAGAAAGGGTGAAATTAGCGATAATTAATTACAGTCTATTACTAAACTTGGCAAGTTTTCATATGAAGAAGCAATAGCATAATAATGCATTTCTAGAAGTTTAAAATGGTTGTTTGAGGAAGTAATTGAGCTATTGGTGCCCTGTGTTTCTTCACTTTTGAAATTCATTCTTTAAATCAGGCTGAAAAACAAACTGAAGCTGATGAAGCAGCAGCAGTGTCAACAGCAGCAGTGGCAGGAGTAGTGGCTACAGCAGCTCCTGTGCCAGTGTCTCCAAAAGTAAGCCCCAAAAGAGGAAGACCGGCAGGTAACTTTAAAGGAAAGATTTAATTTTTTTCACTACAGAAATATCTTAGTGAGTTAGGGAGCTATTGCTTTTTCTTAAGTACTACATAGTATTGATGCCATATCCCCTAGAAGATAGACACACAGCACAAAACTTAATGGAGAAAGATAGAGTTACCTTTATTGGAAGCTTCCATGCCATCTGGGTCTCTACACACGTGCCCAATTTAAGGGGTTACAATTTTTGTAACCTTCCAGAAATTAACATATGAGATATCTATAGCCAACCTTGGGCACTGATTTCTCTAATACCCCACCCATAGTGGTCTTCAGATCGGCCCCTTGGAGAGGGTCCAAGTGGTTCTTGGCCCTCTTCTTGTGTTTTGTCTTCAAGCTGTTGGCAGGTGTTTCTTTCAAAACATCATGTCCTTGGCAAAGCAGGAGAAAGTGTAAGAAACATGCTATAAGAAAGTGCCCAGGGTTTTCTAATATATGAACAACCCAGGAAACCTTACATAATCCTAAAAGTTCTAAAAATCTTCAAAATACACTAAATCAGTATTTTCTTATGCTAAAGGCAGTCTTTGCTAATAGATTGTAGTAAGAAAACACCTAATCTCAAACTGAAGAATTGAGGATGTAAATGGATTTAAAATTCTTAGCATTAATGCTCAGTCATTTTAAATAACACTCATTGGTTTTAGCATTTTTACTTAATAAGATTTATATTCATTAAAAGTCTGGAGAGACAGAGCTTGTAGAAGGGAACTGGAGAGATGCCGAGCCTGTAGGTGGAGCTCAGAGGACAGTAAAAACAATCAAGGAGCTGGAGAGACATCTGTGTACATTGATAGACACATGAAAAGAAGATACATCTTTCATTTTAAATGTATAATTAGAACCATTTGGTGATAATTCTGCAGTGCTTGTTTCTTTCAAAGTGGCAATGTTCTAATTCATTGGAATTTTTGTGGTAAGCTTGAAGATATTCTTTAATTGATCATTTACTACTGTATCAATACTTGAAGCAGTTAAGTATGTGGTATGAGCATCTAGTCTGGGAAGCAGTTTACTCATCTGTATATGCTGACAGTATGAAAATAACTTTTAAAAAGTGGAGCCATTGTTAATTAGAGTTAATTACTTTTGCCTTGGAAGCTGTGGGAAAATAAGGTATTACTTCATCTTCCCTTCTACCCCCCATTTCATGACATGTGCTAAGTGTACATTTTAAATATTTGTATGTGTTTCTATCTTTACTTTTTTTGTTTGTTTTTACATAGCTATTGTGTAAGAGCAGGAAAGGATCTATAAGATCTATCTTTCATCACCTGTATAAAGTACCTTTTTGTAAGATGTACTATGCAGTCTTTTCTGGCGTTGGTACAATGTATGCATCTGTTGCTTAACAGTACTCCATGCAAAAATATGGTTAATCTAAGCAAATGCAAAGCATTGCTTCATAATGTAATATGGTGGTAGAACTTCTTGGCAGTGGTTTGTTATCAAGAAAAGTGAAAAGTCTCTGATACAGCTAAAAATAATGGCAGACTGCATAAATGTGGACACTAAACTTCCCTCCATTTTCTAATACCAGACTCTCTGATTCTCTAATTTGAATGAGACTTGTTCATGCTAGTAACGCAACATGTGTAAAAAAAAAAAAAAAAAAAGAAAGTCGTAACAGCACAGAGCACAAAGAAAAGAATTGGAAGTTGGAGCTTGTGGCTAAAAAAACAACTGAATTTTTTAAATTTACAAATCAGCTAAAAAAAACCCAAACAACCTAACAATGCTTTTTATTTTTTTCAAAGAGATCTTCATTAAAGTTTGGTACTCACTTAACACTTGAATTTTGTGTAATAATAAAATTAAATAGTATTTTGATTGAGGTTTAGCTTCCGTCTGTTGCATGAGACAGTTTCCTCATAGACAGGGAGCAGATGGTGGCTGTAGACTAACCTATTATTTCTGTGCACGTACTAGCTTCTGAAGTAAAGGTTCCAAAACCGAGAGGCAGACCCAAGTTGGTGAAACCACCTTGTCTTTCAGAGAGTGACTTGTGAGTTGTTTTGTTTCTTATATAAAGCTTCTTCATTGTAAACCATTTGGTTCCTTATGTTAAGACTTATTAATTAGTACTGAATTCTTGATAGCTTTTTTTTTCCCTTTTACTATTCAGTATGAGATACTGTTTGCTTTGATGTTGTTATTTACAGCTCAGGTAAATTAGTACATAGTAACTCCAAGTGGTATATTCTTGGAGCAAGAGGTAAATGATCTCAGCCTTCCTAACTTGTAAAATCTGCAAAAGTCCTTACATAATTGTATGATGAGTAAAAAGGAAAACATAATTTATTAAGAGAAAATACAAAATCATGCAAAACTAAAATACTG
>VWZO01013855.1:5182-22842 GCA_013396975.1 Bucco capensis | reverse complement strand
ATACTTGAAAAACAATAGGGGGGGGGGGGGGGGGGGTGTGTGTTTACATTTTTGATTCAGAAGTCTCTTCTGATCAGATAACAACACTATTTGTTATCTAAATTTTGGTTTTGCTCTCTTCAGTTCTTGTGTCAAGTCCTAGTGGTTCTAGTAACTGAAGGAAAAGTAGAGTATTAGCATAGTTTTCTATAGATGATCAGATGCAGTTTCAGTATATGTACACCTTAAATAAGTATACTTTATGAAACTAGTTTACGTTGTATGCATTCTTGGTCCTGCAGACACATGTGTGGAGAATTCTGAGCATTAACTTCTTCATTTTGGATCTGTGCACATACATTAAAACTAGCTTCATTATGGTCTTCATACCATTTCCCTTTTTTTGCATAGGTAGTGGGTTGTAATTTTAGAAGAAGACTATGTTTTGAAGGGTCATTAAATGAACCGAGAGTGAGTTAACTTCATAACTTTAAATACTCTGTGGTACAAAAAACCCGCCAACTTCCTGAGTTTAAAATGTCACTTTCTTCTAAGTCTGTAGATAACTGTTATAATGCCTGAATACTGTTTTAGTGTTAATGAGGAGGAGAAGTCAAAGAAAAAAGGACCAGAAGAAAAGCCCAAAAAGCAAGGGAAGAAAGATGAGGAAGGTCAGAAGGAAGAGGAGAAATCAAAGAAGGAATTTGACAAAAAGGAAGGAAAGAAAGAAGTTGAACTCAAAAGAAAAAGTGCTGCAAAAGTGGGTTCTGCATCTGCTTCCGATTCTGAAGATGATGGAGAAGAACAAGAAGGCGACAAGGTATAATTTTGCTTTCCTGATGCACTTATTTTAGAGGAAAGTAGTATCTCTGAAGATCTTTCTTGAAGTTAATGCTAGATCTTAGTAAAGGTTGGAGTCATGTAGCTGGCTAACACAGATACATAGAATAAAAGCTTCAGAGAGAACTTTTTCAGAAACTTCAGTATTTTCCCATAAAAGCATCTATTCTAAAACACTTCTTTTTTTAAAAAAGGAGTTAAAGGTAGCATTAATTTATTTTGTAAAAAGGGTTTTTCTATCTGTGATCCTTGGAACACAGACTTATTTTTCTTGGGTACATCTAAGAGAACATCTGGCTTCAAAGCAAATTTTTGAAAGGTATAAAGCTGTCCATCCTTAGCCAGTGTTTGGAATGTGTTAATTTTCCTTGTGCTTAGGCTATTTGCCTTCTATTACAAAGGACAGAGAAAGGAATAAGGAGATACACAACAACATGTGGAGGTCTTTTATTTAGTTGCAGGTAAAACCTGCTGTAGTCAGGTTGATCCAAAAGGCAAAGTTGCTTCAAAGATACACAGTGTAGTTAGGTTTATCTGTTTACTGAAACAGTGATTTTATAATCCTGTTTTTTTTTCTTTCCAATCCTAAAATTCTAAATAAAAACAGAAGAAAAAAGGGGGAAGAAGCTTTCAGTCAGCTCATAGAAGAAACATTGTAAGAGGCCAATATGAGAGAGAAGTAGCAGAAAGAAAGCGTAAGCAAGAGGAACAGACAGAATCTGAATTGTGAGTATGTTTTTACATTTGATGTCTGCAAGCTGTAAGAGTACTTTGAAACTAACAGGAGGAGACGGTATCAGAAAAAAATCCAAACTGGTTTGTACTGTTTTGTTGTTCTCTCCTTTCACCCTTTTTTTTTCCTGTTTTAACATGTTTTTAAGTGGAGGGTAAAAAAACTCCTCTAAACCTGTATGTTCTATTGTGGGAGGATGGGAAGAATTGAACCCTAGAAATTAAGCAGTGTCAGTCTTTCAGTGACTAAGAATTTCTAGCAGAAGACAGCTGGTGGGTTCTGTTCAGAAGTAATGTAAGAATATTCATGTGAAAAGGGATCAGTGTGAAATGCTGTTCAGAACAGCCATGTGTTCTGAACACATTAGGTTGAGAACTGGTAGGACCTATTAATCCATGATTATGAGTTTTTGATCAGACTGTGGAATGTATAGGGTCACCTAAAAATTATTTCCTTCTCTGACAGACAGATGGAGCATCTATTATTAGACAGAGCAAGCAGAACAGTTGGGAATTAGTCTACTCTAACACTTCACAGCCAGTTGAGTGATACCAAGAGTTGTCTGCATTTGGAAGAGAAATTATCATAAATGAATCAATCATAAGAACGGAGAGAAGATCTGCTACAAACTGGGAGGCAGGTGGGGTGGGACAATAGGAAGAAATCTGACTCATTCTCAAGAGGTATTCTGCAAATAGGTGAAGAAGCCATCAGTACAAGAGCATAATGTTCAGGACAGAAGAAAGGGGAGAATAAGGTAAAAGTTCAGAGAAAAAGGAAGAGGATAATGGTCCTGATCAACTGTGACAGTAAAATTATACCTTTTTTCCATGTTCATTGGCAAGAATCTAGTTTGTTTGGGTTTTTTATCCTCTAACCCTGTGTTTTCTTTCTCTTCTTCCTGTCACTTCTTCTCTGGAAACCTAAAATAATTAGGTTGTCTGTAGAAAAACTGAGCGTTTCCAACTTCAAAGATAGTAAAATTTGCCTTAGCATCATTGCAGCTCCTAATGTATCACTATTTAAATCTGACATGCTGATTTATTTCTGGAATCAAACTGTCATTTATTTATTTGGTTGTAATAATCAAATCTCCTCTACTTTTAAATAGCTGTCATATTTTATGCATTGGAGGGCAAACAGAGCTTTGTTTCAGCAAGATAAAGTAGTAGTTAGTGAATATATATGAATTTAATTACAGCTGATGACTGATACCACAAAACTCAATACTGATAAAAAGACTTCTTTTTGTGCTACCTTCAAATTCTTCTACTAATACACTAGATACAGTGGATACCTTCTTTTGGTTATTTTTCTTTTCAGCATAGTTTCCGTTTTCTGGTCTTAGTAGCTATGTTATTTGAGTCTAATAATGGTACTTTGTACACTGTTCTGTACATATACAAAGTTTACATGTGCCATTTAAATGGCATGAGCTCATGCTGTCAGCTGAATAAAAAGTGTCTTATGTACATTAAAACTGTTGATTCTGTAACTGGATAGAGTATGAAAGGAACACAGAAGATGACAGACAGATGTGCAGGTCTGGATAGTTTATGGATGCCTATTACTGTGACAGGAAAAATAATTGTATATTTAGTAACGAGTTGCTGAAATACACAAATTCTAAAATGAGGCTTTGAAAGCCCTCAGTAAGAGAAGATTGAGGAATTCTTAAGCAGGGTTTCATGATCTTCTCTGAAAGAAAGAGTTCAAAAGCTTGTATGAAAGACCTCTGCCTGTCTTCATCTTGTAACTGAGATGAAGTTTTGTTTTGTTTTTTTAATCCCAGCCTTATTTTAGTGATACAATTAGAGAATGGACTTGTAATAGATCTTTTTTTCTTCAAGAATATTTAAATAATTACTGATACATTTATGGTCAGTTGTAGGATACTTACACTGTTTAACTATATGAGAAAATAAATCACATAAGAGCTGATTATGACTAACTCACCACTGTTTCCTATGGCAATGTTAAATAGTTTTACTCCTTTTGTCATCATAATAAAAACATTTTTTTCTCCATAAATAAGTTCTGTACAATGCTATTTTACCAGTTTGTACATGCAACCAAACCAAAATAGTTTGGAAATGTGACTTGTTTTTAAAATCCTTTAATTTGCTGCCTCTAGGGATAACTGTCTGTCAGTGTAGAGGATTTATGAGCAGTATCTTACCTAACTAACCTTGTTTCTTTATTTCAGTCTTCTGAAAACAGGGTTTGGCTATTTGTGAGTTTTGCATGCTAATGTTTTAGTGAGATAATTTTCAAAACATTGCATCTCATTGGGGAGGGAAGACTCAAAATCAAACTTTACTGTAAAAACACTTTGACATTTTTGATAGGCAGAGTAAAGAAGAAGGCAAGAAAACAGAAGTTAAGAAGATGGAGAAGAAGAGAGGTTAGTTTAAAGAGGCTAAAGAGTATTTTTGGTTGTCTTAATTCTGTTCAAAAATTATCTGCCTGGATCAGATAAATTTACTGCTAAGCATAGCTGTAGAGCCTTGATCCAAGATGTTTGATCCATGACTTCTTCCTTCAAGTTCATGAAACAGTGCATTCTTCCTCCACGTCCTTTCTTTCTTCGCTGCATTAGAGCAGGTCTTTGCCATTCTCATGATCTCTTCTGTTTGTGTAAGAAGCAAAAGCTCTTGTTCTTTGAACTGAACCACTTTAGTTCTTCCCATCATTTTTTTCCATTCTACCTTCTCTTGAAAGTATTTAGATACCACCTCATATTAAGCAGGAGGCTTAGATTCAGATTACTGTGGTCTTGTCTACTAACCCACACTTGCAAACTGACCTTCATAGGGATAAGCCATTCCTTTTTTAGTACTCACATCTTTAAGAGCAATCTGAACTACTGACTGTTATTTGTAGTATAGTACAGATCCAATGGCATGGACTCCAAACACCCCAGTGCTGGCAGGAGAAAAAGCCCTATCCAAACCCATCCCAGATGGATTGGACTTGAAGGAAACTGGCTTGCAGTATTGTTCAGAATATATACCACTTTTGTGTGAAAAAAATCCAAACAGGCATGTGAATCAGAGACAGACATGGTCATTCATCTTGCCTGCCTGCTCGAGCATGTGCACTAGGAATATTTTATTTGGATGAATTTGGACTGTAATACGAATTGTGTCTAAATTGCTGAAAATAGAGCCTTCAATATCCAGGTGTCCTCATATTAAATGTTTTCCTGCTTTGTTACTTAGCATTTATTTAAACTGCATTTTAACGTGGCCCACAATTAGAGGGTGACAGCTGCATACTGAAATTATTTTCAGTTTGTAACTTCTATGGAGAACTGCATAGGTTGCTAGTAATAGTGCCCAGCTTTAAAAAGCTGTGTGCTTTATTTCTGGTGGTAAGCCCTGTGGTGTATTTGTGTGCACATGGATCATTATTAGATGTAGAATATCTGCACATATTTTTTGCATTCTCTGTAGTTCACATTTGTAGAACGGTTTCTACAAAACAAACCTGGAGTGATTATCAAATATTCATACATTTTATTTTTTATTTTCAGAAACATCAATGGATTCTAGGCTTCAAAGAATACATGCGGAAATTAAGAACTCCCTGAAAATTGATAATCTTGTAAGTTTGGTTTAGTTATTTTTTTAAAAATTCATTTATATGTATAATTCCAGTAGGAAATACTTGGTGTGCATGTTTGTTTTTAATTAATGTTCTGAGAATGAGTGGAATTTTTTCTGTTTGAAAGTGCTGCTTAAGTGAGGTTGGTATGGGCATTAGAAGATAAATGTCAGCAAGTAAAATTGGTTTTGTTTGCAAGTACTTTATAATAAAATATTTACTGGAAATACTCAAGACAAAACTCTGTATGAAGCATCTGTACCAGCTCAGGCTGAGTCACTCAGAATCACCAGAAGGTCTCAGTGAGTTTAGTAGTGGCAGACTCCCTGATGCAAGGGATGGAGGCCATGTCTGCTGATGCCACTCATTGTCAAAGGAAGTCTGCTGCATGACTGCATGATTCTGAGGGTGGTGGTCCCATTCTTGAGTAAAGGACTTGTAAAGGAATGGATAGGACTGCTAGGAGGTGGCAGGATCCACCCAAAAGTAGTGCTGCCAAGAGACTGGCCAACCTGGTTAAAGAGCTTCAAACTGGGAACGGTAGTGGAGGAGAAAGGAAGTAAGCGGTGGAGCAGGCTGGCAATCAAGTGATACAGGGTAATACAAACAGAATTGGTCTTGCAATTAACAGAATTTCTCAACAGATGCTTGTGGCATCTCCAGAAGCATAAGCACAGAAACAAAGTGCTGGCAGCATTCTTGTAAGTGTTCTTGGAAGTCAGTACAAGTAGGTGCCTCTTAGAAGTGTGTGTACACTAATGCATATGATGTGGTGACAAATCAGAGGAACTGGATATCTCTCTGTAGTTGTAGGTCTATGGTTTCACTGGTGTCACAGAGGTTTGGGATAGTTTGTGGGACTAGAACCTTGCCTGTGTGTACAGGCCTTTCAGAAAAGACGGGTGCTGGGAAGACAAGATGCAGAATGACTTTATGTGAGACACCAGTGGAAATGTGTGGAGCTCTGCACTGGGACAGATAAGCCAACTGAGAGCTTACAGGTCAGGATTAATGAGCTGAACAATATGGGTGACGTCTTGAGGATGTCTACTGCAGATCACCTGGTTAGGCAGAACTAGAGAATGAAGTCATCCAGTTGGGAGACACCTCTAGTTCAATAGGTTCTGGTCCTCATTGGAGGCTTGAAGCAGTCCAGTATCTGCTGAAGGGACAGTATGAGGATTATACAGCAATCCCGGAAGCTTCTGCAGTGTGATTACTTCCTAACACAGTGTTGAGAAGGGAAGATTACCTGTCAGACCTGATTCTTATAAACAGGGAAGATCTGGCCAGGGATATGATGGTCGGGGGCAACCTTGGCTGCAGTGATTGACATGGTGAGGTTCAGGATCCTGGGAGGATGAAGCAAGGCAAAAAGGATCATAGCCCTGGACTCTGAAGAGCAGACTTTGTCCTCTGATGGGATCTGCTTAGAAGACTTATGCTGGAGAGAAGGGACAAGGAGACTTGGCTTACTTTTAGGGATTACCTCCTTCTTGAGAACGATTCATCTTGACAAGCAGGAAATTAACCAAACATGGCAGGAGGGCTGCATGGATGAACAAGGAGCTCCTGAAGTGGCATCAGGGGCAAGTGACCTGGGAGAAATATGCAGACACTGTCCAAGCATAGGGGGGATGAAGCAAGCATGGACAAATGTTGGAGAGCAGCTTGTCGGAAAATGACCTGGAAGCGTTGCTGGACACCAAGCTTACCATGAACCAGCAATGTGCTTCTGTAGCAAAGGTGGCCAATAGCATCCTAGGCTGCCTTAAGAGAGTTGCCAAAACATGAAAGGAGATGATGGGTGCCATCTGCAGCACTGGTGAGGCATTGGATCCTGTTTTGGGCACCCCAGTACGATAGCGACAGATATAATTAGGGAGCTGCTTTAGAACGGTACTATCAGGTATTCTAAATTCAAGGTTTATGTGCTTTTGTTGGATGTGTTATTTTCTCTAACTGGAACTGAGACCAGACTGAAAATACTTGACCTAGAAGGGATGCAAATCTTCAAAAGTCCATTTCTATTTACACAACTGAAAAAGCAAGTAAAAGGCTTCATTGCATCTCTGCCTTTATGTACTGCTGAAGACAAGAAAATTCTCACTACCAATATGAACTGTTCACTGAGAGGTGTGAGAGTGAGACCAGTCTGAGAACTTTTCCCTAGATGATTACGTAGGCTTTTCAGAGTACCAGTGCATGGATGATGCTGGAAGGGATTTGGCCTTTGGTTTAGTATCCTCATTTTTAAAGTGCCATTTGTACAATGAGAAAATACAAGTGTCAGTGAAGAAGTACTGTAGAATGAGAAGCAGCAAGCTGCTCCAACTTGGGAACTCAAGAGTTGTGTTGATTGTTGGAGGCAAGGTTCTGGTAGAGGGGTCAGAGAGCTGTCCCATGCTGGACACAGCCTGCTTCAGCCAGCTCCAGTGGACCAACTAGGCAAGATGGTAGTGCCTCTGTGAAAACTTACTTAAGAAAAGGCAAAATACACTGGACAGAGAGGAGGAAAGAGAGAAACGGCAGAGGGAACACCAAGGTCAGAGAAGAAGGGAGATGCTGCATGTTGATGGAGCAGGTATCCTGCAGCATGAGAGAGACTACAAAGGAGCAGATGTTCACACTGCAGCCTGCGGAGAGCCTGTGCTGGAGATTGAAGGACTGCAAAGAGGAACCATGATGCACTGACTGTCTGCCCCAACTTCACTGCTTTGGTGATGGGCAGAGAAGGGGAGCCTGGAGTGAAGTTGAGCATGGGAGAGGGGAAAGGAAAAAGTGTTGATTTAATGTTTGTCTTTGGTTCTCACAAACTATTCTTTACTAATTTTTAAATTGGTTATAAATTAATTTTCCCTAAGCAGAGTCAGTTTTGCCCACAACAGTAGCTGCTAAGCAATTCTCCTGTCTTTATCTTTATGAGCTTTCTCATTCTGTTTTCTCCCTCTGCACTGTTGATGGGGAGAGGTTAGTGGCTGGGTAGGCATTTGGCCACTGACCAAGCCTAACCTACCAATGCTAAATCTGAAATACTGATTTCCAGTGTAGCTTTTTTTTTTTTCAGTTTATTGTAATTATTTTATTTCAGTCTATGCCAGTACTTTTGTCTCAAAAATGTAGTTCACCTTAAATAAACTTTGGAAAGCTTTTGAATCAGCTTAATGCTTTGGCTTAAGTAAAGCACTCTGTCCTGAGACAGACGGTATATTTCTCTAAAATAATAAGCAAAAAACTGAAACAGGAAACTTAAAGCCCCACCAAACCATTGAATCAGAGGTGCAGCAGAACAGATATCTCTGAATACTGGGAAGAACATTGTAGAGCTACAGCAAGGACAATTAGTTTATCACAATTGAATTTATCAAGTAAACATGATAATAAGAATTCTGCTGAGCATAGACCTGGTATGTTTGGGGTTTTTTAATAGTAATTTCCCTTGAAAACAGGAGCTACAACTTTATGCAAGATGCAAAATATTTTTATAACCTGTGCTGGCAATATTAGTTCTTGTAAATTCTAAACAGAAAGTAAAATAAGGAAAAGTAACTGAAGATACCGAAATTGAGAACTAAGTGCTATAGGAAGAAGACTTTACTACAGTAGTTCTTAAAAATGGATTAAAAGCTCACATCATTATTTCTAGGTGTCCCCTGTAGTATATAATTCAAATTTACTGAAAAATGTACAAATACAATTCTGTATATTAACTGCAGTCCACTAAAGATGCTTTGCTACCTGCCCAGAAGCAAGTCACTTGGCAAATACTGTGTATAAAAAAGCTAACGATGGAGAACAGCTTCAAGCATGGAAGTATTAGGATTGTGGAAGTGGCATAAAGCTTGAGTTTGTATTTTGAAAGTTTACAATAATTTTTTTTAAAGTGTAAGTTATTCAAATAGCATCTGCCTTTTGTTAACAGAAGTAGCTGAAAGGCACCTGATAGTAATGTGTCTTTGCAAGTTTGACTATAGAAATGGTTCTAAAATATTAACCATATTACAGGAAGGTATTGCTAAGCATGGAAATTAATTTCTTATGACTAATTAAGGATTATTAACATGTAAGTTAAGTCTTCAAACTAATTTAATGTTTATATACAGGATGTGAACAGGTGTATTGAGGCTCTTGATGAGCTTGCATCCCTTCAAGTCACAATGCAACAAGCTCAGAAACATACAGAGATGATTCTGACTCTAAAGAAGGTGAGATCTGCAATATTAAAATAACCTGTGTGTTTTCTTAAAATGGTATCAGTGTTATTTACTACTGGAGTTGTGTGTCCAGTTTGGTCCCCACAATTCAAGAACAATGCAGACAGACTGGAGAGGGTCCAAAGGAGGGCGATGAAGATGATCAGAGGGCTGGAGAACCTGTCCTATAAGGAAAGACTGAAGGGGCTAGGTCATTTCTTCCAAGAGAAGTCTCAGGGGGTCCTCATCAAAATATTCCAGGGCAGCTACAAAGAGAATGGAGGCTCTGTCATCACAAGGAGCCACATGGAGAAGACAAAGGGCAGCAAGTAAAAGTTGCACCAAGAGAAATTTCATCTCGATACATATAAAAAAAAAAAGGAATTCTTTTACAGTGAGAACAATGAACCACTGGAACAACCTCCATAGGGACATGGTGGAGTCCCCATTGCTGGAGGTTTTCAAGAAGCAATTGGACAGGGTGCTTGATAACCTCATCTGGGCTCCCTTTCCCACAAAGGGTTGGACCCAATGATCTTTCAAGGTCCTGTCCAACTTGGGCTGTTTTGTGATTTTGTGATACTTCAGAAAGTGTGAAAGTCTATGATCTCATTTCAGGTTAAATTAAGAATTTCATCTAGCACCTGATAAAATTACATAGGTATTTAATTAAGTGGAGCTGATTGTTTTATTACTTTGATTTCAGATACGGAAATTCAAAATTAGCCAAGTTATCATGGAGAAATCTACGATGCTATATAACAAGTTCAAGACTATGTTTCTGGTTGGGGAAGGAGATTCTGTTCTTTCTCAGGTACTAAACAAATCACTTGCTGAGCAGAAGCAGCATGAGGAAGCCAACAAAAACAAAGAACCGTGGAAGAAAGGAGGAAACAAAAAAATGGAAAAGGATCAGACAGGTACATCGTTATTTTAGTTTCTTGTCATATAAAAGACCTAGTCTCAGTTTCTGAGCCACCTTAAAAAAGTCCTTTATGTAGGAATTCTACCCATTTGTTAAAACCTTTACATATCTGAAATAGTCAAGGATAATACTGCAGTAACTCAGTTTCAAGTTCAAGGGTATGATGTTTTCCTTGGCTATTTTATTTTTATTTCCTGAAGCAAAGGGGCTTTTCAACAATTGAGTTTAGCATTTTTTACTTCTCTGAATTTTTATCTTTATTAATTTGTGGAATAAAAATGATTAAACATTAGGTAGAAAAACATACTACCTTCCATTCCCTAGGTAGCCTTTTGGAGCCTGGACTTCCACCCGTGTTCTAATTGTTTTTTTTTTCTTGTATCATGCATGCCACTGTGTGTTAGCAGCAGCTTTTAACTACTAATGTGCTGCCTCTGTGATGCAACTTTAGTAGTTCAGTCTAACAGTAAAGAAATAATTACTCTTTAAAGGAGAGTAGACCTTTATGCTCTTAGCAGTACTATTCCAGATTACTCATGAGCACTTGTACAAGTCACAGCATGGTATTGAAAGCTTACCATAGTAAGCATGCTCTGTGACAACTGACGTCAGTTATTAGGAAAAAAAAAAAGGTAATAAGAGAGATACTTGAATTTTTGAATAGAGGAACAGAATGAGTCAGAGATACAGGAAAGCTGTGTTGCAAATGGTTGTAAATCCATGATGACATAGGAGTTCTACACTATAAAAATTACTTAGACCCTTAATCTTCACAAGCATTGGAGAAAATTTGTATTTACTTTGAACTTGAATCCCAGGAGCAAGACCTTCAGAAAACCAATTTTTCTTTGTTTGCTACGAAGAGAAATTCTGTTTCCCCACACTTGTACTTCAGCTTTTCTAAAAATGTAACTGCTGAACTCTTACTGTCTTCATGAAGCACAATAATTGCAGATGTTTCTACTTAGCTGACTACAGCTTCAGACTACATTGTAACAAGGGATTATGCCATTCGTTGTTTCACTGAATTACTGCCATGGCATTTAAGTTCAGAACTGATTCTGAAGTGGATTCTGAGCAAGTCTAAATAGATAAACTACTAGTAGGTCATCTTAAAACCCAGTCTGCTTTTTAACATCTCTTATCCTGTGAGTATTCAGATGAGTAATGTCTTGGGTTTTTTTCTTGCTGCAGCACAGTAGTTTAATAGAGGGTTTTTTGTAAACCTTTAACTTCAGTTCTGGCTTAAAGTGACATTCCTCAACAATTCACTCAGAATTCACTGGCTTGTAATACCAAAGCAAAATTTCTGTGATGAGTACATGTTCTGAAGATGTTAAATATTCCTGCTTTGACTACACTAAAAACAGCTTCTACATAGTACTTCGTTTTCTGGCTTGACCATTGCATCCCAACTCAACACTTACACTCTACTTATATATACTGTTTGTCATATTTTGATTATAAGCATATTTGTTAGTTAAGAATAAGTGAGAATCCACGGAACCACTAACTTCTCCAATTAAAGTATTAAAAATCCCCAAAGATTTTTCTGACCATGTTAGAATGGCAAACAGAATGTACTGCTGAAGTATATTCTCTTACTGCTCAAAATGTAAATAAGCTTTAGTCCCGTTATCTGTAGCCTAGCAAATGGAATCATGTGAAATATATACACTGCTGATTTCCCATTATAAAAATGTTTGTATGCAGCTTTATTGCATAGAATTTTCAGAAGGTGAAACTGTATCAGTTACTGCTTTTCATATTGTTTCAATGCTGGTATCAAGGTGAGGGGAAAACGTTTTTAGTGTTTGAGTTGATGATGGGGAAGAGATTATCTGAGGCTTTTTATAGCATAGGTTTGCTGCCTGCAGTACTGTCATCTTTCTCTGCCCTTTTATTTCAAAGGTTCAAAGGTTCTGAATGGAGCATCCGAAGCTCAAGACACCAACCAGTCACAACACAATGGAGAGAACACTGAGGAAAAGAAAGATAGGCATGAAGCTGGCAGTAAGAAAAAGTGAGTTAATAACCTTACTGAGCTAAGTATCTGTGCTGCTTTAGCAAAATGATGTAAAATAGAACAGCAGTAGACTGATGTTGCTTAGCCTTGCTGAGGTACTGTTTTCTTCACAGTTTTCTTCCAGCTTTAGAGAATGATAACAGTATGAAATCTGTTAAAGTTCTGAATAAACATTTTAAAAGTTACTTTGCTCACTGCTATGGTGGAGACTTAAAAAATTATAGGATATCCTTGTAGGAGGAAATGAGCACATAGCAACTTTCCTCTATGTTTTAGACTACTCATTGTTATTAAGTTGGAAGCTAAGGAGGCCTGAACCAAGTCTTACAGAAACTAATGGGATTTATCAAGTTTTTAATGAAATCTTGTATTCTAATCAACAGCTAAGCCACTTTAAGCGTTCTACAGTGTGTATCTATAGATTTGCCCAAATGCAGGCTAGAGCTTAAGACTCTGAACACCTCACAGAAGTTGATGCATTTATCTTTTCCAAACAAGAGGTCAAAAGATTGCTTGAATTTGTTAGGAGGTATTTAAACATCAGGCTAAAAGAAAAATGCTGTTTTTAAAACAAGAATAGCAGCAGTGAATCTCTTACAGAATATGAGAAATGTCTAATAGAATTCAGTAACCAATGAGGAAAAGGCTTATACTTACCTTTCAGCTGAATTGTTTCACTGAATTACCGCTTTTTTTCTATGAGCATTTGTGTACCTTGTGCTCAGGGATTCTTTTTGTCTAGCAGGATGTACTGTGCAGGCCAGAAGAAAGTGCAGTTACTGGCATTCTTCGCTGTCTGCCAAGTAAAACTGTACAAATCAGTGGGATACTGACAAGTTACTATAAGGGGAACTTAAACAGAACAAATCCATAACATTCCTTAAGTGAAAATGAATTTGATATGTGCTGAGAGGTAACCTCTGAAATACGGGCTTCTAATTACACAGCTTTCAAAGAGACATTTTTGAGTTTTCAACCAGTGATGCCAAATACTCATTTGGTCTGAAGAATCAGCATGTTATGGGAACATAGTGAAGGCCCAAGTGCAGGTTCCTGATACAGCCTAGTACACTGCTTAAATAATTTTATTTGGCCAAATCACAATACAATGCTAACAAAAAAGTAACGCATGAGTTACTTGACATTAATAGCCAGGCAATTAATAATCACATAACATACTTGGCCAAGTGTTTGAATGACTACTAAACTGGTTCTCAAAGGCAGAACTTCCTTCATGGCCTGATCCTTTCCTTGTCCTGCAGAACCTGACAGCACTTCCATTTTTGAGTGGCAGAGAGAAAATCTCAGTCAGACTGCCCTTTGTATTTGTGATTAAAACAATTAAGAATAAGAATATTCATGTGCATGCATGACAACTCGATGGATACTGGTCAAAATAAATTTAAGGCAGATACTTCAGACAGTTACAATACATGCCTGGAAGAGGCTGTTGAATATAGGGTGTCTCAAAAAAGCAACTTTGAGGCAAGACACTTTGTTTTTAATACCTCAGTAATTATGATTGTATTTGTGAAAGTTAACACATATCTTCCATGCATGAGCTAGTGGGGATGTCATGTTCTACTAATAAACATTTACCTCTTTAATTGTGAGTAGTGTTTGCTATGGCCTTGAACTCTACACTCCCCACACTTCCTTTGACTTGCCTAAACTAAGAAACTCACTTTACAAAGAATCTTGTATGGGTACTTGGGAGCAATTTCTGTGGACTTGTACTCATTGCTGGCTAACAGGTATAAATCAGATGTTGTAACCCCTCTTGCAAATAAATTACCTGTTGCGAAATGTATCCACATACCTGTTCTAAATTCAAGGAAGCTACAGGCTAGTGTTTCTCTATGATAGAACCTTCCTTTCAGGCAATATTTTTCATACATTTTTATTGGCAATATTCAGTTTCTTAGAAGTAAGAAAATATTAAGCAAAGTAAGTATGAACAAATCATCGATGGTCAAACACCCCTGCATTTCCCATTACTGACTCTTAGGCAAATAATTGTAAACTTCTCAAATCACATGGCTGTCTGTATTAAGTTCTGAGCTTCACTGCCTTTGGCAATTACAGTCAAGATATGTCTGTATCTTTCTGAAGATGTACCTCAGAAATTTTGGAAGACAAGTTGTGTAACTTAATACTTCTGAAGTGATTGGCGCTTACGAACATCTTTCTGTTTTCGTTTGGTAAAAATACGTACTGCTTCCTGAGGTTATTTTAGATGTTGGGGCACAGAGTGGATTATTCCTGGCTACTAAGAAAAGTGACAGTTGGTAAGGTGTGTTAAGCCAGTGTGCTTTTCCACCTGAGCAGATGTACATTTGGCAGCAGACTAGGGAGGATCTGCCTGAATGGAACACAAACTGGCCTATGAGTGACTACCATTTGCAGACACTGATGTGATGCTAATCACTGCTAGCTTACCAGCTTCACATTTGGGGGCAGTCAGTGTAAGAGAGAAGATGGACAGCTGGCATCACTACCTGCATAAGTTCTTCAGACTTCATCTACTGCTTCATGTACCTCAGCATGTCTTACACTAGACTGTACAAATTCATCTGGAATAAGTCTTGCTCTCCACCACATCTTTTACATGGTCATTAATGTTGTTTTATTTTGTTTCTAGGACACGTGGTGAAGAGAGGGAGCTTGAAAAGCCAGCAAAAGATTGTGCCTTTGAAAGCAAATGACACCACTGGAGTATTTTTTAAAATACAAATTCAAGGGGATCGTTAACTTTTACATTTGAAATCTACAGACTGCTGAAAGTTCTAGATAATTTTATAAGCATAGTATTTTGAATTTTGTGGAATAGAAGCTCCTTTAGTCTTGGTTTTGAAGTATATAAACACTTTAGCCAATAGTTTTGTCCAGTATTAACAGGTAACACATTTCAAAAGATGAAAATTCCTGTTAGAAAATAAATGCTTACATGTTACAGGTTTTAGAGTGTAGTATATTTTTACCTGACTACTGTATGTTTGTCTAGCTAATAGCAGGAAAAAGTGTAAATACTTTTAATTGCCCATTTGCTTTGTCTGTATAAACCCCACTTTCCTTCCTATGATACTGACCTCTGTGCATAGTTTTTTCAGCTGGTTTTGGGATGTCTTTTCACTGTGTTTTGTAGGAGTTGGAAGCAACATTTTTATAGCTGTTAAAATGTTAATGTACTAGTATACTTAATCACTTTTTTAAAGTAAGTTTTATTTCTGTTCTTGCAAAACTTGTGCCAATTTACTGCAATGTGACTTTATGGTATGCTTTCAGTATAGTAAGTATACTAGAAAGTGTGGTGTTCCCACAGACCCTATTGATGCATACTGATAAAACACTGTCTTGAACAATTTATGAAAATAAAGAATTTAAACTGATAAAGAGAGACTGGGTCTAAATACTAGCTTGTATAGACAAAACCTTAATAAGAACAACATGTGTCTGGTTTTAGTATTATTTCAATTTTACGGCCTTGGCATTAACTTGGGGATTTTTAACTTAATTTAAACAGGAACACTGGTAAAGTATTTTAACAAAAATTCCTAAAGTCATGAAAGGGAATGAAATAGGTGGAAAGTCCTCTGAAAATTCTGTCTTGAAACACACACTTCGCCTAACATCATAACTAGGAACAATTTCTATATGACTGGAAAATGGTATTTGACAGCCAGGTTAAGAAATAGAATAGTTAAATAGTTTTAGAATCTTGAGAGACCATGTCTGCCACACACACTCACTACACATAAGCTACTGGTAATGCCTGTTTGAAGTAGTTTGACCAACTTTTTAACTGTTCACTTACATAGTGGTATGCCTAGATTAATATAACTCGTTCTATATAATGTCCTTAAGCAGAACCAAATATGTTTAATTTTTTGATCTCGGTAATCTTAACTTCCTGTGACGTTAAGATGAGGAAGAATACACATTTGGTATTGTGGAAAAGCCAACAGGATATTTATTTCAACATTCAGCACTACTCTTCAACAGCAGCTGCATTTATGGAGCCTGTTTTGCTGCATTTGTACAACATGATTTATGCATATCCACAAAATGGTACTGCCATTCATTCTGCCTTCCTTCCTGCAGTTGCAAGCACCCTAAGCTCTACAAATCAAAGGGGGAAGAGATGGGAAGAGTCCCTGGGGGAAGGCTACCATATTGCTGCTCGAAGAAGCATGACTCATAAATGTCTTTTTCCTCAAGACAGTAGCGCTCAGATACAGTTGTGGGGAGATATCTGTGGGAAAGCAGGTGGTTTGTGAAAATGGAAGTACTGTGTGAACCAGCGAAGGACCTTGGGCAGAGGAGGTACCCGAAGATAAGAAGGGAGAGCAACCATTACATCATCAGCAGAAAAGGAAAAACAACCCAGCTGGGATAGCAGAAGAAGATGGAAGAATTAGCAACTCCATAAGCCAATAAGAAGTTTACCCGCACTGCACACTTAACCAATCTGTTTGTTCTGTTTGCTGTGTGACAATAAGTTTGCACCAATCAGTAGATGTGTGATTGCATAGAAAAGGTATAAAAGCTTGATCTTATCACAATAAAGGGGCTTTCGCTTGATTCACATTGAATGGTGTGGAGGCTGTTGTTTTTTCTATCTTCTACAGATGGTGACCCCGACGTGATCAAGAGGAAGCAACCCTGAGAGACACAGGAAAAAAAGACGACTAGCTAGAGTACCGTGCAGCTGGACTGGAGACCAGGTCAGGTTGAAGGGGCAACCTGGGTATAAGAAAAATTGTCACGTGGCCACGGGAGGCTTTGGCATTAAAGCCATCAGCTAGGTAAGAATGGGGCAAACTGTAACTTCTGAAGAAAAAGCAGTTGCGAACCTCCTTCACGATATACTCTCCAGGAGAGGAATTAAATATGAGGAGCCTACGCTCCTGAAACTCTTGATCTGGTGTCGGGAGAAGGGTTTCCCACCCGATCCAGCGACTGCTTTTGAGGTGAATACCTGGGAAACAACTGAAAAGTTCTTTGGGACGCTGTAAGCAGTGGTAACAAAGACGTTAAAGGTTTAGCAACTATGTGGAGATTGATTCTGAAAACATTGCAAGATATGAAAGCCGAAGGGGCAGCAGCAGCAGGGGCGTGTGCAGCTTTAAGACTCTCGAAAGCATTCTCCCCGTCTGCCTTCCCGGCTAACGTTAAAGTTTTTGAGCGGTTACCTATTCCATCTCCTGCTCCTCTATCAGCGCCCCTCGAGAAGAGATCTGAGCCAGAGGAGATGCCAATGGAGATTGGGGAACCGGGACCGGTAGAATCCCCCCCCCCTCTTTGAAACCACCAGAAGGGGCAACATCCCAGCCTACGGAGCGGCAACCAACAGTTCAC
>VWZO01013850.1:0-134755 GCA_013396975.1 Bucco capensis | reverse complement strand
ATGACATCCTTATCTCAAAACTGGAGAGATATGGATTTGATGGGTGGACCATTTGGTGGATAAGAAATTGGCTGGAAGGACGCAACCAGAGAGTTGTGGTCAATGACTCCTTGTCTAGGTGGAGATCAGTGACAAGTGGTTTCGCTCAGGGCTCTGTCTTGGGACCTGTGCTCTTCAACATCTTCATTAATGACCTAGACATGGGTATCGAGTGCACCTTCAGCAAATTTGTGGATGACACAAAGCTGAGTGGTGTGGTTGATATGCCAGCTAGGTGGGATGCCATCCAGAGGGACCTGGATAAACTTGAAGGGTGGGTCCATGAAAATAAAATGGAGTTTAGTAAGTCCAAGTGTAAGGTCCTGCATCTGGGTAGGAGTAATCCTAGGTACGAGTACAGATTGGGTGAGGAACTCACTGAAAGCAGTCCTGCAGACAAGGACTTGGGGGTCATGATAGATGAAAAGCTGAATATGAGGCAGCAATGTGCACTCGCAGCCCAGAGATCCAACCGCATCCTGAGCTGCATCAGGAGAGGCATGAGCAGCAGGTCTAGGGAGGTGATTCTGTGTCTCTACTCTGCCCTCATGAGGCCCCACCTGGAATACTGCATCTGGGGTCCTCAGCGCAAAAAAGATGTGGACCTGTTGGAGTGGGTCCAGAGGAGGGCCACAAAGATGATTAAAGGATTGGAGAATCTTCCCTACGAGGATAGGCTGAGGGAGTTCGGGTTGTTCAGCCTGGAGAACAGAAGTCTTCCAGGGGATCTTATAGCAGTTTTCCGGTACCTAAAGGGGGATTATAAGATAGAAGGGCAGAAACTTTTTAGGTGGTCTGATTGTAATAGGACAAGGGGGAATGGCTATAAACTGAAGGAGGGGAAATTTAGATTGGAGATTAGAAGGTAGTTCTTTGCCCAGAGGATGGTTAGGCACTGGAACAGGTTGCCCAGAGAGGTTGTGGATGCTCCATCCCTGGCAGTGTTCAAGGCCAGGCTGGATGTGGCCCTGGGCAACCTGGTCTAGCAACTGGCATCCCTGCCCATGGCAGGGAGGTTGGAACTAGATGATCTCCAAGATCCCTTCCAACCTGGCCATTCTATGAATCTATGAATCTTGTGTCAGCCCAGTCTTTCAGAATGATTTATTCTGGTTTATGAAAGCCTCTTTATTTAAGCAGTAACATTACTATAAATTTCAGCAAGAGATAAGATTATCTTTTGCTCTCTTCTCCTATTTGTAAATATTTTGATTAGGATTTTGTCTTCACACTTTCTTACTACACATCTCATTTCAGACTGTTTTCTCTCTTCTGAAAATACACTAGTTAATTTTTTTCAAAATAAGTTTTTCAATCATCTTATGAGAAAGAATTTCTGCGTGTGTGAATCTCAGCAGGATAACACATGAAACCAAAGTTGCTAACACTCAGAAATGCATGCTGAATTGAGAGACAACCACCTATTTCTGCGTTATCTTATTTTTAAACAATACTGCCAGATTTGGGACACTGCCTTGATTTCACTATATCTTTTATTGACACCTCAAATTACTCAAAGGAAAGTTAGAAGTGTTAGAGTTAGAATACACACAGTATCACGTCCATAGCTCTAGATTATTAAATCCCTCCAGATTCAGTGCTAGTGTCTCAGGTGACAGCACATTAAAACAAGAACGAGATCAAGGGGATGTAAGGTAATATAATCCCAGTACCATGAAATAGCAAATCTAAAACTGCTGCAAATTTTGGTGTCATTTTAATGAGTCCAGGAGTTAATTTCTCAGTAAAAGACAGAAAGTAAGCCATTCTTTTTTATAGAAGAGTATTCATCTCATTTGCCAGAACAGTGCAGAAGGATCCAAAGTGGTACAATTTTCTATTTCATCAGGCTGTAGTGATCTCACTGGAGTTTCTTGGTAGATATATATAGACACAGACCTCTGGGAGCTCACATAGTCTTAGGCTAGAGTGGATTTTCTCCAGTCCTGTTCCAAACACAGGTAGCTGCTGGTAACTGGAGGATTCAGTGCCAGTCATTTTTTTCTACTGAGCTTTATAGCTATGGATATTTTTTGTTATACATCAAGATACATGTTTCATCAAGCCTAACAAGCTTCTCAGCGCTGTACAGATGTAATTTTTAGAATTCATTTTGTTGCTTAGCTTTCCTTTATTAACATTCTGTGTTCTCTCAAAGGAACAGATTCACAAAAAGATGTCATCAACTAACCATCTGATACAGCATTGATCTAGTTCCTGGCACAGAACCTCAAGTCTCTGCAGATAAATGCTTTATGAATGCTTTAAGTCAACTAGCTGAAGAATCACATTTGCCATTGTGGCAGATCAGGGTAAAGTTCATCTCCTTGCCTAAACCATGAAGCAGTGATCCAAGACTGAACCATTCTGATGACTGAAAGCCATTTTGATTCGGTTTGGCATTCAGCATTGCTACCCTTAACTCGGGTATTTTTAATAGATTAAAACATCAGTGTTTTAATCTGTAGAGGAGAATAATTCTTGTAACACAAATTTTTGGTAACTGATGGAAAATCAATACAAACCACTGAGATAAAATGCTGAAGAACTATTTGCTTACTATGCATTTAATCCCCCTTTGCCAACTATCTCCCTTAAAATGAGCACTCTCTGGTTCCAAACGATATTTATAACTTTGATCCATGCTCTCTTTGCCCTCACTGAAGATTCAAATAGGAAACACCCATTTCTGTGACAGCTTCACATGTAGCTTGTGTAGATCCAGTTTTGTTCCATTACCTATCCCCACCCCAGGAGTATGATTGATACAAAATTTCATCAGAAATTGCTAAAGAAAAGGCTGATACAGCAGTTAGGTAGCTTTTTAGGATACCTAAAATGATTACCATCTCTGGTAGACCGGAGAAGCTATGGCCATTTGGAGAGCCATAGACTGTAGGAACTATCAATGACAAAGTCTTCAGCTATCAAGATCATATCATTGAAACAGAAAACCTTTGGTAGGTACAGGTTGCCAGTCACTACATTTTCAGAATTTCCAAAATAACAGGAACCATTACAGAGAGTTTTAGAAGAGTTTTTGTAGGGTATTTTTTTCAAGCAATTAGAACGTCTAAAAAGTAATGGCCAACACATTTATTAATAAGCATCACTTTCTGAGAGTGCTTTCCTCTCCTAAAACAAAGAAGGAAACATGCTTTTTTGTCACAAGATGGTATAAAACTGTTTATAAGTCGAGCAACATGAAACCCATAAGAGTTCTGTATATTTACTTATACCTTCATTTTTTACTGTGATTGACTGCTCATCTCTTTTACTAATACTTCTTTTAAAAACATGCCTATTGATCAAACTTGGTCTTCCCTTTCCCTTTTCTAATGATATGTCAAACTTTTGTTCTTTTCTTTCATTTCTGTCTAATCATCACTAGCTCTGGCTCTCTCTCATCACACTTACAAAATATTCCCTGGGTGCTTGTGTGTTAAATAGATTGATATTCTAAGGTGTTTATACAGTGAAAGGCGCTGTTTTATTAACATTAAATGTTTTACTGGATCTAATCCTTGAACAGTCAAAGGTCTGTGTTTGCATTTCAGTTCATTTCACAAAGCTCCTGTGAGGTCAGGCACCAAAATATATTCAGAATGCTTTAAGAGATAATTGGTAGCATGACCAGAACATCCAAGTACTTTCATTTTACTGCTGCTGAAGATGGGCTTTATGCCAGATCCATTCCTGAAGAAAGGGATCAGAATCTTCCT
This sequence comes from Bucco capensis, assembly GCA_013396975.1. Classification (NCBI taxonomy): domain Eukaryota; kingdom Metazoa; phylum Chordata; class Aves; order Piciformes; family Bucconidae; genus Bucco; species Bucco capensis. The sequence continues at coordinate 130,994 of VWZO01013850.1, read as the reverse complement.
CAATGTACTTGGCAGGAATTTTGTTTTTCTTCTTAAGAAGGGCAGTGCTGATACCTACTTTTCATAGCTTTGCTCAGAGTTTATGAAAGCAGATTTCCATCTTTGTGAACTGTGAATAACTTCAAAATCTTAAAGTTCTCACCCAGAACCAGAAAGAGAGTAACCAATATCTGTGAGGAATCAAATCTTACTGGTGTGTTCTAAGATGTGAATGCAAAATCGACTTTATCTAAGACAGCAGAGGAAGAGGAATCATTACTTTTCTGCAGTGTGATGAGGACCAGCCATATGCTGCAGCTGTGCTCAGTGCTGGTAAATCCCTGGTACAAAAGGAAGTCTGCTATAGACTTTTGATCAGTCTGAAAAAGAGCAATATTCAGAAGTGGACCAATCTGAAAAAGCCTACTTTGAAACACTTCTAAGGATGACCAGACTGATTCATGACTGAAGGACATACTTAAAAAAAGCACAACAGACCTGTGATTTATTATGTTCCTGCTATCTTCTAGTGGCTAGACATTGTTCAACACTAGCTCAATTTCTCTTTTTTAAAGAAGATAGAAATACTACCATTCCCTTCCCCAGTTTGACAAAGTCTCACTTGTGTTCTGTTTGAACCTTTTCTTTTGGAACTTTCATTTGGGAAGTGTGGGATACAGGAGGAAGCATATATGTATTTTTCCGATCTTATTTTTCAAAGAAGTCAGTTGTTCTAACTGCAATTCATTATCCTGTATGAAGGCTACTTTTAATTACAACTTTATGTATAAGTCAGGCACAGTCTGAAAATCACTTGGGGTCTTCTGTGGCCCCTGGTGCCATAACTGTGCCATACATATATACATGTATAAGTATCTGCATCAACAATGACTCTGCCNGACCCCAAGTGATTTTCAGACTGTGCCTTTGCATTCTGAGAGCTTAGATTTAAATCCCACTCTTTCTGAGACATTGTTTTGCTCAAAGTAAGGAATCCCATGCCTCTCTTACCTCTAATGAAGATCTGGCAATGATGAAGAGACTGACTGCAAATAACAGTCTGATCGTGAGAGCACAGGATCGGAGGTCTAGGCTGAGAAGTGCCTGATCCTGAAAAAGAGTGGCTGAAAAACTGCACAGTGCCAACTGCCACGAATTATATCCTATCTTTCTGGAGGCAAGAACAAAAAAAATCATTTGTGTATACATGTACAGATTAACTAAATTTATCATAAGAACAATAGTTAAGTAGAAACTTGATTATAATCAGTGAGACATCCAGCATAAACCAGTTCCTAAACGTACTCTTACAGTGAACAATAATTTATGTAGTGCAGTAAAAGTCACCCTGACTAAAGAATAAACATGTACTTCTACTTTTTAATATTTTTAAGATCAGATGTCTACTGTGACATTTCAACCTTCCAGATAAAAGCTGAAATAACTCCTTCAAACTATAGAGCAGATCATGATGGCTTAAGTTTCTGAGCTGATACTTGTTATGACAAGTGAACTGGAAATAATGTAGAAGGGTTTTGCAATATTAACTTACAGAGCAATAAACCAGCAAATGGAAGTTAATGTAGATAAGCATGAAGTGGTATTAGACATTAATAGTGTAGAGACAAGGCAACAGAAAAGATCTTATGAGGCTCATGTACTGGTGATATACCCATACTACGAATACTGGGTGGTCTGATCCCCCATCTCATAGATTGGCAGCTGGAACTGAAAGGGATGATTGCTTTCTTCCTAAATAGAGTAGGAGGGTTGGAAGAATAGTATGAGAAATGTCAATTAAGCATTCACCATTTTCCAACAGAAAAAAAACCCAGCCTTTTTCTTAAATCTATCCTTGTTGATGAAGAAAAACTAGAAGTAAATGCACTAGTTCCTTGTAAGTTCCACAATCTTTAAGTTAACCTGTATTGTTTATTCTCCAAGGATTTGTTATGGTAAATAGTAAAAATTGTCTTTGGGAAGATAAAAAACAGACACGAAGTTAAATGTTGAATCAAAGTGATCTTTCAGTGCTTTATGCTTTATGAACTGCCCATAAAAAGTATACTTTTTTTTTTTTAAATGAGCTTGCAACTGCTACCTTGAAGCATAAAGTTTCTGAAATACCTTTGAACAGTGTTACAGAGGAAAAAATAATTAACAAAGCAACCATTTTTCCTCACTTGTACAATTAAGATGTCACAGTCACTGTGTATTCTGCAAGCTGAATCAATGCTGTCATATAACCCCCACTGCACTGAGACTGCCACAATTCCAAAGGGTGAGGGAAACAAACATTGCAGAAGTACTTGGAATCTTCACAGTGATAAGACCATCAGGTATATGGGGTACACAGCTGAAAATTTTACCTCCAGGTCTGCAGACTTAGCACATGCCCAGTTGAGCATCCTTCCGTGGTCTTCCTCTAGTGAATAAGCTTTTCTGCAATAGCCATGCTATTTTCATCAACTTGCTACAGGTTGTTCACACTTAGGATGATATTATCATTTACTCAAACATTCTTTGGTCATGGACAGGTGCTGCACACTAAGTGGTTAAGATTTGCATGTGCATTTTGTTGAGTTCCCCAATGTAAACCAAAAGATATAAAAGAGACAATTTGCATGCCACAAGAATTTCCTTCCCATGAGAATTGACCATATCAATGCCATCAGGATTTGCAGGAGCATGGCTGTGACACTGACAGCACAAGAACAAGGGAAATGTATCACAACCAATGCCTGTGTGCATTGCTGGCTCATGCTCAGCTTTAAGCCCCTGAAGTTCTTCTCTGGCTGCTCCCCAGCCAGTCTCCCATATTTTCCTGTTACAGGCTCTAACAATAATTTAATTCCACTGTTCCTACTTCACATTTGTCCTCTGGCAGCACATTAAATCCTTTGGCAGCAGCACTTTTAAGTTTGTGCTGGTTTTGGCTTCCTCTTAACCTTGTGTTCCAAATCCCTCCCAACTACTCTAGCTACCTCCCTGTGAAATACAGCATGCCTCCTTTACACAACCCTGTCTCCTTTGCAATTTCACACCATTTTTAGCAAAACCTCCTCAACTTCAGGTCTTAATTTCAAATTACTTGTTGTGAGAAGTAAACTCATAACTACACTTTATCTCCTTTTCAATGAGAAGAATTTCCAAAAATCTCATTTCTGAAACATTCCTGGATATTTAAGAACTGGATCCCAGAACTCAAATACCACACAGACTGGCTGGTTCCACTATTTATTACACATAATTATGGTGCCTTTTGAGCTGTAACAAGAGGTGTTAAAACCATGTTTTCCACTCTGGTTACACCTAATACTCTCACTTCACTTACAAAATCAGCAGAGCTTAGCAGCCTGTTTTAATATAGTTTATGTCAGTCTTGTGTATCATATCCCACAGACGCTTAGACAACTTACCCTCTGAGACGAGTGCCTCATTAGTTGACTAGTTAAACTCTGAATAAATATTCCATATTTACAGTCAGAATAATGGTCTCCTTCCTGCCACAGGAGAGGGGTATAAGAAATGCTAACAGTTTTTGCACATAACTCAGTTTCTACTGTGTATCTTTGCAACCAGGAAATTACGGATTGAGCTACTTCCCTGTCCCCTTTCCGTCCCTTATCCACCTATTCGCTGATTTTCAATTGCTTTCACCACAAATCAAGCTGTTGTTTCTTCATTTTGTTCCAAGATCCAGTTTTCTTTTCTTTTCCATCTAGATTCCTGCTTTCCCTCTTTGCATTTTCTACCTTCCCTTTCTACTAGTCTCTGCTGAAGCCAGTAAAGCCTGCACAGACAGAAAGCATGAAAGCTTACATAACTTTGCAGTAGGTTTTAGAGAGTATTTTGTCAAGTAAGTTTTCACAAGTAGTAGTTTCTATGTTAAAACAATGCTTTCTGGATCCAGAAAGACAAGAGCTATTGCTGAAGGCTTTCTTGGGGTTGTGGAGGCATCTTCATATTTTCTGTTTCTGTATTTTCTGTTATTGTACTGCTAGCTTTCCCACATAGCTCTAGTTTACCTATAATTATTTTTTCTATGAATGAACAAAAAAATCTTTATAAAAAAAGTTATTAAGAATTTGAGCTTTCATGAAACAGTAAATATACGACAAATGCAGGGCAAAGGTCTATTGCATAACAACATAGAAGTTCTTAGGAAGCTCTCAATGATCCCTTGTGAAAAACTAAGAACTTCTTCACATGTAAGTCTATGTAGCAACATTCAACTTAGAAAAGTCCCATCTTTTCAAATCCTAAATCAGCATTTCTATGTTGAGTGAAATGGCTCATTTCACCTAAAGTATTATTTCAATGTAATATAATAATTTATGGTTGGACTTAATGATCTTAGAGCTCTTTTCCAACCATAACGATTCTGTGATTAATTTTAAGCCAATTTTAGGTCAATTTGTAACTTTCTGACAGAGAATGAACTTTAATGGTACCACAAAAAACATGTCATAGTGCTGAACAAGATTATTAGGGTTTACTACACTTTTCCCTAGCATACAAAAAGCAAATATGACAAACTACTGACACCTTTTCCCCAACCCTAAAGAATTAGTAATTATGTTCTGCTACTGCATGGGTCTGGAACTATTGACATTCTGAGCACATTTACATTCATATCTATTTGGGGGATGATGTCTTCAGATGTCTTGGCTATAATTGCTCATACACTCAACAAATTAGAATCCCTGAATTTTAGGTCATTTACAACCTAAAAGTACTGAAATCTATGCCTTGTGCCTGTTGGACACTTGTATTGTGGACACTTCACTTCTAACTATAAAGGTAGACACACACTTCAGATCTCTTCTAAATACTGCAGCTGAAGTAGCTGCTATTGTAGATGAAGGTAAAAGAAAACCAAACCACAACAGAGGAAGGTCTCTTCTCATTTAATACTAAAATTAAAAAATTAATAAAAACTCCACCATTTAAGAAGTATATTTGCTCCATGTTTTCCAAAGTGATTTTGGTGATACTCCCAAAATTGAAGAACAAATTCATGTTGGACTGAGTAAGTCCTTTTAATCAACAGTTCTCTACCCAGCCTGAGGGAGTTCAAAATGCTCATATACTTATGTAACAAAGGTTAAAAATTTCTAAACAAATTATTAAGGCAGTGTAACTACTGCAAGTTTCCAATCTGACACTGATAATTATATCATTGCCTATTTTTTAAAAAAAAGTTTAAATGGCATATTTAATTTGTGACTTTCACTGACAAAAACTGCAGTGAAAAATTCCATGTGGTACAATTGCTTCATTAGCCCTGCCTTAGTTAACTCAGTGTATTCCTTCTCCACTAGACAAACCTATTCTATAGGATTTTCTGCAGAAAAAGACAATGTGAGCTCTTTCAACAATAACTGTGTTTCAATAGCTGTCAAGATTTGGGACAATTATTGCATTCTTGCTGTCTCAAGCCAAAACTGGTTTGGTTTTTTTATTTTGGTTTTTGTTTGTTTGTTTAACATTGATTTATGACACTCGATCAAAAATTCTGTCAAAATGAGCATGAAACTTCTGTCATAGGAAATGTGACAACAGCCTTATTATTTGATTTCAGAAGTCTTCATTATCCAGAAGTATTTAAAATGAATGACTGGAGAAAAGCAAGAACAGATCAAACATATGAGTGTCTCTACTAGTCTCCTGCTATTCTTCAACTCACATGTAGCTTTGATCGCTTTGACACTAGTAACTTCAGTATTCTTCTCTGATCATTCCAAACTCTTCAATAAGAGATAGGAAGACCATAACTCATACAGTATTCAAGATAGGATTATCTATGCTGTATCTTTGATGCTATAGAACCCCCCACTTATTTTTTTAATAATTCCTAACACTTGATTTGTTTTTTGTTTGTTTGGGTTTTTTTTCTAATTACTCAGCACTGAGTTGACACTTTCATACAAATATCAGTCATGAACCCTAAACACTGCTCCTCAGTCTACCACTGTAAATAAATGCAGGATTTTTTTAATCTTCCTTCTGTGCCTGTGCACCATTTCAAACATAAGCCGAATTTCATTATGCCATTTTACAATAGAGTATCATAGCATCACAAGGTTCTTTCCTCTATGATCCTTCAACTAACCTGATTTCTTTGATGATTTCTTTCACTGAACCCATTATTTGATTTTCAGGGCATTAAAGATCATACCAGCCTATAGAATTTCACTACTCATCTCCAGCTGTAATAAACATTTACTGCTTTACTGTTCCCTACCCTTTAGGTGTTTGCTTTCCTTAAAATTCTGTTTTAAGGGACTCAGTACCAGCCTTTCAGAAATTTAAAAAGCATCCATCAAACTTTTATCCACATGACAGTTAGCTCTTCCAAGCCTTCTGATAGATTATAGGGTAGAATTTCCCTTAAAAAAGCCCCAAGTGCTTTGACTGTTCTTAAATAGATGATATTTACCTGCACATTCACAAATTATATGCTTAAATATTACTTATCTTAGGTGATGCAGTGGGACATCAGTCTTACGGCTTTTAGTTTTCTGGAGCTCTCCTAAAACGTTTTCTGGCATCATAGTTAATGTCTGGCTTAAAAATTGGCTTGGCATTGAAGACAAAGAAAATTTCTAATGTTCACTTTCCCAGTTCATTCAACTATCATTGACATAGTTTATTTTCCAAAAGGATCTTTTGAAGATTTACACTCAAAGAAGAGATCTAGCCTAAGTGCTTCCTCTGTTTCTTGTAAGTGAAGACAGAACAAAGAGTGTAAAGATGTAAAGACTAATGCCAGTTTGTCTGTAGTGGCCCTGGTTTCTCCATTACTCCTTTTTTACCTTTATCCATCAACCTTATGGACTTGCTGACTGACATCCCACTCTTGAAATACAGAAAAAAATGTCATTAGATAAAACACATTTAGCTAGTTGTTCTTCTAACCTTTTTGACCTGCCTTATATTTAGGCTGCTGGAGTTTCAGAATTTAAAATGTTTAATTTTCATAATTTGGACAATTTTAGCCATACCAGTTTCCTCTAGTACTTTTTTGTAGACTGTTATTACATACTTTGCAGTGACAGACAATTGTCATCACTGATTTAGGAAGCACACAGCTTTCTAGTTCTGCAATTATAACAGCCAGAAAAACAGACTACTAGTTTCCAACTCTGCTTCTAGGGCTGTTTCCACAAATTATCAATGGATTTTAAATGCAAATGTGAATGAGTATAAAACAGGGCCAGGCGAGCTGTAGCTGATTATATTTCCCTTCCTTGCTATATTCTAATGTGCCGTACTGAATAGGAAATGCTAATGCTTGTATTCTTTTTAGGTGCAAATTTGTATCTTGAGGGTCTGTAATACTTGATACCTGCCAGATATAAAGTGACAGGAGAGTAAATAAACACTGTGAGGCACCATGATTGGTATGCTTTATAAACAAGAAAACACCAGGCAGACTTTAGCTAATTTGAAGTCTGGGCTTTGATCACATTAAGAAAAAAGTTATATGTCATATGACAAAAAAGTTATGAACCTTGGCAGTAAAAAGCAGACTCTCATTAACTCCCTTGCTTTACAAATACTAGGAAGGTGTGTATATTTGCTCTGTTTTAATTTCCTATTCAACTGCCTTGTTTAGACTATTCAATAAATACACCTTTTATTATGCTTACTGTTTTTAAACCATTATTTTTCTATACTGGAAAACAGAAAGTACACAAAATAGAAAGGTATCCTGATGATAACTGTAACTCCCAAGGAACTGCTGTTATTTTTCCAGAAGCCCTTACTAGCTTAGCACTTTCCAAATCAGTTATTGTACGTACTTATTAAAAAAAAAATTAAGATTCTGTAAAAATTCAGGAAGTAGAGCAAGGATTTTTGTCTTTTATTAAATGGAACTTTCTAATACATCCCAAAGACTGTATTTTTAAACCATGCATTTGTGCTGAGATCATTGCCAGGAGGTTCAGCAATTAAGAAAACCTGCACACTGCTACTGTTTGTTTTTTCTCTGAGAAATTCACATGTTGGAACATGAAGAAAGACAAGTAAGTTCAGCAGTGAGGGCTAGTATCTTCTCTATGAATGAATCCAGTTGGCAGTCACAAGTGGTGTTCCCCAGGGCTCAATTTTGGGGTCAGTCCTGTTTAATATCATTACTGACGATTTGGACATGGGGATCAAGTACACAGTAGGTTTACAGACAACACCAAGCTGGGCAGGAGTATTGATCAGCTTGAGGGTAAGCAGGCTCTGCAGAGAGATCTGGACAGGCTGGGTTGATGGGACAGGGCCAATGGGGTGAGGTTCAACAAGACCAAATGCCAGGTCCTGCACAACAACCCCATGAAACACTACAGGCTTGGGCTAAAGTGACTGGAAAGCTGCTTGGCAGAAAAGGACCTGGGGATGCTGGTCAAAAGCCAGCTGAACATGAGCCAGTCGTGTGCCCAGATGGCCATGAGGGCCAACAGCATCCTAGCTTGCATGCAAAACACTGTGGCCAGTATGACTAGGGAAGTGATTGCCCCCTGTACTCAGCACTCATGAGGCCACACCTCGAATATTATGTTTAGCGTTGGGCCCCCTCACTCCAAGGAAGACATTGAGGTGCTGGAGCATGTCCAAAGACAGTAACACAGCTGGTGAAGGGTCTAGAGCACAAGTGTTCTGAGGAGCAGCTGAGGGAACTGGGATTATTTAGTCTGGAAGAGACAGAGAGGAGACCTTCTCACGCTACAACTACCTAAAAGGAAGTTATAGCAAGGTGGGGGTAAGTCTCTTCTCCCAGGTGACTAGTGGTAAGACAGGAGGAAATGGCCTCAAGTTGCACCATGGGAGGTTCAGGTTGGATATAAGAAAAAATTTCTTCACCAAAAGAGTTGTCAAGCACTGTAACATGCTGCCCAGGGAAGTGGTGGAGTCGCCAACCCTGAAGGCATTCAAAAAACATGTAGAAGTGGCACTTCACAACGTGATTTATTGGCCATGATGGTGTTAGGTCAATGGTTGGACTTGATCTTAAGGTCTTTTCCAACCTTAGATTCTATGATTCTGTGATTCTATGAAAGATGGTGACACTGTCAACAGATGTTGCTAGCTGACAGCTAAATCTTTATTCAGTGGAAAGCAGACAACTGGTGAACTAGCTAGAGAAAAGATGTATGTGTATTTGATAACCATTCACAGAAATTTGTTTCTAAGAATAATGCTAAAAACTCAGCTATATTTCACAAACAACACCTTCCCATCCCAAGGTTACGATGTTCTTTTTTACTGTTGCAGCATATGAAATATAAAGTCTAGCACAGAACATAGTTCAAGATGCTAATAGTAAGTAGCTCTTTGATGGGCCTACACCTATGCACATATATTTTTGTGTCTGTTTAGTCATTAAAATGGAAATCTTAAGATACCAAAAGTTAGCATACAAAAAAAGTAATTACTGCCCTGATCAATCATATCCTTTATGTTAGTCGCAGTAAGTTTTAGAACACCTTAGTGTGACATACAGGTTTGTTGCAGCAATCTGTAAGATAAGAGGGTTTATGCAGTTGTTGATTTAGGTTATCTATTTGGAGTGTAATTGAAATAATGTTTCTACTGCAAAAACAATTTGTTCTTGATTTTACTAATTACAGAAGCACAGAATCATCTGGGTTGGAAGGGACCTCTGGAGGTCATCTAGTCCAACCCCCCTGCAGTTGGCAGGGGCATCCGCTTCCTACCCTTTCTCAGAAAGTTACAATGGTGCCGAAATTAATCAGTCAGGTTTTTTCTTTGCTTTTATTTTTCAGATTTCTAAGTGTGCTTTAGTTGCCAACCTTAAGTCTGTTAAGCTAGCTTCAATACAAATTTCAAGACACAGAAAGCAAAAATGACAGGGAAAGTCCCACACAACTCAAAAGCAGTTTATTCTGAGAAGTTACTAGATATAACTCTTTGTTTTCTCCATCCTATTTCAAAATTTTAATTTCTCAGTCCAGGAAATTCTGAGTAGGATCTGAAGGAGGGGAAAAACAAACAAACAAAAAATTGAGTTCTCATGAGGTGATTAACAATCTGCCACTTACAAGCCTTTTAAAGACATTGCTGCAGAAATAAAGCAGTGGTAATGCCTGTGCCCATACAACAACTTTCTGGAATCATAGAATCATAGAATTGTTACAGTAGGAAGGGACCTTAAAGATCCTCTAGTTCCAATCCCCCTGCCATGGGCAGGGATACCTTCCACTAGATCAGGTTGCCCATAGCCCCATCCAGCCCGGCCTTCAAAACGTCTGGGAGTGGGGCTTTCACCACCTCTCTGGGCAACCTGTTCCAGTATCTTACCACCCTCATGGTGAAGAACTTCCTTCTAATATTGCTGCCTGACTTCCTAAAAAGTCCTTCACTAGCCCTCTTCTAGGTCCCCTTCAGATACTGGAAAGCTGCAATAAGCTCTTCTCAGAGCCTACTCTTCTCCAGACTGAAGTAAGTTTATTTCAAAGTTCTGTTAGTAATTTCAGTTATTTATTTATTTTTAACTTTGAACTATAGACTTATGCACCTGAATGTAAAGGAATCAAGAACTGAACAGTAGCTGAGTATACTAGAATTTTTTTTTCCCTTGAAACAATGCATTGTTGTTCCCTTGAGCCTTCTGGGACTTACAATTATGAAATCATATCTCACCTCCCCACCTGTCATGTCTTGCTAAAGAAAGGTATGTTGACCTATGAAATAAACAAAATTGCTTCCCACTACCATAGAAAGATGAATCATTTGTTGCTTCAATACCATGGATACGATGCACATATGTAAGCAGTTGCTTATATCTCATAGCCCAATGCTATATTATGCCCACCAAATATATATTTCAAAAGATTACACTATGCATTAGACAAATATTTCAATACTTGAACGATTTTTGTTGCTTTTTGTGTCACTCTTGCCAGATTTTTTTCGAATACGTATCTGAATGAAATTGTTACCAGATGCATCCTAATCATCCTAATCCTATCATGCTTGCTTAATAAAGGTATTTTAAGTGTTTGGTAAGTCAAAGCTGCATAGAGCAGCAGCCTGGACTGCCACAAAACTGAAGTATTTTTTAAAGTAGGACATTACCTAAAAGCAAAGACACGGAAAGAAAGTATTCAGAAATTTTATAATGATCCTGTTGTGAAGTTGATACTTCACAATTTTATTGAGTTAGTGATTTTTTGGTATAACTGAAGTTATTTTACTCCATCAAGTGTTGGTATTGTAATATTTTTATTTGAAATTAGTGAAGGACTTTGATTAACCATCCATTACAAATGTAGTGGATTAGGCTATAATAGCTCCAAAATATACAGAATAATGTTTATAATACCAAAGTTCAGTGAAATGGGTGTTTTAACAGCTTTTTCAAATTAAGTACAAGAACATCTATATCATTTGTATGACCCACACTTGCTTACCCTGCAAATGGGGCATGATACTTTCAGCAGTTACTATAGCAATAACTTAGTAATTACTTTTAAATAGCAAAAAATGTGCTTCAGTAAAAATAAAATGTCGTGGTCTGACTATATCCCACTGAAGCTTCAACTGAAGTTTTTGTCTTCTAATTTAAAAAAATTACTTTTGATAAAAGCAAATTCCAGTTACTCAATCTAAATTCTTGGAAGAAAAGTATTCATATAAGAGTGAAATACAACATATGCAAAAAAAAGTGATCTACATTTTATGCAGATAAACTCATATATCTTATAAAGATTTTAAAATTGGTATGTTAAAACAAATACAGCTAGCTGAGGCTTAGATTCTACAACTCACTACACAGTAAAATCAAGTTCATGATAGGAAGCATTATAACCATTAGTAAATGTTCGTAGGATTATACACAGACCTTGCTTTATTATGAGATGTATACATACACAAACACGTGTGTCTGCATATATATTTTTTTAATTGGTCTTACCAGGACACTGAGGAGTGGTGTGGTTGATGGTCCAGAAGGGCAGAATTCCACCCAGAGGGACCTGGATACTTGAAAAGTGGGCCCATGAAAATAAAATGAAGTTTATTAAGTCCAAGTGTAAGGTCCTGCATCTGGGTAGGGGCAATCCTAGATATGAGTACAGACTGGAAGAGGAACTCATTGAAGGCAGCCGTGCAGAGGGGGGTCATGATAGATGAAAAGCTGGATATGAGGCAACAATGTATACTCGCAGCCTAGAAAGCCAACTGCATCCTGGGTTGCATCAGGAGAGGCATGAGCAGCAGGTCTAGGGAGGTGATTCTGTGTCTCTACTCTGCCCTCTTGAGACCCCACCTGGAATACTGCATCCAGTTCCGGGGTCCTCAGCACAAAAAAGTTGTGGACCTGTTGGAGTGGGTCCAGAGGAGGGCCACAAAGATGGTCAAAAGATTAGAGCACCTCCCCTATGAGGACAGGCTGAGGGAGTTGGGGTTGTTCAGCCTGGAAAAGAGAAGGCTTCGAGGGGATCTTATAAAAGCCTTTCAGTACCTAAAGGAGGATTATAAAATAGAAGGGGAGAGATTTTTCAGCTGGTCTAATTGCATTATGACAAGGGGGAATGGTTACAAGCTGAAGGAGGGGAAATTTAGATTGGAGATTAGAAGGAAGTTCTTTACCCGGAGGGTGATTAGGCACTGGAAGAGCTTGCCCGAAGAGGTTGTGGATGCTCCATCCCTGGCAGTGTTCAAGGCCAGGCTGGATGCAGCCCTGGGCAACCTGGTCTAGTGACTGGCACCCCTGCCCAGGGTAAAGGGGTTGGAATTAGATGATCTCCAAGATCCCTAACAATCTGGGCCATTCTATGATTTTATGAGTAAAAAGACATCCTCTGCCTTTCAGATGAAAATTCTGCAAATGAATTGGAAGTTATAGACTACTACCAGCATTATGTGCTCATCTGAACATTACTTACATTTGGTGTTACAGGTATGTTCCAGAGCATAACACGCTTACAAAACCAAAGTGAGACCTAATTTTAAAACTAAAAAACACTCCAAATGAATTGGTACAATAACAGCCCTAGGAGGAGGCACCAATAAACTTTTTATGCTTTCTACAAGGAAGACCTCCAGGAAAGAAAAGTCACTCTTACAATATTATTTATTTACCAGATGGGAACTGGCAAATTTGAAAGTATACTGTAAATAATCTTAACAATTAAAAGAAGTTGTGATCTTTTTGTACTTGTACTGTAGTGAAATGCTTCCATATCTATTAGATGGATACCACATTTGTGCCCACACTTTCATGATTTACCTTCAACACTAGGTCAGTAAATATTTTAATGAAGTCATCTTCTTACAAAGAAATGTAATTTTAAAAAGTAAGAGACTTTACTGCAAGGTTATTTATAGTTGGGAAACAGCAGATCACATTATGTATTTCTTTTTTCACTCCTTTCTATGCCTTTACTGTTGTTAGTACTGTTGGAATAGTTTCAAGATTGCAGTTACTGAAGTTAATGTAGAAATGTATATTATAAACCCATTTTTTTCAGATAGCTGCAAATACTTGATTTTTATTTCTATTAGAAAATGTGTTCTCCTGTAAAAGTACTTATCCTTAATATAGTTTTGATTTAAGAAGGAGGTTCTAGTTTATCTTATGAAGATACGCAAAGAGAAATAAGAGTCACTGCATTAAAGGCATGGCCCTGTATTTGCCTTCCTGCTGTGTGTTTCCAGCACCCACTTTACACAGCTATATATATGCAACATAAGTAAGCCACACACTAATTTAAGAACTGAAAACAGAAAGATCTCCAAAAATCAGGAGAAATACTGAAGATACTCTATCTGCATTTAAAAAACTGCAAGGACAAAAAGATCTCTCTTTTTGAACCTTGGAAGCTTAAGACAGTAGTGTTTTCCAGGACTTAGAGTTTATAAATGTGTTCAGATGCCACGAAACATGAATTCTATCTCAAACAATGGAAAGAAGCAGCATTCCACTTCATGAAAACTCAATAATTCCGATCAGTCACAAGATGTCAAAAATATTCATTTGTTCAAATGCTTCACTGTGCTGTGTCAGATATGTTAGCACGCATTTGAAGAGAAGGGGAGGAAGAATGGGCATGATGTTAAGCTTAAAGGGTGTCCACAGTCATTTCTGTCCCATGGACTCAAAGACATTTTCTGTGACCTCAGAAGTAATTTGGGGATGTAGACTGTAGTGTGCAGACAAATACAACCCAAAAGATGGTAAAACACACATAGAAGAGAGTGATTCTTTCTAAAACAAAATTCAATGCATACAGTTTCTATGCCAGTAGAGCCAAAATCTGTTCAGCTATATTAGTTCACAGGAGAATAACAGAAAGAAATGGTCTGATTACCTAACAAACACTGTGCATGTAGGAGCAGCGAAAGTCAAATAACTGAATCTTATAAATACAAGGAATTTTTTTTAACGTTAAGCTTAGGAAGTTTTACAAGTGAATTAAGTTTCAGAGCTGGTCTTGATTGAATTGGAAACAATCTCTTGATTTGAAAACTAGAAGTAGTTTACATACAAAACCTCAGAAATCACATATTTTAATTCTGTTTTCTATTAAGCTAGAGTCTCTGTGCAGCATTTATGTCCTACTGGGTAGTAAAATAAGCTAAGTTCTTAAGCTGCTTTCCCATTTCAGGGTCTTCTCTTTTCTTGAGTTCAAAACAGCTATTCAAACATTTTTTTTTCTGAAATTCCAAAGTAATTTTATTATAATTATGGTTTGTGACAATGCTGGTCACTTACTCTTTGCTACCAAGATAAAGAGGAAGGAGAAACAGACGACACATGCTTTCAAGTCCTCATATTCCACAAAAAGCATGACATAAATGCAGGACTTCATTCTCCCAGAGGAAGATTGTTAGTGATATAATAATGTAGATGTGTTGCAAACTTACATATACAAAGGCAACCAAAATATAACTAAAGCAAAGGAAGATTCAAGTTGTACAGAATGCATTAATTCATATGTCTGTGCTTACCTAAAGATAATGTGGACACTTAAAGTGTTAGAAACTGTAAATTGAAAATCTCCATTAAGGAGAGGAAGAAGAAGAAAGAATGGGAAAAATAGTATTTGAATACATTACTTTGAGAAACTTCCACCTTATCTTGAAAGGGAGTTAATTGCTGCATATACTTCTTTAAATATATTAGTGAGTAGTATTTTAAGAATACTGGGAAGCAAATTTTCATACTGTAGGAACATAGATTAACACAAGAAACCCCAACAGAAACATATTCCATCAAAAGACAGAGCTTCAAAGAGGAGTTCCACTGCACCACAATAACTCAGTGCATCTATACTTTCCTTTACCTCAGAAAGGCCAGTGGCCAAAGCAAATTCTAATTTTCCTTTGTTTCATAATGACAACTATTTATACTGAAGTGTTCTATTTATTTACAGGTACAACTAGGTCAGTATATATTGTGGTTGAAGGATTCAGGTGGTTTTCTTCTGAAACAAGAAGCTAGAAATTTTAATACATATAGCATTCCGTTAATATGAATAACTTCTTGATCTGAATCATAAAGTTGTAAACATAAGGAGAAACAAAAATTTGAAGGAAGAATTTTTAACCAACCCATTCTTACACTCTTATTTATGTGAGATACTCAGGTTCATCACCTGGACTATTGACCACATCATAGAAGTCTAAATTCTGAGGTTTTGCCTAGTCTTTTTTATAACATATTGTTTTATACAATTCATGAAGCTACTCTATTTAAGTGAAGAGAATATAAATAACAGATTTTAATAGTTCTTTACTTGTTCTTGAGACAGTCCATTCAATGTGGAAAAAAATTCTGTGAGGCTGCACTTAGAAAAAACTCACATAACTGAGGAATTTTGGATGAGTCAGTTTTACAGAACCTGGCTCTATTTTTCATTGCTCAACAGGAAACTATCTTTCAACATGATGGCTCTCCAGCAGTCATACAAAAAATGTGAGAATTAATAGTTCACCGTTTGAGAGGTGGTCAGGATTATAACTCAGTACTACAGTACTGCTGATAGGCACTCTATTTCCTTTGTACACTTAAGGTTAAGAAAAAAGGAGGAATCAAAATGGTGAATGATTACTAGAATACAAAATGACTCGCATACTTTAGATAGAAGAATCAACTTAAGAAATAGATACAATAATAGATATATCCACTTCAAAGTATGATGACATGAAAAAATTTAAATCCTTTGACTTCTTCACCCCTATATCTTTTTAATATAAAGTAATGAAAATAAATGTAGTAAATGCAGCCCATTTCTAATTCTAATAATGAAGTTCTTAATTTCTCTTTTTTAGTTGCAGAGCTTATGATTTTTAATTTTGACTTTCAAAATACAAAAATGTTGTATTTAGTAAAAATAGATGCCTTGTGGCCTAAAAGAACATGTTATAACCACATTACAGAAATCAGTGTGTGAAGCTTGTTTACGAGAA
This sequence comes from Bucco capensis, assembly GCA_013396975.1. NCBI lineage: Eukaryota > Metazoa > Chordata > Aves > Piciformes > Bucconidae > Bucco > Bucco capensis. The sequence goes on along the minus strand of VWZO01013850.1, from coordinate 114,584 downwards.
GTAATAGCGACACAGTTAAGAGCTGCAGTACGTGTGACTAAACTAGTACTGATTCTTCCTCTTCCGAATTTGTGACGATTCATGCAGCAACAGATGGGCTAATCAGATACAACTGTGGGAATGCCCAACAAACAAAAGAGCAGTATAGTTCCAGATTTGCAAGTCATCAATTTTCTACAAAACTCTGAAATAAACTCTGCCTATATGAAGAACGCTCACAGAAGCCACAAACTCCGTAAGAACCAAAAAACTGGTTCCAAGGTAAACTTTCAGAAGAACTACTAAAGCATTACATAGTACGCAGTTTGAAACGTGTTTCAGAGTAAAAACCATGTAGCAAGTTGCCCAATATTGAGGATTTTTTCTCTCAATAAAGAAAAAAAATGTAGACTGGTATCTCTTACCCCTCAAATCAAATGTAAATATAAGCAGGATGTTTAAGATCAATATCTCATTTTCTATCCTGAAGAGTAAAAAAAATATACACCTGAGGTTTCATCATTTAACTTCTATTGTTTTATTTATCTTTTATAATGTAAAAGATTACTGACTAGGTCAATGATTAGGCTTGTATATTCATTCAAACATACCAAATTTTAAAATAGTCTTAGTTTATTTAACACTGCAATACCTTTGTGCACCCAGAGAACCTTGAGAAATCTGCATAATATGAAGTGTATGCATTAATTCACCCAAAGGTCACCATTTCTGCATTCCAGTCATTTGCCTTTAAGAACAATTTACGTTATAACTTATGACTTTTATTGTTTCTTTTTATTGGTAAGATTGAAACGCACATAGTACAGTGCCTTTAGCAAACAGGAGAGTATCTCTCCAAAGTAACTCAAGTCAAAAGGGAGTAGAATTGACAAATTAATAGGGCTTCTATTAAGCCATAATCCATTCTTTGCAGTTAGTGATTTCTAAGTCTATCTCATGTATCTGATAGTTCTCTTTCCCTAGAGACCCAGAACTCTCTGTTAGGTGTTTATGTTCCTTACATACTTCCTTGACAGTTTCAAACCTGTAGAGAAGTCTATAAAAAAACCAAACACATTCATGGGAAAAATTATCTCCCTACACCCTTAACCAATCCCCCCTGGCAAACCCACAATATGTTTTTTGATAGAAATCCATGGCAGATATCTCATGGGATAAGTATTATCAAGGTTTCCACATCCAAATTCTTCCCTTCATGAAAGAGTTCATATCTCTCCTTGTCGCAGCTGGGGTTAGTGGGAACCTTGCCTCTCTGGCCAGTGTTTCCACTGGCTAGTGAGAATTCTCCTTCCACCCTGCAGGACACTAATCTTCAGACTGCTTATGGAGAGATGACACAATCTATCCTGCACTATCTATCTTCACTACAAAGCTCAATAAAACTGGAAATAGATTTCATCCTTGAGGCTTTGCTGAAATTCTTTTCTCATTGACACAGAGAGAGAACTTTGAAAGAAACAGTGATGGGAATGTCCTACAGTGAAACAACACTTCTTTCTCAGGGAAGAGGGAAAAAAAGGAGGTCTTTCCAGTCTCAAGTCCTAATATTGTATTTTCAAAAATGACTGTTACTCAATTGTCTCTAAATGTTGGTAGAACTTAAGATTTGTCATATGTTTAGAAAAAAAATCTAGATTTCTTTCCCTGTCACCAGTAATTTTTCTCTGTCTCTTGTTTCAAATTCAACTTCCCTTAGAGCATCTTTACATTCATGTATAAAAGTAATACCTCTCACAAAAAAGCCCTATTGTTTTTACTAATATTTACTAAGATAAATATATTCATAGTCACTCAGTAAAAGCCTTCTTTAAGTGAAATTCCATCTTTTCCATAAATATAAGCGCTATAAGCACAATACTAGAGGCAAAGATAGCTCATACTTCATAATCCTAAATTGAAATACAATTCTAAAACATTTTTCCAGTATCCTCATCCTTATCTAAATATTAAGTGGCTGAATGCAAAAAAAATTAAGATTACAAAGGAAACTATCTCTAAAGATTAGAGAAAAGCAAGGATCTATGTGATGGTATCTGTAAACAAAAAGAAGAAAAATAAGAAAATTCATTATACTCTTCTGTGTTCTGCAATTTTTAAGATGTGATCTTCAAATTCAGATCTACAGAAGATAATTTAGGTGATCACTGATTTAAGTTTTCCTTTAAGATATTTTTCTATCCCAGTTATTTCATTGAAATAAGTATTCATGGTAAATATGTTGTTAAATGTGCTGTTGCTCTACACACTTAACACTCTTTTGCTTAATAGTTCTAGGAAATCATTAAGAAAATTAATAAAACTGTGACATGAATATTGGTATTCAATTCTGAATACTGAATTGTTCTAAACACAGTTATTCTCAAACTACTCTTTTTTTTTTAGAATTACTATTACAAGAACTGCTTGTGATAGATGAGGACTGAATTGCCATATGAATAAATGTTTTTGATACTTTATAATACAGTTTCTTCATTATTTTGAGTATGGGGCAGTTTGCTACAATGCAAATCATGATGTAAGTAAGGATTAACAGCCTTGCACCTGCCTAGCTTGGAAGGTAAAAAAAAAAAAAAGTCTCTACAAGAGAGGCTAAGACACATTTATTTTTCCCACAATATATAGAAAAGTGTCCAAAAACTGTAGGTTAAAACATTTAGCTGAGGAGCAGCTATTTCCAGCCAATAAGAAGGGCAAAATACTTTCCTTCTGGTTTATTCTTGACTTATTTAGGTATGCAGAAAAGGCATAGCTCAAACACCTATTCAGCTATCCTATTTGTCCCCTTGTGGTATGAGGTGGACATTATCAACTATAAACAAACAGGCAGTTGTAGGAAGGAGGTATATAAAGGTATTTAGGGCACCTCTAACTTCTGAAGCAGATGTGAGACAACAATTACTTGAAAGTATTTGCTCCAGCTCCACACTGTGCACTTACTAATAGGGAAAAATAGGTTTCACCTTTCTTTTCAAGAAGAAAAAAAAAAGAATAGCTACATATGACAAATTGCTGGCCAGGCAAAGTCAAGCCACAGGGCAGTTTACTGTTAATGAGGAATAATTATCTCAAGAGTATTGAGTAATCATTTCAGTCTTTATGACAAAGTGACCCATGTGATATCAAAGGAAAAAATGGGATTGACTTATGAAGTCATTTTATGTTTCCTGGACACAAAGATTTACTGGCTACTTGAAACAACACAACCTTCCCGGTCAAAGTTCTGAGGTGCAAAATCCACTCTTGCTCACAACTCTACAAGCTGGTTAAAATTAGAGGTATTGAAAGGGTCAAATGGTGAGTCTACAGGACAAACAGTAGAAGAATCACAGAATCACCAAGGCTGGAAAAGACCCCCAGGGTCACCAAGTCCAGCCTATGACCCAACAATATGGCATCAGCTAAACCATGCCTCTGAATGCCATGTCCAATTTCTTCTTAAACACCTCCTAAGAACTATTGCTTTACTTGTGAGAAGGTATTGCCTCGTTTCCATCAGGGTAAATATGGAGATTTTTAAGATTAATACATTGGCAGAAACTGAAGGGAACCTGGGAGGAGTACAGGTACTCTAGTTTTCTTAAGCACTAATAACCTGTTCTATCTTTTCAGGTCTTGTTCCTAAACATGGCATCCTGAATACTCTCACATTCTTGATCAAGTTTCCTGCCTGATTCTTATCTTATTACCTCACAGTGCATCCACTTTTGCTTATCCTGTCCTAGTGTTACAATGTCCCCCACCCTTCCACCTCACATGATTTTTCCTTTTCAGCCTCCTCATTCTACTACTTTCTTTACTTGCAAACATATATCACAGGATTTTAATTGTTTATTTTTACTTTCACAAGCACATTACCCTCTTTACACCTGCTGAGATATGGCTGATTTGAGAACAAAACTGAGACTTATGGATAATGGTTAGCCAACAGATTTTTTGTCTTACTCTCCATGCTAGCACAGATCACAATCAAAGGAAAAAAATTTCTGAGATGCACCAAATCAAGAGAGAATTATTTTGCCTTAAAAATTGATTATCTTTTCTTAGAAGGATGAAGTCTGAGAATTCAGAATATTTAAGATTCAAAGTCAAGTTTGCTCAAAGTTTGTTAGAAATATGATGGTTATTATTTGCAAGGAAAGTCATATATTCAACCTTTATTTTTTTCTCCAGTCTTAGATGGATGGTAGCTGTCATGCTTTGTATTCACTATGTAACAGGATTTAAATATAGATGCCTTTGTTTGAACAATGTTTGTCAACTACAGGACTAAAGATCTTGCACTAGAATCCAGTGGTACACCCCTCCTATTGTAGTCCTCTCTTTGGTCCATGTTCCAGGTATTAGCTCACTGATGGTAGGCAATTATTTACAATTACTTCCTCAAGGAACCCCTTTACTTCCTCTACTAAGCTGAAGGACCACTTGAAGTGGTAGTGTTTACACTTCCTGAATGCTGCTAGATCATCCCTAAGGATTACTTAACTCCAGGGCATGTAGCAGTATCTCTGAAGATCAATCTGTGCATTTATGGTGCACCTCATAGTGTATTTTTGTGAGTTTTATGTCTGCTGATAACATAGAAAATACAAAGTGAAAAAAATGAAGTGGCCTAATTTAATGAACCAGCTTAATTGATCTTGGTTACATTTGCCTAGAAGTACGTAATAAAAATAATGAAAATGTGAAGGATTTCTACTTAGTCAGGAATATTAAATTATTAAAGCAGTAGATTTTTCCTTAATCACACTTGCTGTGAAGGCTGCGATGTCCCATCATGTTATCAACAACATTTTTATGTTCTTCTGATACACTGTAAATATTTTTAATGTTTTGTCTCTTGCAATAGTGAAACTCTCACTGTAAGTTACATGTATACATCAGGGTGGTCTTAAAACTTAAAGACTGTGATTTGTCATTCATTTACTTGTTTAGACTCCAGGGACAGTCTGAAAATCACTTGGGGTCTCCTGTGGCCCCTGGTGCGATAACTGTGCCGACAGCAGAGGGAGCATTAAACTCATTGCCCACGGGAAAGTGTGGGGAGTGATACCCATGTTCCTAGAATCCTTGGATGGGTAGGATGAGCTCATTAGCCTTCTGGCAGTCATCCTAGGAGAAGGACAACTCTGATTCCAAACCCAGGCAGATGGAGCTCGTTTAGCCCTGTAAGGCCTTCCAGCTAAGAGGTTAAACCTCTGTCCTAAGGACCTCGCTGCCAGCGTCCAAGCTTGCTAGGTCCTGGCAGATGAACCTTAGGACTAAAGGGTGGGTCCAGCTCTGCGCATGCTGTGTCTCACCTAAAAAAAAAATCCATAGTGCAGGCTCGAGGGTGCTATCCGCTAGCCTCTTTTTATCAGCGCACTTGGAAAAGGCGCTGATGAGGAGTGTGGATGGAGCCCTCCCTGGATCTTCGTTCACGAAGCCTAGCCACGACGACGACGACTTGTTTAGACTTTTTGAGTATTATGACATATAAATCAGCATTTAACACTTCATCAATTCCATTTTCTTATAAATGAGCTATGGATGCTCTGATATTCTGGACTATTTACATTTCTGTAAATAGAAGTAAGAAACCCAACAGATAACATCAGATGATAAAGCCCAGAAGCTGTATCAGCTGCAGATGCACTGTGAAGTCTAAGACAGACAGTGCATGAGGAGTTGCTTATCATAGACAGCAGTAGTGTCTGCTCATCTCATGTTTAGTGCAATATTACTAGTATTCTTGTAAGGCAGAACTTAAAATAGGATAACTGGTTAGTCACTAATATTTTATAAATTTCTGTGTGCACAGACAAGGCTTGTGCAGACAAAACCAGGTAAGATAACTTGTCACTAGAAGAGTCAATTAATGACCAGCTTTTCAGGGTAACCATCAGTAAGTTTATACCTGAAGTTTTTTCACATGGAAGATACAAATCAAGAACGCTTGACCAGGTGTTTTCAAAAACATTCTAAGTCTCACCTGCATTTAGCAGTAGGATTGTTGTGAACTCAGAACTACTATTTACTATGTGGGTTAAAAGTAGTTTTTGAAATATGCAACTCAAATGAGCGTTTAAGAAAGTGCCTTGACTTAATTAATAATAATAATGGGATCATGCAATTTTGAATCCAGTACTTGTTGAATTTCCTCTATTGTCAGCTGCTCAATAGTAGTTAATAACTGTCAGTCTATATTTATCTCTTTCAGTCTGAAAATCACTTGTGGTGTCCTGTGGCCCCTGGTGCCATAACTGTGCCGACAGCAGAGGGAGCATTAAACTCATTGCCCATGGTAAAGTGTGGGGAGTGATACCCATGTTCCTATAATCCTTGGATGGGTAGGATGAGCTCATTAGCCTTCTGGCAGTCATCCTAGGAGAGGGACAACTCTGATTCCAAACCTGGGCAGATGGAGCTCGTTTAGCCCTGTAAGGCCTTCCAGCTAAGAGGTTAAACCTCCGTCCTAAGGACCTCGCTGCCAGCGTCCAAGCTTGCTAGGCCCTGGCAGATGACCCTTAGGACTAAAGGGTGGGTCCAGCTCTGCACATGCTGTGTCTCACCTAAAAAAAAAAATCCCTAGTGCAGGCTCGAGGGTGCTATCCGCTATCCTCTTTTTATCAGCGTGCTTGGAAAAGGCACTGATGAGGAGCGTGGGTGGAGCCCTCCCTGGATCTTCGTTCACGAAGCCTAGCCACGAACGAACGAACGATATTTATCTCTTTAAAGGACATAAGTGATGAACATTATGATTATAAAGATATGGTCTTTGAAGGAAAAATCAACAATATGGATCAAAACATGGAGAATAAGTATCTGATTTTTGTGAAGGAAAAGGCAGAAGAGACATTTCTGTCAGAGATGTGTGTGTGGCATTCTGTAGTAGCACGCAAGGATGACAGTTCTGTGAACTGCACTGTTGATATTATCTTTCTAGATGAAGAAAATAAATACTCAGAAGTAATAGCAGTGGCTCCCATTAGTATGTAGCAGTTGGTTAATATCACTAAGTTCATCCAAAACATCTCATAAAATGGTAACTGTTTGCTATGCAGAATTTGGTCTGAGAATTTATCAGTTTTATTCCAGTCACAGAACATGTTGCACATCTTTGGCTAAACTGACTTAAAGAATCAGCAGACTGTGACTTGATGTTTTTGAGTCTCTGGTTGATCGATGAAGCAGTAATAGCCAGATATTCACTAGGAAGATATGTTTGCATTTGAGTTTCATAACTATTAAAGTAAGAGGAGATAACAGGATTTAAAAATATATCTTAGTAGGGGAATGACAAAATATTGAAGTACTTTGTCATCTCCACTGCTATTCTGATGCTGAAAAGACACCTAACATTTCTTCAGGACCTTTTTGAGGCAACCTAGAGAAAACTACATCTGTATGTATAGAATCAGTTGTAAACTGTAATCATCAGCAGCAGAATGACTTACTACTTAATTCTATTTCAGTCCCTGGTATGTTACTAATTACTGAACTCATGTCTGTGGCAGATAAAAGAAAAATCTAGTGCTGCTCTCATGATGAAATCTGTGTAGGGAAACCAGAAAGTGTCGTTAAGGAAGTAGTGATAAACGAGATTTTATCATAATTATGATGGGGAAGAGGACCTGACCTTAAACCTACTGAAGCCCAAACCATTCTATGAGTCTATGAAATATCAGTAGCCACATATGGTACAGATGTAATAGTAGACCTCAACAGCAGAACTAAGAAAGTGTGAAGACAGAACAACTGTTGGAGGTTGCTATCCTGAATACTGTTGGACAGTCTCCATTGACAATTAGTCCTCCTATTCCACAGACCTGTTTAGCTAAATTAGTGGTCAGAAGCTGAAAATACCTGCCTTTTAAGGATAAAAATGTAGAATAAACAAACACACAAAACAAAATAAACCCCAACAACAAAAAGCCCCCCATAAGAAAACAGAAGAAAAGAACTTTGGCCGCAGACTGCATCTGCAACAAATTGCATGGCCATCAAAATCTCATTCAAGTCTTATCAAGTATTATATATCAGACAAACACAACTATGCAAATCATATTCTTAATAAAAGTGTAGAAGTTGTATTAGTACCCTCAAAAGTTGAGTAAAAGCAAAACTCTCATTATTAATACTCTGTATGATGGCCAGCATCAGAACAAGTAACACTACTCAGAAGTATTACATTTTAAAATAAAACTACTATTGTGAATCAATATTAAATGAATTAATAACAAATCTNTCCATCAGATCCATGTCCTTTCTGTATTGAATAGCTGTATTGTATAGCTGATGTAATAGTTTGGTAGATATATAGATGTAACTGCGCTTACTAACTGCATTCCATTCCCTGTCATTATATCAAGAAAGAATATTACCTATTAAGACTACAACAAAAGCTTAGGTATATCCCCAAAAGATTATTCTATACAGAAATCAAATGTTCAGTAAAACTCGTTTATCCAAATTAAAAACCAGAACGGCTGTCTTATTTCTTTTACCAGTAATTACTTTTAAAAAGTATATAAGGAAATAATTCTGAAACTACCTGTAAAGAGGATGCCTTACATACATGTTATCTGTATACTTGTTTTGGCAAAATGAACAGGCCACAATGGAGTTACAATCTTCAAAACAAAACACTGCACTTCTGTTAGTTCATTGACTTTTCTTCACATATTTCAAAAATGGCAGCATAACCAATGGTTTTGGCTTCCCCCAAAAAATCACTCTAAACAGTTAAAATGGCAGAGATGTTGAGAGGCTTTTTCCAGATATTTCTAGTGAAAAACCACATCTAGATGCACAGAAAAGAAAGCACTCAGAAAAGGTGAAGAAAGGAAAACCAAAGTCTCCACAGAGTAAGGTTAATTATCTTTCTGCTATTGACTAGCCAAAGAAAACAAGACTGGCATCAGGGCCAGAGAGAGCTGAACATAAGATGATGCACATGAAATTGTACACTTTACCAAAGCAAACTGAAAATCAAGATAAAAGAAAGTGCAGTTTTGTTTACCTGATGTGTAAAATGCTGGGAGAAACTATTTTTAGAGAAAAGAGTCATTTTCCAGTTACATTTAAAAGTAATTAAGAAAGGATGGTGGATTAAATCACAAGAACAGAAGATAGTACAGCAATTAGAAAACCACATTCTTAAGAAGAACATTAATACATGTTGAATATTCTTACCATTTAAAAAGCATGTAGAAGAAAACAAGTTTGATACATGCATTACTCCATTTTCTACTTACCTTGGGACACCTGTCCTGTGTGAGAATGTTTAGACCAAATTTCTGTAGACACAGCCAGGGCTGACGGAAGGTCATTGTCTAAAATCTCAGCAGGAAACACCCCAGCCACTTCAGTGACAGTTTTCTTGCTTTGGGGGATAGTAGGTAAACAGGTGATATTGTTTATTCCATCAACACAAAGAAACCCAGTGGAGCAGGACTGAATAAGACAATCATTGTAATTAAGCTCACAGCTTCGTCCCTGAAAAAGAATTTGAAACAAACGAACAAACAAACAAAAAACAAATAAAACACCAAACATGTTTGAGGGTAATTTGCATTTCATAGTCACATTAGTTCAAATTGCTTTCTTTTGATTCAAAACTGGTTTTTGCTTATATTAAGCTGTCCACACTTCTGAAAGGAAATCTAATCATGTGGAAAATATTGTTTAACTAATTTAATAGTATGGCTGTACATTTTAAATCTTGACTAAATGATACTTTGACTGTGACTTGGTATTACAAATTATCAACAAAAATAATTTCCCCACAGATATGTAATAGCAAAGTATCAGAGATAGTATTGTCACCAGTAATAAAAAGTGGTTAAAGCAATCATCTTCAGTTAGCATGCAGTTATACAGAAAATTTTGTGCAGTGGACTTAGCTCTCTAAAAACCTATGGTTTGTTCTGATTGTCAGGTTAATGGTGATGTTCTTTCTTTTTATACACTGAAGCTTAATGTTTGTTGCCTGTTGTTACCAAATCTTCACACAGCACCTTGTGAACATTAAATTCACAGATAACTCTTAGAAAATTAGAAATGTAGTGGCAGTCTCAAACTGGACCTGGCACTCACTTTTTATCACGACTAACAGTTCATCAGAAGACTGAAATATCCTTTCTAGTAATAAATTAAAAATATTCATATTCAGTGGTCTGTAAAAAAGGCAGGAAATAATCCATGTCTTTTACAGCAATAATTATGTGAATTAAAGGCATTCTTGAAGTGTGAAATAAATATATGCTGAAGCCAGGCCTGGGCTCATTTTATTTTCACTTTTGTTGTAATGAACTAATTTTCTATGTGAAGAGGTGCAGCCAACTTAGCTACCTTAAAGAATCTTACATATCTGGATAGCTTTTTAAAATATGCACAATGTCATCCTGAAAGACATGCATCTCTGACAACATATATTCATGGTGTAATTTCCAACTGAATCTTCTGCAGCTGGGGCACATGTGAGAAAATTCAAGCATATTCTCTAGTGCTCCATAAGCATGAGCTCATTGTACACTTTCCCTCAGGCAAGATGCTTAAACAGTCTCTTTTTGTCTATCTGGGTAGCTACTTACACAGAACTTGAAGTAATGTAAACTTTTCTGAGCTCTCTACCAACTCTATTAAATTCATTTATGATACTAGGAAGCAATGGGAGGTGCAAGACAGAAAGAGGTAGAAATGAAGACATAGAAACTAAAATTACTTTTCTCACAAGTAGTTGAAATCATTTGGTGTTTAAAATGGAAGAGGTTAAATTGAGGGGTTCTTGAATTATTTAGATACATCCATACTTGTTTCAATCAAATTATTAATGTGTTTTGGCAAGCAGATGAGGTATCTGCTAAATTCATGGTATCTTATGCAATGACTCATTGTATCTGTATGCCAAACCAGAAAGGAACAGCAGGCAAATTCATATGTCAGGTTTCCACACAATGATAAAAAAAACCCAAAAAACAAACCACATTTTGTCCTTGCTCTCTTCTAATTCAACACACAGCACAAATGATCACTTTGAAGAACATTTCCGTCTAATAATCTTTCTTACTCCTATAAAACTTATGTTTCATTCTCATTTTCCCCGTGACAAATTAGTGCTTTTTATTACTACTACATGTAATGGTGAAGAGCATTTGGTTATGATTTTATGACTCATAGAAACAAAGCAGATGTGGATAACCTCCACTGTGCATGAAGGGTACATTAAATAGTCATAGATAAATGTGATGGCCTTGAAAGGGTTTGTAAATGCCTTAACAGTTTCCATGCAGACAGATGGTGCAGATTTGTATCATAAAGTAGGTATGTATCTGTAGATGCTTCAGTTTAAAAAGTAAACATATATTCCATATAACACTAACTACACTTTTCGTCTCAGAATTTATGATAAACTTTATGATCATAGTTTATGATCCATACTTTAGATAGCATTACATACATAGACTATAGAAGATTTACTTAACATGCACTGCAGCTGGAGTTCCTTGAATACTTATTTCTCTGGAAGTTCTACTGTTTCTACCCCACACTTACTCATGGTTAGGAACCAGACCCCATCAGGGCATATCAAATACACATCTTGAGATGTTTAGACCCTAATTCCTTATCTTTCATACTGAAATTAGGCATGTTAAACATTTTTCTGGGTTTATATTCCATGTTTTCTTTCTCTATGGCTGACTATGGAATCTAAGGGACTAAAGATGGAATAGTGAATAACAGAATAAAAGCAAAGACAATACATCTTAAATTCCAACTACTTCAAAGGTTTGTGGCTTTTTCTTATGTAACGGGTTGTTCTGCAACATACTGTACAGTTAAAGACCAAGCTATGTACTGATAGGAAACACTGCACCGTGGGTCAAATATCTATCTAGCTCCATTATCAGTGAGCTGTTAATGAATACTTGGGGATGAATACAGGAAGAAAATAAGCAGAGTTTGTATCTGATCATTCATGAAATACACCATTCCAACTTCTGACAATGAGTAATTCAAAGACTCCCTAAGCCAGGGTAACATTCATAAGAGTAATTTGAATAACAATGAACCTATCCTCCTTTCAAGTCATTTTTGGACTAATTTGTACTTTTCTTCTCTACAGTATCATGTAACACTGACTTGTACTGATTAATTTTTCACCAAGTGAAAATATAATTTCTTTAGACAGATTTTAAGCATATTCCTTCATGGTTTTATTTGCGATTTCTAAGATTATTTCATGAGAAATAATTAGTAAAAAAAATGATTTTCTCCATTACAGTTATTCATGGTAAGTATGAACACTTATGAACAAATGAGATTATTTTAAAATGATAGTTTGATGGTTTTCCATATTAAAAGACTGTGTCCTTCAACAGATATGTCCTTCATCATCATGTGACCTTGTTTTGAATGCCAGCCTGCTTCTGAGAACAAGAAGAGAGCAGTTGCTACAGAATGGGGGGATATATCAATGGTACTCATTCTACTCTGTAGAAAGCACCCTACAAAAAAATGTATTCATTCTTATGTGCTAGTCCCTTCCTAGGACAGTCTTTCAGTAAATTTAGCCAGATTACATGCATTATGAAAATCCATTTTCAACCTACCAAGCCTTTATGTTAAAATACAAAATGTGGGCAAATTGTAGCTGCAGCTGTTAGAAACTCCTCATGACTGGAAGAAAGTATATGGCACTCCTGTCTTTAAGAAAGGCAAGAAGGAAGGAATAGTGAACTACAGGCCATTCAGCTTCACCTCATTTCCAAGGAAGCTGATGAATCAATGACACCTAGAAACAATTTCTAGGCACAGAAAGGACAAAAGGGTCATTAGGAATAGTTGGCATGGAGCTATGAAGGAGAAATAATGCTTTACCAAACTAAGACCTTTATGAAGAGATGATTGGCTTGGCAGATGAGTGGAAAGCAGTGGATGTTGTCTGTCTCAACTTCAGTGAGATTTTTAACGCTCTCTGCCGTAACTTCCTCACAGACAAGCTGACAAAGCATGGACTAGATAAGTGGAGAGTGAGATGGACTGAAAACTAGCAAAACTGCCAGGCTCAAAGGGCTATGTTCAGTGACCAGCAGCATGAAGTCCTGCTGGAGGCATTAATGATGTCCACAAGGGTTCATAGTAGGCTACTAAGAGCTAATTAAGCTATTCAGTAATGGATGATATGACAGAGTGCACCCTCCACAAGTTTTCATGTGATACAAAATAGGGAGAGTTGTTGAAATGCCAAATGAATTTACTGCCATTTATACTGACTTCAAGAGGCTGAAGAAATGTGTCAATAAGGAACCTAAGGAAACAGTTACTAAAATATTGTAACTTTTAGAAAGGCCAGGTTTTATGTGAGTGAGGTTAAAAAGGAAAGGGATTACCTACAGTATTTTCTGTGCACCAATGAATAGTCAGGTTAAGGGAAGAAGAAGAAACAATGTCAGCATCTTACCACAAATCCTGGTTTACAAAAACAGGAATAACCAAAGCTGGGGTCGTTCTGAACACAGATGCCATGTATGCAGGGGTTGGATATGCACTCGTCAACATCCAACTCACAATGGAGGCCTTCCCATCCTGTCAGGAAAACGAAAAACAAACCAAAACCAAGACCCCTTAAAATCTATATCCATTTATTGAGTGCCAATCAAAAAAAGCTATGGGTAACTATAACCAATGCTCACATATACATATAGTATAGAATGGCTAAGAAGTATTTTGAGCTGTGATTTCTCAAAGCAGAAGAAGAAAATATATTGACTTTGCAATCATACTCTACTGGGCATCTATTAGGGAAGTTAATACTTGCCAATTTCTATTTCTGTAGAGATATAAGCAAGCAAAGAAGAGTAAAATCTGAATATATTCCTTCATAACTGAATTAACTGATTTCACAGGTTGCCCTTCACCTACAGAATTATCTATATTGTTATCTTTCTTGTGGCTAAGAATTAGCAAGGTTAAAACACTCCCTGGAACCTCCAATCACATGCCATATCTGTATATCGCAACCGAAGTCATATTTAAAAGATTAAATTTTCCCAAATTTAAACTGAAAGAGTATGGAATTACCTATCTTNCCCCAAGTGATTTTCAGACTGTGCCTGCTATCTTAAATAAATTTGTGCATTATTACCATACTGGGTAAAAAACCCTGGAAGTTTAGATGGATGAGAATAGTTACAGTTACACAAAATACAATAAAGGGGAAATTCTTAAAAGAGAAACTCTGAGACAGATTACAAGATAAATGAGGAAGACAATGTCTAAGCAAAAACAGGTTTGTGTTTGAATAGTATCAGAATACCATCTTCTTATACTTCAATAGTTGTATAACTGGCATTTGTGTTAATATGCATTTCTTAAGAAAATGTCCTTTACAACTGAGTACACCCACAAATTAGAGGCCAAAAGCTGAACTGGAAACTGGTTTTCAGATGAGGTAATTCGAGCCTCTCTTGAACTTTCTCCTTGGAGGCTATTCTGAACTAGAACCACACCATTTACTTGGTAAATATAAACTCAGAATCTTTAAACGTGGCTAGTTATTGAAGAACACCAGGTCTTCTGACATGGTAGTCCCACTACCCACTACAGATTTGTTATTTCTCCAAATTAAATTTTCCCATTTCTAAACAAACAAACACAACCCCATAGCCCAGAATAAACCTCCTGTAGTCCTCAGTTGGTACAAATCTAGTTGCCCATGTCCTACATTTACCTTGGAATATTCATTAAATGGACCCATCAGTTACATTCCAGTCCTGCTTTAGATGCCCTGGTAGAAGTGTAGTCTGTGCCAGCTAAAGGCTTCAGCTGTGAGGCCACTATTAGTTCTAACTGCAGCTGTTGCTGCTTTTGAGCTGCCTGAGATGCTATTAGAATACAGTTTACATCTCTCTGTGCTGCTTCTGCACCTGAACAGCCTGCAGCTGCAGCCACAGATCCTAAATGTGCATCTATTATTTTAAGGTATGGGGCCTACTACTGGGATAATAGCTGACAAAATTCATGATCCAGTACAGAATGGATTTGTCAGAGCTAAATCAATTCCCTTTTCTGGTATCACATACTGTCACCAAATGCTTCATTTTGTTCTCTGGAGGTTTTTAGAAAGCTACAATCATCTGCCTTGCTCCCGGTTCTGCCTTGCCACTAACCCTTTTCCATTTCATTAGACTACAGATGTGGATCTCCTGCTGAATATCTCAGACTTTCTGCCTTGTGGAAAGTCTTTCCTATATTTGCCATTATAGATCCAAAAATACTCAATTCTGTCTCCATATTTCACTAAGTGAAGCTTAGCAAAGAAATCCAAGATGTAAATGTGAATAGTAGTAGCCTGCAACACAAGCAGATTTGTTCCAAGCATTTTTACTTTCTGTCTCTAGAAGATATATTTTCTTTATCTTCTAATCCCTTTCTTCAGTTGTGCAACTTTCCAAAAGCCTACTCTTCCCAAAGGTTCTCCTGCTTCTCCAAATTCACTTCTTTTCAGAGTTGTAAACTTCTTATCTTTTCAGCTGTTTCAGAGACTCAAATGACTTTTTAAAATACCACACTGATTAAAAAAAACCAAGACATGTTACCATGATGTCTATATCTACTGCATGTGGTTCCTTCACTGTGTCCTTGTTTTTCTTAACGGAGGACCCAAGGGATTCTTCAGAGGACTGCAGAATGCTGTTTTTAATATGATGCCAAAGTATTTCAGGAGAGGCATCTGTAGAATCTATAGAATGATTATCAAGTCTGTTTTGGAGATTAGCCTGAAAACTGTCTCTCACTGTGGCTGATTGGAGATCGTTAACATTAAATCTCCTTTTTCTTAAACTAAGAATAACTGAATTATGAAGCAGTATGCTTCAAGGCAGTTATTTATACTCTACTTATGCTGATAAAAGACTCTTTGTTAATACATGTGACAGGAGACAGTGCATAGTCCTGACAGATTAAATTTGTGATTGCCTGAAAATGCAGGCTGATTTTGACCTTTGCTTTTGTATAAATACTAAATCCTTTATATTTTCCTACGTCACAAGACCTGTTTAAATCATCTATGTCAGCATAAGAAAACAGCTCCTACTTTTTTCACAAAGTGCCTGTTTTCATTATAACTGTTCAGAAATTTTGTTTTCATCCCAGATAGCAGACCTAAGCATGGATATGTTTGGCAACAGTGATAACAAATGCTAGTTAAAATGTTCAAAACTTCTTTTCAGTCAATCTTATTCTGTAGCTAGTCAAATTATCTAGTTGCTATACAGTGCCTACTTGACTGCTTGGTCTATAATTTACATTAATAAAGATCATGCACAATAAACCTAGCTCTAACTCTTCAGACTCAATGATCTGGCTTTAGTTTTCAGTCTTTCTAACATGCTTCTTAGACTAGTTAGTTTTCTTTAGATTTCATTCAAAAAGGTTGTCAAAGACATAGTTAATCTTTTTTTACCTTTTGTGTCACATACGAATAGGGAGCTTGACATAATTTACCCGTTTTCTCAGTTTTCAAAACTATAACTGTTTAAGATTATTCTGTCACATATCAGTTACCTTGTTGACATTTACAAGTGTATCCATTGATTTGATCTTCACAGGTTGAGCCATGTAGACAAGGTGATGAGTTACACTCATTAACTTCTATTTCACAAAACTGTCCAGAAAATCCAACAAGACACCTGAAGCAAACAACATTCCAAAGTGTTATATTTTGCATAATTATACTATAAAATACATTTTATGTAGAAACAATTTGTAAAAGGTAGGTGCATTAACAAGACACAATCTCATATATTGCTTTATGTTTTAAGGAGCATTTTACTGGAACTCTTTCAAGTTTCACATGGTAATCCATAGTGATATTTTAGGGGATTTATGACAGCAAAACCTATCCACAAATTACATATCTGGATCATTGAGTTAAAGATTAAAAGTAGCTTATAGCTGATCTCATAGTTTATCATAGTTAAGAATTAATAGGATGTAGACAAGGTTTAATTGAATGTAATGAACCCCTAAAGAAGATATTGTTTATAGCTAAGGAACCATGGAAGGGATTTGGCCCAAAGAAGATTTTGAAACTGTCCAAAAGAAACAAAAAAAGGTGAAAAGTTCAGTGATGAAGGAAGACTATGGAGGGTCAGCCTTCACCACAGAAGACCCCCAGCATCAACCACCAGAGGGCAGAGTGCATGCTCAAATGGGACATAAACAATGCAAATGAGTTCCTGGAAGTCATTAGGATAGGCCCACCTATTCCAGGAAAATTGCTGAATATGTATAAGACATTGTAATAAAAGATCTGTGTTGCTGTTTTGGGGCGCTCATGTTAGCTGGAATGATCCCCCGTGAGCCTGGCGCTGTAATAAACATACCTGGCTTTATAATCTCTTTCGAGCTTATAGAGTCTTTCCACATGTCATCATAGTGAAACATCAGTCTCAATTACAGTTTACTGGTTCTATTGAGGTGAGTACAAAACTTTATCTCCAGGAGTATATTAATATCATTATTGTCTACCAAAATAGTTTATTTAGCTATGTAACTGCAGTCTGTTTGGAAAATATTGCACCATTAAATGTAACTACAGCATAAAAGCTAAACTTCAGGGAAAAAGGTTTCATTATCATTACAGTTATCAAATAATAGTCATTTTGAAAAAAACACATCTGTATTTGTCTCACTGCAAATCCTATGTGATCATTAATACCAAAACAGATCCACAGGATTTCAACTTAGAGCCATAAAACTGACCCAAATAGATTCACAAGAGTTCTAACGAAGGTCAGAAATCTTATTAATCTCACTATTGATACACATCCTTAGATACATATGCACAGCTTTATAAATATACTCAATTGTGTTCTCCAAAACAGTGCTCCATAATTGTTGTTTGCAACATTTACTCTTTTGAGATGTGTTGTACGTTGATATATTACACGAGATTATGCATTCAAAAACTGTTTGCAACCGGTTGTTGCATGTCTTTCATGTTGCCTTGGCTCTGATGAAGAGTGTAAAACTTTATGCCCCACTTGAAGGAAGATGAGCAAGTTAACAAATGACCTTTGAGTAAAATAGAATAGTCATTTCACCTACTCAAGGTGCTACATTTTGTGAATATAAAACACATCATTAGAATGAAGTATCTATACTATCTAGCTTATCTTTCTAGATCCTTAAGCAAAAGAAAAGGAGAACGGACAATGGAAAAGGTATAAGTAACACTTCCTGAAGGCATACTACTTAGAAAATTTAAGAGCTGAAGCACATACTACTATTTTTTAAATATCTAATTATAACATGTGAAAAAGAAAACATGCAAAAGGCTTAATTAGTGAGCCATAAGGCCACCGATATAGCTCTTTGGCCACAAAGCATTACAGAAAATCTACTGAGAAGATACAGTTTGGCCTTTCACGTTATTGGCAAATGTCAAAGCCTAGAACCAGATTCATCTCACCTAACTTCATATATGTAACTGTATTAACCCTACAAGTCTCCTATGCTCAATGGAATAAGGGGTGATTCTGTTCACTGAACACTCAATTTTCTTCAGATACCTTTGTCTTTCCACTGGCTACATAGCATATATAAAAAAAGAAAAAAATATTGAAGGGAACAACTTCTCCTAGATATGGTAAGGAGGAACAGAAGAGATTAACAACTACAAAATAGTGGAAAGAATATTCTTCCAGGAAAAAAAAGGCAGCTAAACACAGGGAATTCTGGGACAATTCAAAATCAATTTAACTTTATACGTTGGTGTGCTCATAGGCATTTCACTTCAGAAAAAAATAAACAAACAAAAAAAGAAGTGGTTATAACATAATCTGAAAAGAAATATACACTTACTATGTAAAAATTCTGGAGAGAATAGCTATATCTATGTGTAGCCTAAGGTGAGTGGGCTTGATCTGTCAGTCTGTAAAATTCAAACATTAAATAAAAGCTTAAAGATCTTTTTAAGACCCCTCCTATTGACAGCTTCCAGCGGGCACATTTATACATGTGATGTATATACTTGCTGAAAAGCAGAGAACAGTAAAGACAAGAGCAGTTTATAGAGTTACTGTAGTCAATGATGATTAGTGGAGCAGGTTGATATAACTCCAATGGAGAGAATCAGAATGGAATCACCTTCATATCACAGGATATAGACTGGATGAGCATTGGATGATTTTGTATTCAGCAAGGGTTGAGACTTCAGAGGCATAAGGCTCCACAAAACCTTGAGATTTCAGAAACATAAACCATATAGCCACAGGCCTAACGCTATAATGAGTGAGGTAGAAAAATGGATATATGTATATGTGTATCTATAAATGTTTGGTAAAACAATCTATTTTGTAATGAAAACTTTCCATATCTCTATTAAGTCTGTAATACCATATGGAGTGATGGTGGCACTACCAAAAAAGAAAAATTATAAAACATATGACTTTGTCTACAAATTGAGATTTAGGAAAGCGCTTAGTTATCCAGTAAATCAAATCCCACATACATAAATTTGAACAAGGCTCCCTTTTCCCCAAGTCAGCCAATCATTCCACTTAAAGAATATTTATGAATATTGTATGTATTTCACATATAGATGTGCATTATTTTTTGTAAGTACTACAATACCACAGTGTTCAGTTTGCTTGTGTTCCGACAGCATAATGAGATATAAATGATGTCTCATGACTGCAGAGGCAGGCACTCTATTAACTAAATGATTCTGAGCAATTACAAACTAACTAGTGGTAAGCATCTTACTGGTAAGTGTTTTCAAATCATAAAGCAACACCTTAATGTCAGCAGCTTTTTCAAATTTCCCCAAATTGTATTCTTTATTAAGAGTGTTAATGAAGTTAACACTTCTTAGGATATGACAAACACTTCAATAATTCCTTTTTTTCTTCACCCTATCCTTCCTTCACTTAATCCTTTTTTCATAAATTTTAATTTCTGTTCTGCCTCTCCCCATTCTGACCTCCATTCTGTCATTTATTTTTAGTGCATTAGAAGGGACAAACCCAACAGAATCTAAATACAAGAGACATTACAAAGTGAAAGTAGATATGGAAAACAATTCTTCTGCTATAAATGGCATTAAACTTAACTCACATACTTGGGAATATCTTTGTATGTGGTACTTGGGATATGACCATTTTGCAAATAAAAACCAGGGGATTTTAGGTAGCATTCATGCAAGGTATGACCACTGCAAATTTGGTACACTGATTACCATTTAATAAAAAACAATTTATGCCTTTATAATTAAATGTATATCTAGGTTTAGCAGAAAATAGCTCTCAGAGTTTATCTGATAATGAAAGCTAATGCACTGTGAAGGCTGATCTTTTAAACTTAAAAAGGTATCAACAAAAGATCAATAGTTCAGTACTGAAACGGAGCAAAAAATACTGCTCATTTGGTGTAAGCATAATGCATTCACAATTTAGTTATGACCAGTTCAGTTTAGTTATGATGGCAAAGATCATTCTCTTTTCATTCTTTACAGCTTTTTTTCTCTCATATAAAATGATGATACAAGGTGGTACAAATATAGTCTCTTTTCTGTTCTACCTTTTATCAATCATTATTAGGAGTGATCATCTGAATTTGAACATATGCCAACGCAACAGCTAAACAAAAGTTTGAAAATATTCTATTGAATTGGATGTATTTGAAAAAGAAGAATGTAACTTCAATACTTTTACACTGCAGTTGAGAGCAGAGATGGAAATAAGCTTCTCAGCAAAATGCTTAGCTGAGGATTAGTGTAGTGTAGAAGATGACAGTTTACTTCCTTCTTCCAGAAAAACATGGCCAACTAGTCACCATTAAATCTCATATGTGTCTGTAGGAGCCAGATCTTTGCAGTTTTCAGCCTGCATCCGACATTAACTGCAAAGTGTGATGAAATGATACTTGCATACTTTCAATTTTGCAATCATTCCTTACTCCTCTTTAACCTCAGTTAAAATCTGCCCTGGTGACAAAAACTGTTTCGATAACACCTATATTAAGTGGCAGAATGAAGAACCCAAGTGAATGGAAGAGGCATACATGCCTCTTAAGTGTTTAAACTGCATCTTAAATATAAATACAGGTTTAGAATTAGTGGCTAGTTTCACTACCCATCTGGAATTAATTAATCCCAAGCCATCCAGGAAATCTGTGGGTCAAAATGATCCCAAAGTGTAACTATAACATCTCAGGCACTTCCAAGTGCCAAACCACGAGCAAAGTTCATTGATCACTGTAAAGATGCTTCCTTTTCTATGTTTGTCCTTTGCGCTATTGGATAGTATGAACACAGAAATGATAGATAATGAGTAAGAGATGAGTTTGTTAGTCAATAATTATTTTACTGAATGTAAGTCTTGAGAGGTCAGATGGGACATTTGTGAGAGAGCAAGAATGCTAACAGAGCAAGAGGCAGGGAGCACTTGGGGCAGGGAAAGACAGGAAAGCTGCAGACATCAGTGGTCTTAGAACACAACAGTCATTCCAGAAACAGAAAAAGAAAGTAAAGTTTAAAAAGTAAAGTGTGGGGTTTAAAATCATATTTCTAGGACAAAAGAAAAAAAAATCTGTCAAGAAAGAGAATAGAAGGGTCAGACCCTGTCCTTTGAGTGATGAAGTTGCCATGCTCTGCTTATCCAGAAGTAAGAAGTGCTAGTGTCCTAATGATGCTACATTAGGCCCATGACTATTTTTTATACTCCTTTCATCTGGAAGTCTGAAAAGCAGAAGACTACTATATTTCTGTGTAGCCCAAACCAGGACACTCATCCTCAGAATCAGTCTACAGTCTTTCAAGTAACTAGTGCTAGTCCATCTTAGACTTCCTCTTCTTTGCCTGTACCCCTACATCTCTGGAGGGTGTTGGAAGTGATAAAGCAGAGATACTTCCAGTCTTATTCTTCTAAGGAAACCATGCTTCTCTCATGGTTGAGTTTACAAATTTGGCTTCCTGTGATGTGTTCAGTTTGAGAAGTTCATTAGGTATCACTAGATGATTCCATAACACAACTGTTGCACTCTTACCATATCCCAAAATGCTGAGACAACAGAAATTGCAATGTTATGCCTTGATGATAATGAAGATTGCTTTGCTCATAGAGCTAGTTGGCAAAAACATTCAAAGTTTGTATCTTTAATTTGTACTTCATGTCAGAAGTGGTTGCAGAGTCATTGGAAAGCAGTAAGAAACCTCTGCCACCTGGGTCCTGATTGCAAGGTTATGTTGGTGTGGTGTCTGCATTGTTGTTTCTTTCACACATTCTCATTCTTCTCTTCTACTGCTGTCATGCAGCAGGATTAGGGTTTTTTTCCCTTCTTAAATATACTTACACAGAGGTGCTAGCATCATTGCTCATGGGCTCGGCCTTGGCAAGCAAAGAGTTCTTGGAGGTAGCTGGCCTTGGTTCTATTGGACATAGGGGAAGTTTCTAGCAGCTTCTCACATAAGATACCCTTGTAGCCCCTCCTTTATGAAAACCTTGCCACACAAACTAAATACACTTGGGAAGATTTATTTTATCACGTACAATATTCTAGATTTATTAGGATTATTTTGTCTATGATTTTGTCACATTATCCCACAGATTTTCATTATGATTCACAATGGCTTGATAATAGCTGCTCTTTGGCCATGCTTTGTTGTACTTTGATTCAGTAACGGTAGAGGGAATAGTCATGCACTGAAGTCTGTTCTGCAAAAAGTAGCCAGGGCATTTGAACTGAGTGAGCAAGGCAATATATAGAATCAGGGAATAGGCAGGAATGGAGCTGGAGAATAGGCCTATAATGATTCACTATAAAAGCAAATTGCATGCTTCAAGCTGGCCTAGCTACACAGTTCAGGCTGAAGGGAAGATTACTCATTCGGTATGGTGGGTTTAACTGTCTCAGGGGCTGCCCATCAATGAAATGAAGATTGACCTCAAACCTAAGAAAGTTGTACAGATACAGAAAGACAGCAGAGTTAAAAGGGTGTTGTCTATATGTGCTTGGCTGACCTATTTAGGAAAGATGAATCAGATCCTGAGGAACACTAACAGATTTAGCAATCTTAAACCAAAATTTAACCATTTACTACTACAATATTGATAGATTTACAGAACTACAGGAAATTGTAACATTATTAACAGTTCATCAATCAAAGGCCAGAGAAAAAGCCACCTATCTAATTTAAGTAGCCTTGTTTCACAATGTGGTAGACATCCTGTCCTAAAGCTGGGTATACAGTGGATCAGAACTAAGGTTAATTGTTAGTAGTAAGATGCATCCTTGCTCTATATACAACATTTAACAAATTAATGCAGCACTGCTGCACATATGAGACTGATCCCAGGTCCTCACTCCTACTTTTCATTGCTACAAATAAAATAATTAAAATAGCAAGTGAAGCAGGGAAAATTGACTTTTTTTTTTTTTTTCCAATGGATGCCTTAAATATTTTTTGGGGTTTTTTTTTTAAGTTGGATATTATTACTTATCAATTAATAATAAGGTAGAAAACCCCATTTCTTGTTTCACAGAATTCAGAGAACTCACACTGGAAGAATGAAGTAGTTATTGCTCTGTTAGTCCAGAGGTTGCCAGATCAAACCTAAGGACATCAGTGTTTCCACATCAAAGCAATAGTCTTTTTTTTTAAGATTAAAACTGAAAGAACAGCAGAGGAATCTATTGATGGGTAGGAACACAGCTTAGGATAGATCTGTCTTAATGCCTTCTTGCTTACTGAGTTCCTCACACCAGCATAAACTCAACTGTCTGTAGTCTCTCGTATTAATGATTATCAATCAAAACACTAACTGTAGCACAGAAAAATCTAAAACATCCAGTGATTGCCCACCTCCTTAAAATTATGCTAAATAAGAAGTGAGGTTATTGTACTAGCTTAGTATGTAAGTTTTTCTGGTCTTTTTCCTTTTTTTTTTTTTTGATAAAAATCCCTTGCAGTTACTTAAAAAAATACAACTACCTCTACAGAAATTATAAATACCATATTTATATCAATGTCGGAAAGATTCATCAGAGAAAAATGTAAGGGAAATTCACAGACTTGTTCAAGTATTTTATACAGGAATTGAGTTATACAAGCTTAATCATTATTTTGGAATAACAGTATTGGGATTATCAAATTAATTGTGTTTTTTGCAGACACATTTCTATATAAAGAGTTGTTGATTCCCAAGTCTTTGATTAATGATTTATACAGAAAATTAAATGAAGGATTTTTATCTATGACAATTGTAGCTCAATCACAGTAAAATTTCTTCTGCGTGAATAAACTTTCCATTTCAGAGAAAATCTGCAAGAACCCAAATGTCAGCCAAATTTTTCCCTACAACTCTAATTCATATCCTGTTGTAACTGATTGCTCTTTGAATCTGTTTTGTAACTCATTTTTTGAGTCTATTTTTTCTGTACCCTTTTCCTTCTCTCTCCCTCTCTTTCTTCATCTGCCTTGTGACCTTTTAGAGCTTATGAATAATTTGTATAGCTGTGAAATATAAGGTTCAGAAAAAACATGGTTTCTGCAACACAGAAGTTTATCAGGTTTGTATGGGAGCAATGACTAACAGCAATTGTACTTAGAGCACTTATCCTGTAACCTTTACCTGCCTATGTGACTCATTCAACCTGGTAAAATCAATGAACTTTATGGATCAGTCGACACTATGAAGTTTGTTTGGGATATAAATTTTTCTTCATGAGTATTAACCTTGATGAGTGGGGTAATGTTTTGTTAATCCCCCTCGGTTAGGTAATTAGGAATTTGGGCTGAATAATAAATCAGTGTGAAAAGTACCTCTTCTGAGTAACTGTCTTGGGTAAAATAGTCTCGTAAATGTGCAATCTCTTTTGATATTCATCATGATTTTTTTCTTTTTCAAATCTGCATTTTCTGTCCAAAATAAATCTAGTTAACTGCTCTACTGTAACAGGCCAGCTCTGTCACTGCAAATTTACACTGGGATTGCTATACATTATTAACAAGGTATGAAAAGTCACTGGCTAAATGTCATGGAAGCTGAGACATAGCAGCACCTTGGGATTCATATAGCAAACAGTTTAGTTTTAATCATCTTGGACCACAAGGTGCCTTGACATTTGCAAGGCAACTTTCTCATTTTTAACTTCCACTGGAATCAGACCTCTATTATCTCAACCATAATTCTCAACTTCAAATGTGATAGAAAGTTTTACATTATAAATTTTAAAAGTGAAATATCGATCAAACATGGACTTTATTCATTTAATCAATGCTCAAATGCCAGCTTGGAAAGGAAAAAAGGAAGAGCAAGGAAAAATAGATAATTCAACCACATTCAGTATTATTAGAGACTTTTCCTGTGTAATGCATAGCCCTTACCTTAGCACTACTGAGGCATGACCTTCCTGAGCATTATTAACACTACAAACTTCTGCACAACATTTTAAATTTCAAAGAAAAAATGAGGAAGAGCACTGATTCATTCTAAATCCACATATCATTACAACATGATTTCTTAAAACTTTAAAAACTTGTTGGGAAAATTCATCTATGGTACCAAATAAATTCTCAGTCATTATCATACTTCACTGTCTAACAGCCAACCTTTCGGATCATAAGTTCCAATTTACTGGAAGCCAATGCATCATTTTTGCCCTTTTAAATAGGATTATTCAAAGATAAAATAAACCCCACAAACATTATTTTATTCAACCGAAATGATTATTTTTCAAGAAATATAAGAGCAAGACAAACTCCTGACCTTACAAACATTACTTTGAAAAATGAAAACTATTTCTTTTGCAAGTTATAGTGTGATGCGTATAAAGTTTTGGATGTTCAGATCTGTTTATTTCTTTCAAACTTCTTGGGTTCGGTTTCGATTTTTTTCTTTGCACATTTATATACATATTATCTGTATTACCTTCATACACAAAAAAAGAAATGTTGTCTCATAAATGAATGTAGTAGATAGTACGTGAAGTACTGCCATCAGGTTACATAATGAATACCTGCAACCTCCCATTCTCCATTATCTCTGCACCATTCAAGTGAGTGAGGAAGGAGGAGGAGGATCAAAGAACTGAAGATAGGTTTGGGAAAAAGAGAGAGAGAGAGAGAGGACAGAAGAGGAGATATTTTAGGCTTTCACTTTTTTCTCACCATCCTATTCCATTTTAAACTCAATTTTCCCCAAGTGAAGTCTGTTTGCCAGTCATCATTCTATGTATATTTAGACCCCTGAGTTTTTCAATCTTCTGTTTTCCCTCCATCCTGTTGAGAAACAGAGTGAGAGAGCAGCTGGGTAGGCATCTGACAGCTAGTCAAGTTCAACTCACCAAAAAGCTATATGTTTTTCCAAAGGTTTCCACAGGAGTACTGAAATTCTCAGCTGATTTCTCTACCTCAAGAATTAGTTCTCTTTACAGGAATGAAGGCAAAGACCAGGCCTATTTAGAGCTTGCTAGAACCTTGCTAAGGAATCCATCTCAGAAAACAGTAATACAACATGAATTCCTTCACGAACTGAGCTACACTTAAAGCTTGGGAAAAAAAAAAGAGACTTTAAGACAAAATGCAAAACAGCATCCTCTGGTGACAATGTTTTTGGTGTGGTTTTTCCTTCTGTTTATCACAACGCCATAGCTGTTAAGACATGGTAAAGAAAATTTGTATGAACCGTTAAATCTGTTATGCTCCTGCCCATTAAGAAAATACACAACCCAGTGTGACAATACTTGCAAAAGAGGTTTGAGCTTTAAATCAGCTGTTCCATTTTATCCTTGCTTCTCTTTCTTCCTTTGTCTATCCATGGCTCTAATATTAATTTGATTCAAATAAAAACAAAAAAACAAACAAACAATTTATTGACAGTAGAATCTTTTATAGTGTTCACTTTCCACTTATAAACTTACTGAAATTTTTGATACATTTTTTTCCTGAAAGTGAAATTAATAGCTATGGAGATGTCACGATGAACCTGATGAAGAATTCAGAGAGGAATCTTTCCCAATTCTCTAACAGTGAGTAGCATCTCATTGTTTTTGAAGCATATTCTATAGGCAAATTGCTTCACCTGAGAAATTTTCTTCCAGCTATTTCAGTATTCTAAGCTTTACATCATGCATTTCAGACAACGTTCATAGTAAGCTTTACCAGGACCTTTAAGTAACACTAAAATGTGCTAGTTGGACAGGTCACATAACAAGCTTATATTGATAGAAATGGTCCCACACATTTCACCAGCTACAGATTTTGACCTTTTATCACATTAAGCTCTGACGCAGTAATTCCCTACAGAAAACTGAAAAAAGAAAGTATCACACCAAAGCAAATTATCTGCTCTCTGGTCATCCATCTGGTCTGGAGCTTATGGATGCTGGTGATGATGCAGTAGATGACCTAATAAATTTGTATGTTATAAAAATAGATGTTTTTAAGTGTTCTATTGCTTTTAGATTCTAAAAAATTTATAGGGAGAAAAAACATTGATTTTGTGTGCATGTATATGTCACCCCTTAGTGATTTCTGGGATCCTATGCTGGATCAGCATAGATCTTTGTTGTTACTCTGGTTTCACTAGTGGGTTACACTAATGTCTATACAAACCCAATGACTCTTGAGTTCAGAGTAATATGAGTCAGCTTCATTATCACTAATACTACTGAAAATTGCTTCTCCTGGTGTGTTTTGAAGCATATTTCTATGGTAGGATTTGACAAAGCAGCCAGTAGGGAACTTATAGAAGAGAAGTCTCTTAGGAGACCTTTTCTCAGATTATTTTCTCTAGAACCCTTCCCAAGGGTGATTCTATGATTGTTAATTAAAGAACACTGACAGAGAAGCTTTCCCCAAGCTACAAGTCTGGGATATCACTCTACTTTTTTTCTTCCCCTTCCCTCCTCTGAATTCTCCTTAGAGGTACTGTCAAGAATGAAGCAAGTTTGTTTATCTCTGAAGTAAAGTTCTGCTTAGAATAAAGTAAAAGTAAATTATGTTTGTCTCTGGTGGCCAGGAAATGTTAGTTCTATTTTGAAGAAGAGAGAATGTGAATCAAAAAATAGAAAAGCAATCCTCACTTTTAACAGCCCAAGATTTTCACTAGAATCAGAATGTTCTATAGGCTAAGAGAAATCTCTGACTGGTTTGGAGTCATAAAAATGTTTATGTTTGGGTTTTGGCACCATTTCTACACTATATTATTGTCTGAGATTCATAGTCACAGGCATAAATGTAAGGAAGAATGAACTGATACATCAATACTTCATGAGGAATAAAGGAAAGAGAAGCAGTTTACCTTTAGTCCTCCTAGAAAACTGACCCTGTCAGCATACTATGTTAGATACTCTAGTGCAAGGCATCATTTGTCCTGCAAGAGGTGTGTAGCATATAACAGTCCCAAACAGATTCAAGTAGTTAAGATTGGAGCTGGAAGCTCTTGCAACTTTTCAGCTTTCTTATCTGCTTGAAAAAAAGAATTAATAAAATAGAAAAATAGTCACCTTTATAGAAAATTAAAAAAAAAAAAATAGACAATGCAGTGGTAGGAGAGTAAGGACAATTTTTAGAGCTTTATTTCTGACAATAATAATATAAGTAAGTGCAGCAAGGGCTAAATAAAACTACTTTTTTTTACTGTTGAGGACAAACACTTGGGACACTGTCTACATTTTTATTTATAAAAATATCTGGCTAATATGGTCTTTATTATCACAGAATGTATCAGGATCACCACAACACATATTAAACAATTGCTAATAAAAAGTTCTGTTCTTTCTAAGGTCATTCTCATTATAAAAGATGTTAAACTTTCTCAGTCCAGTTGGATACAGCCTTTATTTTCCCTACGAGAAAAAGCAGATTTTACTACCAGTAAAATCTCCTACTGTGGTTAACATGGACATTCTTATTAAGTGATAAATTACGTACCTGGAAAATCACAGTTGGTGGGGTGTGACAGTGTTATAAGAAAGGTTAATCTGTAGAAGATCAAGGTAGAATGAATACAGTAAAATAACCAGAAGAGCTAAGCCTTGATGAAAGTGTATTAGAGAAAACACACTCTATTTTATTGATCTACCCAACTAATTTCTTTACACACTAGTATGGCAGGCAGAATGAAAGGAAGAACCAGCATGCATGTATATTTTTTTCCTCTTGCTCTTGCATGTGTCTTTGCAGAACTGATGATAAGCCACCATTCACACATTTGCTAAAAAAATCCAGATTTGCACTCAAATTTTACACACATAAAAACCATCATTATCTGGTCAATCTCTGCACAAACAAAAGTCTCCCTGAGCTTTTTATTAAGAGTTCTTGCATATGAGCAAATATGTTAAGATAGGTCCTTAGCTAATGTAAACTCTCTTAATATCAGTCTTGACATGTTTCTGTGCTATCCAGGCACTCATTCACAATCCTGGATACAACAAAACAGGCTAATATCTGACACCACTGTGTGTATTATTCTATGTGGCTGGTTAGCTGGGGGGGGGGGGGGGGGGGGGGTATTTGAATTTTTGAAATTGCCAGAAGACTAAGCTGTTGCCTTTTTGTTCACTGTCTGCAAACTCTATGACTGCAGATTAATTTACTTTCTCTGACCCACACAACTTCATTCCTTAATTGATCTTTGTTAGCATCAGAAAAGGTTGGTACTTGATTTCTATTTCCTTTTGTGAACAGCTACAGGATATAATGTGAGAGATCATTGCCAATATTTCATACTCTTTTACACTAGGTGCTTGACTTGAACTCCTTTGTGTATATTAGCTTACAAAAGCGAAGAACTCACAAAATACTAAAGATAGAAGAGGTATAACCTAGAGAGATTACCCATGTGATATAAATAATTCCCTACTGTGATAGTTAGCACAGTTTTGCAAGTACTATTTAAGACTTTTGTACTTCTGAACTCTGATAACACAGTTGTAATACCGAATTGTGAGCACATCATTAGCAGGCTGATATTTACTGTCAAGACCAATTTTCCTACCCAGGAATTATTTCACAGTAGCTGTCTCAGCTGATTCTTAGTGTTAGTAATTTGACTTTCAATGATTCAAAAACAAGTGAACTGTAGTAAGTTCTGTTCAAGAATATATTCTGTTTTACTAATAGTATCAAACACAGTTTGTTCCCTGTGCTGCAGTTTTGTACTCCTTTAGCTCATTAGATACGATATTGTTGAAGGAGAAACCACAGAGCTTGTTCCAACACTGCCAGACCACTAGACTTGGTCTTATCAGGACTTGTCTTGTGCTTGCTAGGAGTTTTCTTTCAGCTTTTTGAGCTCTAGCAGACTGTTATCAAATTTGTTTGAATTTTGCTTATCTTTGTAAAAGTGTGTGGTGCTATGTTTCTTGTTATAGTAATTCTGATACAGCTCTGTGAGTAACAGATAGGGATAACAAGTACTCTTCTAGTGACACAATTTATTGTGCACAGAATAAATAATGTGGTACTGTGGAATATAAACACTGGGTAACAGTAGAAATTTTGAAAAATATGAGTACAAGATGGCAGATCAAGGCTTTAAATAAATCAACACTGACTAACTACTCATCACTGAAGAGACAATACATTTGGAGCTGGATGAAATTTGCTTTAGAAGTAACAAAAGGCAAACTCCACACACAAGTAAAAAATACTGTATATAATAAATGCAGATGTAACACAAAACCACAAAATAAGTGTAGAGCATGTTCACAAATGCTTAAATGTATGTAGTATGAGCCCCTCAAGTACAAAAAAGAAACCCCCACCATATTCTCTTGGCAAAGGATTCAGGATGACAATTTACCATAACCCTTTCCCCCTGAATGAAAAAGTTGAAAGTGTGAAGTTTGTTAGTTGTAACTACTGAACTACAGTGCTGGTTTTGAATGGGGTAGAGTTAATTCTCTCTATAGTAGGTAGTAGGAGGCTGTTTTGGCTTTGTGCTGGAAACAGTATCAATGATTCAGAGATGTTTTAGTTATTGCTGAGCAGCACTGGCACAACCTCAAGGCCTTTCCTGCTTCTCACAACTCCCCACAAGAAGTTGCGAGGGGACACAGCTAGGGTAGCTCACTCCAACTCACTAAAGGGATATCTCAAAGGGCCCTCCAGAGAAGGGCCACGAGAATGATCAGGGGGCTGGAACACCTCTACTGTGAGGACAGGCTGAGGGAGCTGGGATTGTTCAGCCTGGAGAAGAGAAGGCTTCAGGGGGACCTAATAGCGACCTTCCAGTACCTAAAAGGAACTTACAAGAAGGCTGGAGAGGGCCTGTTTGCAAAGGCCTGTAGTGAAAGGACAAACGGCAATGGTTTTAAATTGGCGATGAGTAGATTTAAACTGGACATTAGAAAGAAGTTCTAATCAGGAGGGTGGTGGAACACTGGAACAGGTTGCCCAGGGAGGTGGTTGAGGCCACATCCCTGGAAACATTCAAGGTGAGGATTGCCAGGGCTCTGGGCAACCTGATCTAGTTGGGGATGTCCCTGCCCACTGCAGGGGGGTTGGACTCGATGACCTCCAGAGGTCCCTTCCAACCCAAACCATTTTATGATTCTATGATTCTCATACCATATGATGTCACGCTCAGCATATAGAGCTGGGGAAAGAAGAAGGAAGCAGGGGGACATTTGAAGACGGTGTTTGTTTTCCCAAATAACCATTACATATGATGGAACCCTGCTGTTCTGGAGATGATTGACACCTGCCTGCTGATGGGAAGTGGTGAATGGATTCCATGTTTTGATTTGCTTGTATGCACATCTTTTGCTTTACCTATTAAACTCTCTTTATCTCAATGTACGAGTTTTCTCACTTTTACACTTCTGATTCTTTCCCCCTCCCACCAGTGGGGAGCGAGTGAGTGGCTGTGTGGGGCTTAGTTGCCAGCTGGGGTTAAAGCATGACAAATATTATTAGTGTGATTGAACTGCTATAATTGGATTACTTACATGGTAAGTCCTAGTACTTTTGTAGCTGGACTAGTAATACTTCTTTGGCAAGATTGTTAAAATTCCAATTAGATCTCCAGTAAGTTTTCAGCTTTGTATATAAAGCATGCCTCTTGTGCAGCTGAGACAAAAAAGTTTTAACGTGACATACTGGGAGACGCAACTAGACTGAAAATTTAGTTGAAAGATTTTCCCCCAGCTTTTTCTTATACCTCTAGCGCACACTTCATCTACAGGCTCTGCTGGATATTTCTAGTATTAAGTACCATGAAATTTGAAAACTGCCATAAAAACCAGTCCCTTCTGAACCCAGATTGACTTACAAAAGTGAAGCAACAGAGAGTCACCTGCAAAAAATGTTACTTGTTCATGACTAGTTACTGCTGCTGTTTCGTTAGTTAAAGAGATAATGCTGAAAGTTTCCCCATGACAGTGGTTGGGGAGAAGGCTAGTGAGCTATCATAACAAGGAGAAAGTGTTATATATTATAAAATGCCTCTAATGGTTAGGAACAACTGATTTCAAATCAAAACCATTAACTTAGATTCCCCAGAAGCATGATCAGACAATATTGCAATCTATCCAGTTGACTAGCATCCACAGCAATTTCTGTGCAGCAGACATTTTATAAGAGCATATAGCTTCATTTAATACTATTAAAGTAGAACACTGTCAGGTTTTTTATCAAAGGGTGTATTTGACCACCAGCAATGTAGTTAAAACACTTAAAACCAGCATTCCCATAGAAAAAGCCAAAGCACTTCTTTGAAATGCTGGACAAAGCTATAATAATTCTTGGAGAGCTGAAATCAATTTTGACACAATAAAAGAAAATACTGGAAAAAGAGAGAAGCTGTGAAGAACCATTTGAGTGCAAACATAGTACTTACTGTGCTATTTTTGATGTGCATTTATTGCTTTATTCAAGATTGTGGAAAAATAATGTAGAACAGTAGAATGTGCCAACTTCTTGGGAAGATTATACAGGTATAAATGGGGATGAAACAAGAACCTATTTTTAAATAACTGCTCCTCACACTAACTAGAACATTAGTTCATTTTCTTCTTATACTATGTATACAGAAAAAAAAATCTCTGGACTTTGTGACTAATACATACCTTCCATAAAACATGCACAGACACTACAGCAATTGGTAAAATCAGAAAAAAAATAAAATAACTATTAAGGATAAACAAGAACATTTACAGAAATTGGTACTCTCACTAAGACAGACTGAATGCAAAATGTAACCTTTTTTTTTTTCCATGACTTCACATCTCTTTCCTTATCCCAGGATATTATTCCCCTTTAGGGCAAGTATACCTACTTCATATGAAAAGGAATAACTTATGCTTTACTTACATTGTCTGGTATCTTAGAGATACTGGCTACCTGTGCTAAGCTACCAATACTGCTGCCAACATATCGTCTCCAGTTCCTTATTTAAGAATTGAATTTCTCTCCCCTTTCCTGCTTCCCCACACCAAAATGGGTAGGATAAGTATTAGCATAAAGATGGTGTTAGAGAGTGCTCAGTAAGATTTATGAGTGGAAATAATATATTATCCATCTTAACCCATCACTTTTCAACACTTTTGAAGTTAATCCTCTCCTGCTTATTCAAAACGCTTCTATTACAATGCAGCCACTTTTCCATCTTTCAGGAATCAGTTAAGGGTTCTGCTCAAATCCTTATCTCCCTAAAACCACATCTCCAGCCTTGAACATCTCCATTATACACTCTACTTGTTAAGCTCTCTTTAGAAGTTCCTTTATAGACTCTGACTAATGGTTTCTCTTTTGCCATTTGTAGAGCATCGTGCCTTCTGCTAATTCTGTTTCCTAGCTTTTGGGTGCTAGCTACAGTGTTACAGGTGGGATCCAGTAACTTACATAGAGATAGCAAGTAGCAATTTACACAATCATCTTATATATTCTATAAGGCTTCCTTCTACTTTCCAGAAGTGCTTAGTTTCCCCAGAGGTCCCATATGATATTGCTAGCCTGTCTGTGCTTCAGATTGAGAAGGGAAATTACAGTTGCACTTAACATCTATTGTACTCCAGTAAATGTGATTTGTGTCATTAACAGGAGAAGGACATAGGCTGTGTATTGACCTGACACTGTAGGGTCTTAGGATTTGTCTCAGCTTGTCTTGGCCTGAACTGGATTTTCTTTATTGTAGCATCTGTGCCAAGCTCAGTGACTGCTGCCTCTCCTGCTGCACTTCAGCTTTGAGGATGGGCCCTCTGTGGAGGCTGCCAACCTCAGCTCCCCCCCAAGTTACTGCCAGATAAATCATAGCGCTTTGTGGGTGACAGATTGCAGCTGGCAGCCTGGGAGAAGGAGGTATATGGAAACACATGAAAGAAACCCACGTGGACTCACAAAAGAAGGAAAAAGCCACCCCTCCCCATGCCCCCATCAGTATCATGCTACTGCTCACAGCTAATGGCTTATCACATATTTTACATAAGGAAGACTTGAAACATCAGCCTTTAGGACACAGATACTGTAAGTGTGAGCTTAACACCAGAAAAAAGGGCAGCTATTAAAAAAAAAAAAAAGTAACAACTTTAACTGCATTTGCTAAAATGTTTTCCTGTATTAATTAGGTAATCTGGAGTACCAGGCTGATAAAACTAGTTCATGGCTCCACTATATATTCTCTGATCCCTGTGTTCATAATTACTGATCACAACCCTGACTAGACAACCAAAGCCCACTCACTACACCACAGGTCTTCAGTCATTTCCACTGCACTCCACAGCTCAAATCACAAAACAAAATGCAGTACTACATCTAACTTTATCTAACGAGGTAAAGGCTTGACCAACAAGCTATTGTAGAACCTTCTTCACAGAAAATGATATTCAAAGTTAAGGTCTTATGATTAAGTATTCTGGAACAACAATCAGCATTTACATCTGAGAGCTTGATTCAACTGATTTCCTCTGCTGATATTCACTCTTTCCTGGCATTCTCAGAGCTACAACAATATCTGTTAGAAAGTTAAATGACGCTTTGTAAGCCACTGCTTTAATGTTTTTGGTAACTTCTTCAGATTCTAGTCACGTGAGGTGGTCGTGTCCCTCCACCTGCAGTGCTTCACAAGCTGGCAGCTGATGAAAGTGAACTGCTCCTCTGCTGTGCAACAACCACACAAGATGGAGAAAAGTAAACACGGAGATAACTTACCTCCTAAACAGGAAGGGAAAGGAAAATGCAGTTTATTCTATGAGTGGAAAATCTGATCTGCATCTTCTATACTCTCACATCTGGTGGCAGGGAAGTAGAAGGAGAAGATGGAGGATTAAAAACAAAGCCAAAGGCCCCTCACAGCACCAAGCAGCCTATCAGGAAACAGCTAACAAGCAGAATCCCTGCAATCAGGAAGCGGCTTGCAGAAGTCATTAGCTGTGGAAGCTCCTGAAAGCTTGCAGAAGACACTGAAAGCTGCAGCCTTGGCCTGAGGCAAAGCTAGAGCAGAACAAGAAATAAACAACCTGTTCCAGCAGCTGCCAGGGTGAGGAAAGGCTGTTGAAAAAAGCCCCAAACAGACTTGACTCCTAAGCTCACCTCTGAAAACAAAAAGTCCAAAACTAGACAAAAAAATAAAATAAATATATATAAACCTCACCAACCATTGCTGAGGGAGAATGCAGACAGAAAAAAAAAAAGCTAAAAGCTCCCCACAACAATCCCTGTCCAAATAAATTAAGTATCCACAAAATACTAAAGATTGGGATCCCTAAAAATCCCTGCAGAAAACAACAAAAAATCCAACAAAAACTTGCTTAAGCAAAAAATCATGTGCCTCTCTCCTACACTTGAATGCATTCTCTGGACAGTCCATGCTGTGTACTCACATCAGAAGGGGCCAGTGAAGGAATTAACACCATCTCACAGCAGTGCTGGAGATGGAGTGCACATGTTGTGAGGCCAAGCTTGAGCACATCTCCAGAGGACGTATCAGACCATCCCAGACAGTGACCAGAAACATCCTCATCCTGTACTAAGGCTGAGCTGAGTCACTGCCCTCATGAAGACGTGCAGGAAGCAGGGGGATGACATTTTCTATCATGCAGTCTAGCCAGCCTGCCTATGGCATGATCACCAGGGCAGCAACTCACTATGTTGTGGGGGATAGCGCTCCTTGCTCTTGTGTTATAGTCTCCTTCTGCTTGCATTCAGTTCTTCTGGTTTCTTGTCTGCCCATTTCTCACTCCTCAAATCTTGTTGCTCACATGATAGTTATTGAATGAAAAAGGGGAAGCAGGGGTGACACTGAATGTGGTCTTTCCTGCATGCCACTGTTGTCAAACACAAAGAACAGCAAATATGATGCCACCTAACAATATATTATAAAACCCTCAGACATGATCTGCAGAACTTTCTCTTTTTTTCTAGAATCTAATAGACTTTTGGCTTTCAATCTGGCCAAGTAAAGGTCAGAGTCTGTAAAGGTTCCTCTGTCACCTTTTTCGAACTAGAGAAACTGTGATTACCACAGAGGTAACCCTTTTTGGGAGAGGTTTTGTCAGAAGATGACATTACCACCTTCCTTATTCTCCATGAGTTTTGTCAGGGTACCAAATTATTGAAAATCAGGAGTGTCCAGCTCTAAACTCAGACCCTTTGCTGCTATTTAAACCTCATGCAAAATTTGTCTCTCCAATCCTTCTAGAGTTTTTAAATTCATATGGCAGTGTTGTAAAAGGGTCTAAAGACATTTTGCTGTTCTTACTGACTCCAGCATTGTGCCAAGCACATATAGAGACGACCAAATTGCTCCAACCCCTACAATTTTTATACTCCCCTTACATCACTCTTGTTGCAATTCAGGGAGTTTAGGATGCTGGGACCTTGGACAACTGAGCTAACTGGCTTTCTAAGTCTGATCCACTCATTCTTTTGAAGTCAATAACTGCTCTCTAGATAGAAGTTATAAGTAATATATTTCTCTTTGTGCCTTTTACTGACAAGAAAAACATTAATTTAACTTCTTTGGCTGAATGTGAACTAAATCTTTAAAAAGAAGATAAGTGATACAAACTACTTTTCTACTTTTGCCCTATAGCTCTCACAGAGAAAGGGCATACCGCATGGATTCTAGAACTCAGTTGCAGTAACTGTTACAGAGGAGAATAATTTCAGTTACAATCATTCAAGCCACACAAAAATACTAGCTCAGCTTTATGCGCATTAAGTCTCCTTGACCCTGTCCAATTCTTAAAAGGATACATATATTTAAGTGACTTAACAAACAATTTATTTCCAGTTGATTTCTCTCTGGCAAAGAAACAGCTATTGAAGTGTTACTTTTTTTCCTATAGACTCAGAATCACATCAGTAATACATTTATTGTTGGCATTGTATTATTATTCATTCAAATGTAACACCAAAATAGCCAGATCAAGATCTGTGAGTCTGTACACATGATAAGAGAAAGTGCTAGTAATACAAATAGATGAAGCCAGAGAGATGGAGAGCAGTCAGAAAGAAATGAGATATTGAAGGTCATCCAAAGTATCAGTGAGAAAGAACAGAGTTTTTTTCCCTGTAAAAATTCCTGAAGCATTTTGTATGGTAGCCATTTCAAAAGTTATATAACTTGCCAAATTAGAACAATCTAAATTTAGGATGTTATTCTGCAAGATGTAATACCCTCCAGCTTAATATTTCTCAATGCATCTATAGTGACTTGCTAATCTTGTCTGACATAAATACAGAAGAATCAGAAGTAATAATCTGTAACTCATTAATCTTGATGTTGGTTATGATGCTTAATATTATAAGTTATAAGAGTGCCTTGTAGTTTCTTGCATTCAGCATCTATGCAAATGATCAATCAACATTACAAGAGGAGATGCAGTTGTATCAATAGACTCCTGCTTTTGATTTTCATTTTGTTTTTACATGTATATACATAATAGCACAACTAACACTCAACTAATTTAGAAATGTAGTATGTTTATTAAGCTATGTAATCATCTGAGATGTTACCAAATGCTTTTCTTATACTAATTCAAAGGAAAAATATAAACGATCTCTTAACTTCATTAGGCTGCCTTTCTTAAAAAACATGCCACAGATGGGATTTTTGATTAGTGCTGTGCAGTAATGCTCTATAAAAGTTGCACAGAGATAATATTTAAAGCCTACTTTCAGTGACAGCAGGAAATGATCCATGTGTCAATAGCAGAAAAAAGCAATAACAAAATTTTCCTTGGGAGGTGTGCGCTTCTGAACACAGAGCAGTTCACGCATCTTGTAAAAATTGTTCCAAGGCAATCCTGTGTGCACACAGTGGCCCCTCTTTTATTTAGTCTCTAAAGATTCATCACACTTCAAGTTCTCCATCGATCTTCATTCAGTCTTACGTGGCTGACCATGTGAAAGTTGCACTCTCCCTCTCCTCAAGCAGGAATATCTGGAACTGCCTTAACTCCTGCTTGTATTTGCATACCAGTTCATCAAGAACAGTGCTGAAAGCAGCTTAGGTCTTTCACAAGCTTAAATACAAGGTATGCAAACTAAGTTTTTAGATCAAGGATTAGCAGGAATTGAGAGTTTGGCCTGTCAAATACCTCTGCAATCACTGTACTGCATCTTTGGCTTTTTCATCTCCTGCAATGTCTCAGTTAAGGAAGACACAAAATTAATTTTTCTAAATACAGGTATTGTTCTGTATTACTACATTTAGAATAAATAACAAAAATTATAGTACATATAATATGGAAACAAAATCCATTTCTTGCTACAACCAAATGCTGCAGTTAGTAATCAATGTTGTTCTGTTAAATATAGAAACTGAAGGACCTGAAATTAAAAATAAAAGGAGTTTCATACTTTCCAATGCCCTTTTTTTCTTTGAACATATAAAAAAATATAAATAAATGTGTATGCCTACACATACACAGATTTTGGTGCTAGAATAAGCTTCTTCAATTAAACATTCTAAAACAGGAATGAAATATAATCTTTCAAGAGTAATCACTTAAAAAAAGTGTATGCAGAAAATATATATATTTGCTCATTATTAATTCTTTGTCATTTTTAAATATGTGCATACATTTACATCCATATAAACACCTGTGTTCATCTTTAAACTGCCTCTATATAAAAGAAATTATTTGCCTTTACAAATGCTAACTTTTACAGATATCTGTTAGAATTTTAGCTTTACGTGTCAGAAGAAGTGCATTTGAAAGAGCTTATTTTCTGTTCCTAGTGTTGACTTTTGAATGAAATACTGGTTTGTATTCCATACATATATGCTCCAGAAAAGGCTAAGAAAGCACCTCAAACCTCTTGTTACTTGGACATCCAGACATTAAATCTTGTAAATTCATGAAACTAATTTCTAGGGCAGGCATATGATTTGTTCACATGGATGATTGCAACTTCAGAAGCGTAGGTACATGTTTAAGCACCTGCATTGTTGCTGTGATCAGATGCTTTGATGTAATTTGAATAATGGTCTTTTATTTGCTTCTGAATTAAGAAGTTGCAGAAAAACAGGCAGCAGTTATCTAAGAAGGCCATGTAGAATTTCGACTCAGCTGTAAATCAGCAGATATCAGTCTCAAGGACCTTGACATACACAAAGAGGAGACACTGCTGTGATCTTATGAAAAAAACATTTTCCACAGGCAGTTGTCTTAAAACTAGCAGTTGTCAAGTATAAAGCTGCAGACGTTTCAAAATCTGGTTAGGGCTGACTGAGTCCTTTTGGTTCTAGGCCATTGATTTCAAGTGTGCTTATGGATTTGCTAGAAGGCACAGTGTGCAAATCCACATAAATAAAAATGCTGGCAAATTGCCAGGGTATTACATATAATCTTATAATCTAGCAGGTGTTTGTTTTGGGAAAACAAAGTGCTTGATATGGCTTTCAAGTTTTCTACTAGGCAGTGCCTGGTAAATACTCTGTAGTCTTTTTAGTTGAAAGGTTAAAACATATGTACCTTCCATTTATGAGAAATTATTATTACAGTGTTATACTATGCAAGAGTTGTGATTATATGACCAGATAGACAATTGTAATGAGAGTGGATTTATAACATAAATATATATTTATAGCTTTGAAGAAGAAAAAGAAGGTATGGTTTCCCTTAGTAGTTCACCTAATATTTTTTATTTTTCCAGCATCAGTATCACATTAACTTTTGTTAATGGATGTACACTGGCAAAATACTAAAAAGTAATTGTTTGGTAGGGAAGCTGTTTCTTCTTTTAAAAGGGAAGGCTGGATGAGGAAAAAAAAATTTTTGGACCTAATAAAACAGTGAAAAAAGCATATAAGAAAAAACAAATCCAAAAATCCAAAATCAAAACAGACATATTGATGCCCAAGGAAGAAAGTCAATTTAGCATTCTTTGTTAATAATTTGACCTATTAAAGATATAAAAGAAATTATAATCCTATCAGAAGTCAAGTATATCTCGTTCTATATTGCAATAGATATTAAAAATTAATTTCAACATGTATCACAATCCTTAATAACATTAACATTTGACTGTATTCCATTCTATGCAACTCTTGTTGCAGCCCTGCAGACTATCATATTCTAAATTCAGAGGAATTACTAGTCTTAACTATTTAGATTTCTGGAAAAATACAGATCATAAAACTGCTTCCAGAAATGTATTCATTAAACCTGTCAACTTCTGTTTAAACTAATTGTGTATATATAGACTCATTTTTTCGATTATTATATGTTGGGTCCACCATTCTGCATTTAGCAGTGGGAAGCATCACTGTTTCAAAAACCTATTCAAGCCTCACAGCTAGAGGCAGCTATATGTATTAGAAATTTAGTTCTCCTTTCAATTGATTTCCTTTATCACTTGTAGCATAATGTACACTTAGACATTTATCTTCCATTTCAAAAAATAAAAATACTGTATACTACATTTTTAAAGTTATCTATGTCAGAATGCATTTTGTTGTACTTTCCTTGCAATAGACTCTGTTCTGATCAGCTAATAATTTACTACAACTTGCTCAGACATCTAATTGTACTAGTACTGAAGAATCCCGAAGGAAGATCATCATCACATCCTCTTCTGACCAAGGGTTAAGCCTGATTTAGTTATTTTGCAGTGAGAAAATATATTGAAATGTTTATA
The DNA here is from genome assembly GCA_013396975.1 of Bucco capensis. Classification (NCBI taxonomy): domain Eukaryota; kingdom Metazoa; phylum Chordata; class Aves; order Piciformes; family Bucconidae; genus Bucco; species Bucco capensis. Next base: position 73,507 of record VWZO01013850.1, on the reverse strand, counting down.
AGTTACAAGCAAAGAATTTAGTGTTGAACTATTCAGTGAGGCTCTATAGTTTTATCATTAACTGTAAACTGTTTGCTACATGCCCTAGGCATGGAAAATATTTCCATTTATTTCCTATTACCTCATGGATACATTTCTGAGTATTCACTGATAGACTATTTAATTCACTCATGACTATGGCTAGAAATAGAGGTGACTTGACTCTTCATCAGCAGCCAATATACGCTACTATTTCGTTTTACTTCTAATTTCATCACGTGTTCAACTCTAATGATGTCAAGAAAAAGTTAAAAATTACCAAAATTGGGCAACTACAGAATGACAAAGTTAGGCAAACTGAGGATCTGACACCCATACTGTATGCATTTCATTATTCTTTTAATGTTCTTTTTAATTTCAAAGTAGTTATGGTCGAGTCCTGAGGGCAAACCCCTTTACATTTGGAAACGACTAGCTGTAGATTTGGAGTACATCTTCTGGTTTATTTTCATCCAAAATATATGTAATTTGTGAGCCCACTCCATTATATGAATCAAGGCATATGAAATCTGGCAATCAAAAGGTATTTCAGAAGTGCGCTCTACATAAAGTAAAACATACTGGATGTCCTTCCTCACATCCCATAATATTTGATAAACACCTAGCCAGTACAATTAGTGAGCTAGCACATAGAGCTAGCTGTCCTTAAGGATACGATTCAACACTCTACTGTTTTAGGGGCAGCAGACTTAGACTGCTACCAAATCTACCGTATTTCTGCTAGTCTGCTGTGAAAGTTTTGGGTACTCTAGAGCATTTGCAATGGCATTGATATCAATGTTTAGGCAGCCAAAGCCTGAAACAGACACTTGAGCTCCAGGTCTCTAGGGAGAGTTGAATTGCTTTTCAGGCTGCAGCAACTGTATTGGATCATTTTCACTGACTACAGCAGCAGCAGACACAGCTGGCTATATGTGTACACCTAAACATAGGCATGTGTGGAAATTTAAATGTATATGTTCCATTCTGGAGGTGAATTTTTCCAGCTGTCTGCATTGCACACAAAAAGATGCATCACCTGTAATGATATGTTGCCACATTCAACATTAACATAAACATAGAATAAGTTAAGTTTTGTTTTATGCTAAAATGGCTAGTCCTTGCCAAGAGATAGAATTTTATTGCTAGCATGATATGCTAGATATCTGTTATTACTGTTTAATCTATCAGAGCTTTAACTAAGATATAAGGGAGGAGGGGAGAAGGTTGTGCTCAGTATATCATGATAAATACTTTAAATGGATAGATGACATAATAGGTTCCTAGCACTTGTGTTTGATCTTTGAGAGCTGGTTTCAAGCACAGTACATCAGTAATGGAATCAAATCTTGTGATCCTGACCTAATCTGTCATTAAAATTCACTTACATTTTAAAATGTTATAGACTGTAGTTAGGTAGAAGTAAGACTCTACTTAAAAGGGCTGTATCCATTCAACAATTTGGGAACAGAAAGCTATGGAATACTACTGAGTGTCATGAGATGTCACATAATATTAATCACTGCAAATGCTGCTGTAGACCATGTGTGGAAATATATGTTTACATAATAGAAAACAACTCCACCTCTGAACGCTCTTTCTAATAATAGTATTGGAACTTACATAAGAAATTATAGGCAGAATAGTGAAAATAACACAATTTAAAGAGAACTAGAGAATATATTCCATTAGAAGAACACAGATAAACTACTCTTTTTATTACAGTATTGATTACTTTATGCAGTTTTGTTAAAAACATAACAGAGATGGAAGCTGTCAGTGAGTAAAATAGATTTTGAGAAGTACAAAGTAGTATACCAACATTATTTTTGTAGTAATGTTAACATTTCCCATGCAAAAAACTTTTGACTGTGATCTTAATTCATATAGTTTAAAAACTCACAAAAGTGATATGTTATTCTCTTTAGAAAGAAGACAAATGTTCAGCAAATGGTGAGCAGTTGCATTGTGTATCACCTGTCTTTCTTGAGTTTTATTTCTCTGTCTTTTTGTAATATTCCCTTTCATTAAAATTTATTATTGTTGTTGTTGTTATTATTATATTAATCATGATATTTCAATTTTTAAACTGCTCTTATATCAATCTGTGAGTTTTATGGTTTTTTTGAGTGAGTGAACAGCTGCATGGTGTTTAGTTTCTGGTTGGGGTTAAACCATGACAATTTCTAAATAAATGTTCCAACGTATCTCAATTTCCAGCCATGGTGAACCAAGGAGCTACACAAAAACTTGATGGACGGACAGATGAACATAAATACAACTTAACCATCTGAGGATTTTTAGATTCCAAGAGAAGAGACTGAGCAGAATCTTTCTCTTTACGTACTTCTGTACAGTGCTTGCCAGACCTTAGAAAAGACTGTAACCTGAGATCAGTCAGACATAAACTAGATTTTGCAGAAACAGCTGCAAGTAATGTAATTGCAGTTGAGATTATGAGTATCATTCCATATGTTCCTGGTGTTTGGTGAGGTAGTCACCTCAGCATAAGCTTTGTGAAAGGTTGTTATCTTGGAAATCCTCCAGGATGCGTTGGCATCCAGTGTCAGTTGGCTGAGAAGTTAAACTTTACAGTTCATTAGTATGTTGTATCTAGAGGTCTTTATGCACTGTCCAAATGATTGCTTTACTTCATAGTCTACAGATGGGGCTAGACTAAAACAGAAAGAAGATGCTTGTTTTTCAGAAATAAAAAAACAAGGACTAACAATGCGCTGCCATCTTCATTTGGAGTACAGATATTGGTAAATATTTTAACATCATAGAGACCGGTAGGAGAAATTGACTTTTAATTGAAAAACCCAAAACAAACCAAAAAGATTAAACTCCCTAACTATAGGCAGTGACTTAAAATAGTGTAAAGAGCATGAGTAGTACAGAAAAACAGAATAATATTGCTTTTGATCCCACTATACTGCAGTCAGATCAATACATAGTGGAGAATAAATAAATCCCCCTCACATTAGTTCTCATGCAAGTTTTTCTCACTGGCTTGATTGTGCATACTCAGTATTTGAAAGCAGTTTTTCCTACTGACTCATGGAAAGTGCCACTGAGCCCAGAGACTGAAAACCAATACTGGTGTAAAGAACCAAATCCTCTCTAACATATAGCATACAGAAATGACAAATCTAGCTCACTTTCTAAACATATGGTTAGTTACCTTTTCTCTTGAGAAAAAAGTCTTAACAAAAAAATCTAACCCTACTTTTATTCATACATAGAAAATTTACTGAAATCTATTGTAATTTAAAAAAAACACATTATCTTGATTATGTTTTTAATATGTACCCTTACAGCAAAGAAGACTAATGGTATCCTGGGTTGCATTAGGAGGAGGTTTGCCAGCAGGTCAAGGGAGGTGATTCTTATCCTCTGCTCAGCACTGTTGAGGCCACATCTGGAGTGCTATGTCCTGTTCTGGACTATTCAGGGCAAAAGAGACATGAACATACTGAAGATAGTGCAATAAAGAGCCACAAACATGATTAATATACTGGATTACCTCTCCTGTGAGGAAAGGCTAAGAGACCTGGGAATTTTCGGCCTGGAGAAGAGAAGGCTCAGGAGTATCTTATCAATGTCTATAAATAACTGATGGGAAAGTGCATAGAGGACAGAGCCAGGCTCTTTTCAGTGACAGGACCAGAGACAATGGGTATAAACTTTATACAGCAGTTGCCTTCTGAATACCAGGATGAAAATTTTCACTGTGATGGTGACTGAGCACTGGCACAGATTCCCCAGAGAAGTGGAGTCTCCATCCATGGATGTATTTCCAAGCCATCTGGACATGGTTTGGCAACCAGCTCAGCAACAACAAAATACCTTAACTCAGTGTAGATAATGAAAACCAAATTACAGATAAATAAAACTGCTACAATTTCAAATTCAACCCAGGGAGTTAAATGTACTGTAAGAAGATGAATTTGACACTTTGAAGGCTACATATTTCGAAATGCTATTACTCAGAATCTTAATCCACATGAATCCATTCAATCCCCAAATCCAGAGAGTAACTTACAATTTTAAGAGTTTTTCTTAAATAATACACAAGAAAAATAGATTCAAACTAATAAAACACTGATGTGATTCATATTTCTCATGAAGATACAAAAGGCTGAATATCAGTTTAAAATCTGAAGCTGAAATGGATTCAGCCAAGATCAGCACTACGGAGTATAAAACTTCACTTGAAATCTATGATAGTGCCAAGCAGTTGTTGGCATTTTTTTAATAAAAGAAAATGGAGTTATCCATACAACCATAGATTACAAGCTGGAAAATAGAGATTAAAAAACATAGGAAACATTACTTGGTTCAGTGAACCTTTCTATAAACTGATTGCAAAAAGAATGAAAATATAGAGGTTATTGTTCAAATGCTTATCCTTATCATTACTAAGAAAAAGGCAGTGGTGCTGTTGAGTGCCATAACCTGATATCAGCTTTTTCCAGTAGTTTAAGATAAAAGAAAAATAATCAGTACAAGATGCTTATTTTACATGCACTCTAGAAATCCTAGAAAAAAGTATTGTAAAGCCACCCAAGAAAACTAGGATTTTGTACGGGACAGCAGGTATTTACATATATTCCATCCAGGTAAAACATTGACAGCATGTTGCAGACATGACAAAACCAAAAATGATCATGAGCCAGACTATCAGAAGTATAAATTATAAGACTTCCTCTGCTTTTTATGAAGCTAGAAGATTTAGACTGAAAATGGTATGTGTCTTGTGGGCTTTACACCTGCAGTATCTGGTAGAATTTTTTCTTTCTTTGGTTTTGTTTTCCCATTTGGTTTTTTTTTGTTTGTTACGTAAGGAGAAGAAAAATAGAGACTGACTGTGACAGAATTATTGGTGTTAAACAGTTTGTTACTGATATCCACATAGACTTCTAGCTATCTGATGAAAGCGGCAGGTTTTTTGGGAAACACCACAAAGTTAAAAAAAAATTCATTATGTTTGATCCAAAATCTGCCCCATAAGTAGTAATCTGAGAGAATTTCTCTTGCTCCTGCCACTAGGTCTAAAATCTGGCCTTAATCTCATCAGAGTAATTTAGGACAATGATCTGAATATATAACAAGTTGTGAATAGCTATTATATACCTAGGGAGAGAATAAATCACTGAGATGTTACGGAAAGATTAAAAAACATTTCAAAAAAATTAAGCTTCAAAAATTATGCTCCCAAAAATGCAGCAGTTATGAACTATCTATTTCATAAAAAAAAAAGGGGGTGTTAATATTACACATTTTTAAAAATGAATATATCTCAATCCTGTTTGTAGAAACAGGAAAAAAAATCCAGTAGGAATCACAGTAACTGAAAGGACAGCCTACCAGTAAACCATTGATTTATTTCTGTATGTAAAACAATCCTGATTGTAAAGATTATCTTATTATAAACTTCTTACACTCTACATAAATAAACTCGTATCTGAAGATTGGACTGTCAAACAGGAAACTTTTTATAGTCACATTTGCAATATAAGGCTTGACTATGCCTGCTAAGTGAGTGGAAAAGTAGGAACTGACTTGTACAGAAGCAGGATTAAGCTCTAGTACTTGAGGCAATATGCACCATTTCTGTGGGGATAACTCAAGTCTCCTAGTATTATAGCAGGGGAAAACCAAATTTTTCACTGAGCTTTGCTGTAGGCCTGTCTGGTTCATTTAAATGTAGCACAGCTCCAGGTTTCATAATATATGTTCCCCAAGTAAAGCAGGATATTGGTTCAGAGAGAAGGTAAAATGTTTGTCATGTGAGTTGTAAACAACAAGCAACAACAAGAAAAATATAATGGAACAAAAATGCACACATCTCCACACTCCAGAGCACTCCAGTCCTGCTACAACAATTTAGTTTAAGCAGAAAAATCACTCACTTTAAACAATGGAGACTATCTAATAGAAACAGCACATATTAATACTGTCACTATGACAGATGGTTGTGCAGTACATAATAAAGTGAAAGACATTGTGATGAGAAAGAAGATGTATCTGATAATTTACAAATCAGAATCCCAGCAGCACAGCAAGGGAAAGATAACTGAGTGCATGTTATGCTAGCACATTCTTAATGCTTCACACTTCTAGACAATAAAGGAATGAAGGTGAATACAAGTACTTGGAGAACTGAAAGAGGAAAGCGGATATATTTGTTTATTTGTAACAACCATTCACTGTAGCAACTTTTGGTTTGAAAAAAATAAAACTACATTTCTAAATAGGTCTATATTAACTATATGGGGGTATGTGTATACACTGTAAGTATTTTAATGAATAATCTCATTTAAAAAAAAATTACCTTTAGAGTTGACTTATATTTAAAATGCCAAAGGTTTCAATTTAGCTACAAGTAAATTGAAAACATGCTTAATTACAAGAATCTCTGCCTCTAGGACTGTTGTTTAATTTTACAACATATATTCAGTTGCTCAAGATTTTTAATCAGAGTATCTTAAATATCTTTTATATAGATTTAAATTTTAAATTGTGTTTTCAGATAGCTAGGAAGCGTTAAAGTTGTATAGTATGTATACTTGATAGAAATATATATATATAATCTTGATAGATAAAAACTTGATTGATGTAATTGAATCTGGATGACAGATGAAATATTCAGGATTATCTTTACTTTTAACAGCAAAATTCACAAGTAAAATCGTCACATATTCCCCAAAATCTCTGAAAGAAATGATAAAATCCTCACCTGAATGTCTTTTTACACATCAGAATGACATTCTAAGAATGCTGTTCTTAGTCTCTGGAGGTTTCAGGGAAAGGTACAGGCGGAATCAACACCTCCTCCCCTAGTCTAGCTGTCTTTCAACTGTGCTTTGAGCCATTGACCACTACCCTCTGGATGCGGTCAGCCAGCCAGTTCCTTATCCACTGAACAGTCCACCCATCCAATCCATAGCTCTCTAACTTAGCCAATAGAATGTTGTGGGGGACTGTGTCACAGGCCTTGCACAAGTCCAGATAGATCACATCCACAGGTTGTCCCTTGTCCACTGAGGTAGTCACACTATCGTAGAAAGCCACTAGGTTTGTCAGACAGGATCTGCCCTTAGTGAAGCCATGGTGACTGTCTCTGATCACCTCCCTCTCCTCCGTGTGCCTTATCAGACCTTATAGGATAATCTGCTCCATAATTTTCCCAGGCACAGAGGTGAGGCTAACAGGTCAGTAGTTCCCAGGGTCCTCCTTTACACCCTTTTAAAAATGGGTGTAACATGCCCCATCTTCTAATTGCTAGGGACTTCACCTGACTGCCAGGACTTCTCAAATATTATTGAGAGTGGCTTGGCGACTACATCAGCCAATTCTTTTAGGACTCTGGTGTGCTTCTCATCATGTCCCATAGACTTATGTAGGTTTAGGTTCCTCAGGAGGTCATGAACCTGATTTTCACATACAGCGGGAGGATCCTCATTTATCCACAAAGTATTTTTTTCAAATGAACCTGGGTATAATATTCACAGTGAATATGGAATAGAAAAGATTTCTTTTAATAGGCTTAGTCAAGTCTGAGGCTTATCACTTGGTTATATTTATATAAAAATCAAAGATTTAACTTACTTAAATCCGGAAAAAGTGGTCTTGATTCTCCAGTGACAAAGTTCAAGGCTTATTACTCAAAAATATATGTTAGCCAGTGAGCTTTTTAATGAAGAAAAAAAATATGTAATGCTGTGTACAAAATATTTTGTCTTGACTTTTGGCAGTACTTAGCATCCAATAGATAACTTAGCATGAAAATATTCTTCCTAAAACTTTATAACATTATCGTCAACTGAAAATTGTGTATCATGGGACACAATAGCTGTCTTGGTAACTGGGAATCTCCCTTGTAAATTGATGTTTTTATTAAATACTCGCATTATTTCTTATACATGTCTTAGCAAAAAAGTCATAGCATATTTTTCTGGGTTTTTTTTTGTTTATTTTGACCATTACCAATTCATAAGCATTCCAAACCAACTCTATTATATAGTTCAGATTTAAGTATTTGCCATTACTAAATATACCTTTATCTGCATTCTATTCTTCCACTAGCAGATTAAGAAAAAAAAAAGCCCTTTGTTGTATATCCTAAGGGTATAAATTTGTCCTAATATTCAGTAAGTTTTACTGAATTCTGCTTAACAGAATTCTTTTCAGACTAATCACTAAGACTCAAGAAAAACTGGCAATAGTGACTAACACTCCCTTAGTATTTCTGCCAACATCTAGTTTTGTCAGTAGAGCTCTATAGGTATCACATTAGGAACATCTGCCATAGGCATGCATGATGAAAAACAATCACATCAATGGATTCAGCTTTTATCCTGACAAAAAAGACAAAATGAATCAGACAAGTTCAATGAAGTTTTTAAAATATTTTTTTTAAATTGTGTGTATACACATGTATTAAGAGACAATAAATAACTGCTGGCAGCAGTAGTACAACAATGCAGTGGAAACAGAATGTGTAACCTTCTCAAAAAGACAGAAACAGCTGTTATTGTGTTTCTGAATGCTCTCAGAAAGATTTATGTTGGTGCTTGAGACTGCAAATTTCCATTAGTATTGGACATAGAGACACAACTCTCATTTACTCTCCATAAAAATATCCTGCTAAAGGCATTTCATGTGTCATAAGGATATGTGATAATGGTGCTTTGAGAATTACTGCTCACTTGACCATTTAATGATTACAAACTAATGGCAACTGCTAGGCAGTAACTTGTAGTTACAGTTAAGCAACTTAAAAGCCAAGCATTATGAAGTGCTGCTTTATCAAGCCTGATGCAAAGAGAAGAGATGGTGAATCTCTTCCTTTTGCAAAACATTCAAGTCAAGATTTCAAGAAATGTGTACTTGAAGCTAGTTCTCTTAGTTTACAGTCGATTGCTTGGTGATGTACATCAAGTTAGTAAGTTCTTCAGTCTCTTGTATCCAAGTTTTTCAAAGTTTAACACACCTATCCAGGTCCTGTAACGCACTCTGTAATTATTAAAGATCAGTGATTCATGCACAAACAGACAACTTCTCACCCAAATAAACCACCAAAATGGTAAAAAGAAAAATAGTATATATACTACAAATCTTACTCTATATTTTTATCTTAAAAATACCTTCTGGTAGTACAATCCCAATCTGCTTTCTGACTTCTGCCTGCATGCAGACAGTGAATTATTTCTTCACAACGAATTATTTGATTTGATAAAATGTTTGTAAAGATGTTAAAAATAATAAAATCTGAAATGTTTATTTTGTAAAATAATAACCAAATTATTGACTATGTTATTTTTATACTCCCATTCTAAGAATGAGGCAGAGGTGACCCATGGATTTCTTTGCAAAGACTAATAGTTTCGACTCAGTTATCTTGAGAAACAAAGAGCAGATGATACTACATTATATAACATTGAATTATATAGAAGGTTCACACTAGCTAAATTGAAGTGCCTAAGTTTAGAGGTTAGGCTCATGAGACAGGTAATATAAAATATAACAAAAAGACAATTTATATCAAAAGCCTGCCACTTCATTTTGACTGCATGCAGAAGCTTGGTGGAACACTATCATTTTAATTAATTTCTTCAAGTAATCTAATTTCAGGCACCTATTTCCAACAATCTTGGCTTCCTGTGTTCTACTGATATGATTACTAGATTAAATTTTTTCCATGTCAACTGAAGAAAGTGTTATTACCTAGTCCCAGATGACATCTGACTTTTCAAAGCTAGGAATTAATACTCTGCTAAGTCTGAAGTGCAGTAAAAAAGGGCTACATGCAGTTAGGTTTAAAACTTCACTGGGGCTTGCACAGAGAGTTACTGTACTGGTTTTGGCTTGATGAGTTAATTGGCTTGGACTGAGGTAATTTCTTCACAGCAGCTGGTGTGGTGCTAGGTTTTAGTTTTGTAACCACAGTAGCATTGCTAACACAGCAATGTTTAAAATATTGCTGAGCAGTGCTGGCACAGCCTCAAAGTCTTTTCCATTTCTCATAGCACCCCATCAGTGAGTAGGCTGGGAGTGAATGGGAGGGGACACAGCTGGGACAGTTGAACCAAGTTGAGCAAAGGGATATCTCATAATATATGATACAGAAAGGACATGGACCTGATGGAGCAGGTCCAGAGGAGGGCCATGAAAATGATCAGGGGGCTGGAACACCTCTCCTACGAGGACAGGCTGAGGTTGCTGGGATTGTTCAGCCTGGAGAAGAGAAGACTTTGGGGGGACCTACTAGTGACCTTCCAGTACCTAAAGGGAACTTACAAGAAGGCTGGAGACAACCTATTTACAAAAGCCTATAGTGAAAGGACAAGGGGGAATGGTTTTAAATTGGAGATGACTCAATTTAGACTTGATAGTAGGAAAAAGTTCCTTACCACGAGGGTGGTGAAACACTGGAACAGGTTGCCTAGAGAGGTGGTTGAGGCCCTATCCCTGGAGGGGAGGCTTGACAGGGCTCTGGGCAACCTGATTTAGTTGGGCATGTCCCTACCCACTGCGGGGGTGTTGGACTAGATGACCTCCAGGGGTCCCTTCCAACCCAAATGATTCTGTGATTCTGTGATGATGGCATGATCAGCAATAAAATCTGTGGGGAAGAAGAAGGAAGGGGGAAACACTTGGAGTTATAGTGATTGTTTTCCCAAGTAATTGTCACACATGATGGAACACTGCTGTCCTGAAGATGACTGACACCTGCCTGCTGGTAGAAAGTGGTGAGTGAATTCCCTGTTTTGCTTTGCTTGCATGCACAGCTTTTGCTTTACCTATTAGCTGTCTTTATCTCAATGCATGTTTTCTCACATTTACCCTTCTCATTCTTTCCCCCATGACGCCATGCCTATCAGGGTTAACATCAGCATTTGCAGAAAGTTAGTCTTCTCCATGAAGTATTAATGAAATTAGAATGGACTGCTTCTTCATTTAAATTTACTATGATGCATAGACATATGTAAAATAAATAGCAGAAAAGCCACCCATGAAAATGAGTCCATTAACCTTCAGTAATTTACAGCTGGTACAACATATTCATTTATTTCTGTGCTATCTGACTAGAATCAGTCAGATATCAGATATAAATATAGCTGGTCAGCTCACTGAATTTTTCAGTCATCAGATTTTACATGCAGTACAGAATTAGATAGTTCTATACTACACATTTGTCTACTGCTGATTACTGTTTCTAAAGAAGCAGCCTTTATCATTACTATTTCTTCCCATTTATTAGAATATAACTGTCTTTTTTTTATGATATTTCAACCACATAATGATGAGGATACATTTATTTGTTCAGGATTTAGTATAGCTGATCCTAGCATCCTGTGTTATAAAGAATACAATGATCTGGAAATAATCTTATAATATACAAAATAATCTTTTGGGACACTGACGCATGTCAGTGAGTGGGGCAAAGCATTAGCACACAAGAGTTCACACAGTGAAAAAGGAAATATTAGAACTGAGAAAAAGGAAATATTAGAACCATAAAAATGACACATTTCTAAAATCTGATTGGTCTGTGTGGTGGAGCATTTATTCTCCTAAATGGAAAAGTTAGTTTTGGATAGTCCTATGTGACAAGTTTTAAGCCTAAACATCAAGCACTGTGGTATATGTAATTTGAACTTTATGCACCCTGGACTTCAATAAAGAAACCAAATTAGACTGTATTTCTAGATAAGACTTAAAAATTGGTATTTGGCTTCTTTGGCAACTATTACATACTTGTGCTAATTGAAAACCAGTAAGGAACTCACTACTTAAAGTATGAATGAGAAAGTTACATCTAGCATTGCAGTTCATAAGACCTAAACTCAGAATTCTGTAGGAAAGATGATCCCAATATTAACCTTAGATTTTTATATTTCTAGATGATTTAATTTCTTCATCAACTGAATCAACTGATTCAAAATTTTTATTGTAGTTCTAAATACACTAGGTAAACCTACTTTAGCAGGGGAGCTGGACAGTAGTCCCTTCTAATCCGTACTGATCTGTGATTTAAGGTTAATTTTCTGTTCTCACCACAAAAACCAACAAGCAAGTACTTGCATACCAGTCCCCACTTTTCACCACATAGGCACACACAGTTCTGGAGTAGATTTAATGATGATAGGGTGGAACATTGTTCTGTAAATGATCAGAAAGTGTGCTCAGCTGGGCAGTTAACGGACTGAAAAATTCTGTAGATCATGAACAATTCAGAGAAAGAGTTACTTCAAAGTTATTCAATAAGTTGGCCTTAATACTGAAAGTGATGGTACCATATAGGTGAATGAAAGACTAAAAATCATACAGATTAGAAAGTGTTGAGAGAAAGCAGAGAATGGATAAGAGAAAATAGAAAGGAGGAGGCATAAGCTACTATGGTGATATTTCCAGGGTAGCCTGAAATATGGGAAATAAAGCAAACTTTTAACATTTCTGGATGCTGTTTTTCTAAAAGTTTGGGCTTAGAATAAACACCTATGCTGAAAATCTAGAGCAAAGACAATAAAATAACTGTTTTTCTGACTTTTATTAGGAAATAAAGGCTGTGAAAATCACATATAAACCTGTGGGAGACAGCCTTGAGACACTACAGTTCGAGTTTAAGATTTGCGGTTATTGTACGCGTTTCACTTTTGGTTTTGTTATCCCCACCATGTGGCATCCACAAGACTTCCCTGCCCACTGAGCCAGCACTGCCTCTGTTGTAACCCTATTGGTTGTCTCACCTGTCTTTCTCCAATTCCTGCTTTACTATTGGGTAAAATCACTAGCTTGGCCATTTCCATTCCTCAGAGAAGCCTTAAAAACCCTTGTTGGACTTAAATAAATGCTTTTCACCCTCAGACCCTCAGAGTGCACATCTCTCTGGGAGACTTAGAGTAGGGAGCTGGTCCCCCCCCGGTCACCCCCTTTCATAAACCCAATGCAGACTGAGCATCCACAAATTTCACAGTAATGCAGGAGAAAAACTATAAGGAGATATTTCTCCTATATTCCAATGCTTAGGTCAACTGCAAGACAGGTTATCACTCAGTTGCAGACTGTGCATATGTGTTCAGAACTAGCAATTTGCTTTGAATGCAGGAATATCACCATAACTTCATAGGAATTGGATAGTCAACATTAATTTCAAATAAGAAATTATTTTAGTTTCGAAAACTACTGATTGAAAATATTATTTCTGCTGCAATTAATACAATGTGAATTTGACAGATACACAACTATAAGCAAGTACCTGGTTAAATGGGGCAATTTTGTCTTCAAATACATGAAAATAATAAACACAATCACTAGATATAAGAAAAGGGTAAAATCAATAAGAAATATAAAGCAATACTAAAATAAATTACTTTTGTTTTTATTTATCTTTGAATATAAATTTTGAATAGAAACTTAATCTTCTCCTAATGAATATCTGCTTTCAATATATTAGGGCCAGAACTTCTTCCTTCTCAACACTTGCTGTTAAGCTCTTCTTTCAAAAAACTCTTACCTGATACAGAGATCTATTCATCAAGGAAATGAGAAAGTAGGAAATTTAGTCAGTGAGAAAGGAAGAATGAAAATAGGATTTAGATGCATCTGTCCCCTTCCCTGTGATTCCTGTTTTCCTGAAATGGAAGATAGCAGCATAAAAGAAAACTGTGGTTTTCCTCATTACTACTTGTATAATAAAATTGACCATGTACTTTGAATCAAATGTGGAAATCAACAGTATCAAAATTTCAGTGGTGTTTCCATCTTTGGATATTTCTTTTGTTTCCATTTTCTTTGGAAAATAAAAAAGTTTCACACTGTTGCCAGTAATGATCCTTGTCACAGAAGGTGCTAAAGTGGCAGTAACAAGTACGTATTCTAGCGGAAACATTCTTACTGCACCACTGGCTACTTCACACAGAAGGGAACTACTTAAATGTGAATGACTAAACATAAAGGACTAATCACACAGCAGGACTTGTGCTTTGCACCACCTTGTGTAGTTAAAATCAGTTATTTCCTTATGCTAATCATTTAATTCCATCTGCTGAAAACTTGCCAGCCACATGTCTAATGTAATGATAGAATTTGTACTTCAGACTGTCTTCACATATCTACCATGCCTGTGAATTGTTTCCCATGGATTATGCTACAGTTGTGTAAAATAAGCTGTAATAGATGTGAAAATGATAGTTGAAACATGCCAATGGAAATATTATGTCTCCTTAAAGGAAGTGAAACTATTTCTTAAATAAAATTTAAAAAAATAATTTCTTATCCAGAAAATAAAATTTGCAAGAGAGATTTTCAATTAAAAATATGTAGTGAACCAGGAAAGGAAAGGCTATTCTATTTGTATACAAATTCATTTGCTAGATCAGCCACATTTACAGTTTCTTGAGTAGTCTTATCTGTCCGTATGTATATCTGCAATATTTACTTAGTGCAGATGAAGCACTGTGAAGACTGTGAAGATGAAGACTGTGTTGTTGTGAGTATACATGATTTGCATAATGACATATTAGGCATTTTCTATAACAATATAACTTTGTAACCTATACAACTGTCCTTTAGCATATTTTGTATAAGTTTTCTGAGCATTCAGTTCAACAGGTAAAAAGATGCACACAAATGTACACTGCATGCAAGTGTATGACTTGAATCTCTGGTCTTCTGTATTATCTATATATTTCTGCGTGTTTAGCTACATATTTGGCACAGTAGGTGTCACTTGGGGAAAGTTTCTTTAGACACAGAGGTACATTGCTCAAACTACACCCTTGTGACAGTTGCAGACTTCTTTCTTGTAGTCACAGCTTTCCCAATTCTGAAGAAACTCTTGCAAGGGCTGTGCAGATGGTTAAAACAGGCATCTCCTCCCCCAAGCTAGTAAAACTGTTCTGGCAACTCCCAAGCACTCCAAATGCAGTGCATGCTGCTGCAGCAGATGTTGTTGCTTTGGTAACAGTGTGAGCTTAGTTCTTAAATGTGTTCATGTTCAGTTATCATTTTGTCAGATGGCTGATTTTTTTTTCCTGAGGAGAAAGACAAAATGGCTGAGGCTGAACTTTAAATGTTTTGCTAGCATGGATGCAATGAGAAAAACCCACATTTCCATCCCATACAACTAGGGGGACAAAAAGCTCTGAGTAGACATCATTTACACAAGAAGATTTCTGGTACTGTTACAGCCTGCGGCATTCAAGAAGGCAATTTAATGATGGTGAAGAAATAGTTCCTTTTGCAAATAGTTATCTCTCCAGTAAAGGGTTCTATTAGTATGATTGTCCTAGCTGCAGTCTCACTAGTCCTGAAGTTCAGTTGTAGTACAGTGGTATTTCTTAAGACAAGAAAATACAGCAGAGTTTTATTCTTGCACAATTTCAAAGGCTACTTCAAATAAGTGTGTTAGACCAGAAAGCAAGAAGATCAGAATAATCTGTAGTAAAACAAAAAGTCAGTATCAACGGAGATGTTGACCTGTGTGATGACCTTACCACATATATATCTGCTCTTTTATATTACCTGTAGGGAAGTTCAGGTACAGCTGGCTGTTGTTTTAAAGAGCACAATGTCAGCTCCTGTGTGGCGAAAGCAAAGATTTAAAGAGGTGATAGAAACATTCCTGAACTTTAAATGCTATATTGCGTAGGGAGCTAAACAAAGATCTTTTATGAAGTGTATATTTGCTTCTTGTAACATGCTATTAAAATTTCAAAATCAAAGAAAACATTATGGTGTACTGAATGCTCATTTCTGAAAAACAGGAGAATTATGAGGATGAAATAGAATTTGTTTTATCAATCAGATATATTAAGAAAAGTAGATATTGTGTCTCTATCTCAACAGTTTCAGCTCTGTTTCAGGGCTAATAGGTTGAACAGAGCTCCCTTCCTGTCTTCCCTATGTACACCTGTTGTTAGCCTCACCTCTGTGCCTGGGAAAATCATGGAGCAGATTATACTATAAGGTCTGATAAGGCACACGGAGGAGAGGGAGGTGATCAGAGACAGTCAGCATGGTTTCACTAAGGGCAGATCCTGTCTGACAAACCTAGTGGCTTTCTATGAAACTGTGACTACCTCAGTGGACAAGGGACAACCTGTGGATGTGATCTATCTGGACTTCTGCAAGGCCTTTGACACGGTCCCCCACAACATTCTACTGGCCAAGTTAGGATTGGATGGGTGGACTGTTCAGTGGANGGGGCTGGAACACCTCTCCTACGAGGACAGGGTGAGGGAGCTGGGATTGTTCAGCCTGGAGAAGAGAAGACTTTGGGGGGACCTACTAGTGACTTTCCAGTGCCTAAAAGGAACTTACAAGAAGGCTGGAGATGACCTATTTATTTAGATGGCCTATAGTGAAAGGACAAGGGGGAATGGTTTTAAATTGGAGATGAGTCGATTTAGACTTGATACAAGGAAAATGTTCGTTACCACAAGGGTGGTGAAACACTGGAACAAGTTGCCCAGGGAGGTGGTTGAGGCTCCATCCCTGGAGGCATTCAAGGCGAGGTTTGCCAGGGCTCTGGGCAACCTGATCTAGTTGGGGATGTCCCTGCCCACTGCAGGGGGGTTGGACTAGATGAGCTCCAGAGGTCCCTTCCAACCCAAATGATTCTCTGATTCTGTGTACACATTTAACTCTGGGAGAGGGAGCAATATTCACCTCTCAACTGCTATTCTAACCTCCATGATGATGAGTGAGGCAGGGCTAGGCAGGAAGGGGGTAGAAGTTTTGACAACATATCAGCCAGTATTCCTGAACCAAGGAGGTGAAAGGATGCAGTCCACACCTATGAAACGACTGGCTCACCATGGGATTCAGGATCTTTCCCTGTGTGCGGGAATAAAAATGGGACTAAATTGTATTTTGTTAATGCATTCTAGCACCATTATTAGCTGCAAACTGTAGTCTGTCAGTGTTTATTGCGTAAGTCTTGAAAGACTTATCCTGCTACATTTTAAATAGAATAGTATATTGTATCTTCTAGCCTTCTAGAGTCTTATTGATTACCGTTCATTCACTTTCAGATTATGGTGTGTCTGAACAAGTGTAAGGTTAAGAGTGTGGCCTATGCTTAGTAACTTCTAAGATCTGCCTCTAGAAAATTCAGTGAGTAAAGAAATTAAGTTATTGAAATGCATAAATTGTAAATAGCAAGCTAACACATGAGAAAGCTTGGAAGGTGATGAGTGCAGAATGGTTCTAATCATGGAGATGCTGAATGTTTAATGACAAGTATCTAGTATTCAGTAAGGAGAAATTCACTCTTGGTACCTTTAACAATAATATGATCAATGAGTGCTTATAAGCCTCCTAAAAGTACTTTGAAGAGGCTCTGACCTCTTGATTGGTGGTTCCTCCGCTCTTTGCTTATTCAGAGTATTACTTGGAAGTACAACTAATGGGAACTTCTGAAAGAATCATGTGGATTGACATTGCTTGGGGGAAAATACAATCTGAACTCGAAATTCAGTTAGATCAAAATGAAAACAGGAATTTACAAACATTAAAACTAGCTGAGTATTGTTTAAAAACTAAATATTGGGTGTGTGTTATGTGACTAAATGTTAAATATTTAACATTTCATATCCTCTCTCATGCCACATACATGTCCTGCTATTATTTTAAATGTAAATAGAATCACAGAACAATTAACGCTGGAAAAAACCTCTAAGATCATCAAGACCAATGGTCGACCCAACACCACCATGTCACTAACTAAACCATGTCACAAAGTGCCATGTCTACATGTTTTATGAACACCTAAAGGGATGGTAACTCCACCACTTCCCTGGATAGCCTGTTCTAATGCTTAACCACCATCAATAGTAATATTCAAGAACCACTGACATTTGCACTGCGTCTAGTTTATGTTGTTATTATTTAATGTAACATTTTCAATGACTCTATTTTCAAAAGTAAAATTCAGGAGTCCTGAATTGGACAGACTAGATATATTTTCTGAACATCAAGCCCTGTTTTGTCTCAGGTTTTGTGCCCACATATTCATAGCAATGTATAGAATTCATTAGTCAGCGTTTGCATCAGAAACTACATTTATTTTTTCCAGATAATGGCACACTGGTTTTTAGTTTTTGTTTTGTTTGTTTGTTTTTTAATTTGCAGTGATAAGTCTTAATATAACTTAAAACATTTATCTTAAATTCAGTATGTGTATTCTTTCTTTTTTTTATTATTTTCTGCATATAAACTCTTATTTCACAATAAAACCATTTATATATATATGCATGTATGTATATGTGTACATAAAGATATATAAAATAGTTGATGTTAGTTTTCATGATGGAATAGGATTTAACTGTATAAATTATGAGGAAAGAAGATATCTGAAATTATATACCAAAAGACAATGCAGGATTGTTCCACTCACTGCCAGTTATTTTTGCTCTCCTATTTGAAGGATAGATGTGCCTTGGAGAGGATTTTCTTTACTTTCCTGAAGCAGTTGGCCCTGAATATAAAGAAAACAGCACGCTGAGCTACCAGGAGCAGTATTCCTTCTCATTTGAAAGCCAAATCATGCATTCAGCTTTGCTCTCAATTTCCAAGTAATCTCAGCAATGTGCACCACACATGCTGCTACAGGCCTCTGCAAGGACTCATACTGGTGGCATCCCTTAATATACTTACTTTATTAGTGCTTTGGGCTTGTCTTTCTTTTACTCCAGTTTCTAGTTTTATACACCTGTCACAATGAGGCAATCAAAAATCTACTTAGGTCATTACCACTCATTTTTGTTTTTTTCCCCAGGTAGAAACACTCAGCTTTTGCCTCAAAAAAAAGCAAAAATTAGTATCATCACTGAACCATTTGACACTGCTTCTCAAAAAGTAAGAAAAAGTAAGGTGATAATCAACTAATGTGGTATGATGCTATTATCTGATCTCTGCTGCTGATGCAGTTCATTGTAGATATGGCAATGTTTGTGACCGAACTATTATACAAAATTCATATTATTGACTTTACTAGTCCATCCAGGTAGAAGATCTATACAGATACTTAATGATGATCCAACTGATTCTTACACTACGTGAAATTAAATCTTTTTATGTTCTACAAGGTTGGTAATGTTATACTAACTGTAGGAGGAAGCCTGGAGAAGAGTAAGAAAGTGAGCAAGAAGGAAACAGTAAGACTAAATAACAGCTTCTGGAAGAGTTCCCTTAGAACAACCTTATTCCAAACATATCTGTTTTAAATTTCATGAAATAAATATCAGTCAGAGAAAAAAAAACACCACCAAATAAGCAGTGGCTGCAAAACTTAAGAAAACCACAATGGATACTTTCATGGGGACTTGTAGAGAGTGTTCTCCATGAATCCAAAGATAAGAGTACCTGACAAAATAGCCCTTTCCATTAAGAAGCATGATTTGGAATATCTTCAGTTGCTGTTTGCTAAGCAAGAGGACACGGGTAGATGAACTGCTCAGCTGTTAAAAAAAAGTCACTTCTATGCTGGCATGTAAGGGATATTGCAACTATGTTTTATAAAGATTGCCAATTTTTAAAAAGCAGGTACCTGAAATTTCCCAGTTGTGATAGTGCAAATGAAACACTTGTCAACGAAAATAGTTACTTCTCTATTGTGCTTGTATTAGCAGTCAGTCACTCATGGTAAATTAAAAACGTTAATTTCTCAGGAAAATATATGGGTGTTGTAGTAGTTATAACAACACTGACATTAATGGTATCAGTGATCTTGGGCTATTTAATAACTGGAAAAGATCAATATTGTGTTTACAGAATCACAGAATCATTAAGGTTGGAAGACACGTCAAAGATCATCAAGTCCCACCACACCTGTCACTAACGTACAACTAAACCATGTCTGTAAGTAGAGCATCAATATGTTTCTTAAATACCTCCAGGGATGGTGACTCCACTGCCTCCCTGGGCAGCCTATTCCAAGACTTAACGACACTTTCGGAGAAGACATTCCTCCTTACATCCAAACTAAACCTCCCCTGGTGCAACTTGAGGCCATTTCCTCTCATTCTTTCACTGTTAACCCTGGAGAAGAGCTTTGACTTTATTATTTAATATTTGGGATATGAGAAGAAAAGGCAGTAATACCTTATTTTCTGCAGAAAAGCAGGTCTTGATACTAGTGCTATGAGAACCCTATGGGACCAGATCTACCCCTGTGGAATTGTGTCAGGATGAGGAAAGCTGGTCCCTGTCACTGTTTTTACTGCCAAGGAGTTAGCTTGTCATATTTCTGTGGTATTTGCTAGTTCTGCAGGGTCACTGAATGAATAGCAAAGTGTATGTGAATGTCTGTGAATTTAAAAGTATATCCAGTCTTTTCCTTACATGCCTTAGCTGCCTGAGGGCACTATGAAAGTACTTTGGTTTCAAGGCCTGACAAAAATAATCATATGAAAAGAGGAAGGCTAGGAAATGGTGCAAACAAAGAGAAGAATCTTTTAGTTCTGGTTTGTGTGCTTACAGTTATGTGCAATATGCAGTGATACTGTGCAGAATGACAAAACGCTGCTCTCAAGCACCAAGGCACCATAAAACAGGGCTCTCCTTGCAGCTGCTAGCCTCCTCCAGAAGAGCCCCACTATAGCCCCAGCCTCAGGGTTTCCACAGCTTCTGTACACTTCACCTTGAACTCTGACCACTTATCGATCTCACTTATCAAGTGGGTTAAGAGAAGCTGACTGCTTCTCACAACCCTGTTTTCCTCCACTTGCTTTGAGATGCTGCCCAGAGTGAGTCGCTCCATCATCTTTCCAGGAATGGAGATGAGGCTGACTGGCCTGTAGTTTTCTGGGACCTCCTTCTCACCCTTTTTGAAGACTGAAGTGACATGGGCTATCCTCCAGCACTCAGGCACCTCGCCTGTCCTCCAAGACCTTTCAAAGGTGATAGAGGGTGGCCCAGCAATGACCTCTGTCAGCTCCCTCAGCACTCGTGGGTGTATCCCATCTAGACCCATGGACTTGTGAATGTCCATTTTAATTAACTGTTCTCTAACTTGATCTTCTCAACTGAAGGAAATTCTTCCTCTATCTATCCAGGCTTTCTCTGGTACCTCCAAGGTGTGGGACTTCTGGGGGCTGGCCTGAGCAATGAGAACAGAAGCAAAGAAGATGTTCAGTAACTCCACATTCTCTGCATTCTCTGCCACCACGGCATCTGCCTCATGCAACAGCAGACCCACATTTTCTCTAATTTTACTTTTACCTGCAATGTACTTGAAGAAACCCTTCCTGTTAACCTTTACTTTCCTTGCCAGGTTTAACTCCAATGAGGCCTTGGCTTTTCTTGTTTCATCCTTGCATACTCTGACAATACTTCTGCATTTTTCCCAAGTGGCTTGTCCTTTCTTCCATGCATTGTAAACTTCCTTCTTCCACCTGGGCTTTTTTTCAGAAGCTCCTTGCTCAACCATCGTCATGGCTAGGCTTCACGAACGAAGATCCAGGGAGGGCTCCATCCACGCTCCTCATCAGTGCCCTTTACAAGAGCACTGATAAAAAGAGGATAGCAGATAGCACCCTCGAGCCTGCGCAATGGATTTCTTTTTAGGTGAGACACAGCATGCGCAGAGCTGGACCCACCCTTTAGTCCTAAGGTTCATCTGCCAGGGCCTAGCAAGCTTGGACGCTGGCAGCGAGGTCCTTAGGACGGAGATTTAACCTCTTAGATGGAAGGCCTTCCAGGGCTAAATGAGCTCCATCTGCCCGGGTTTGGAATCAGAGTTGTCCCTCTCCTAGGATGACTGCCAGAAGGCTAATGAGCTCATCCTACCCATGCTCAACCATGCAGGCCTTTTACTTCCCCTGCTTGTTTCCTTGCAATTAGAGATACACTGATCCTGAGCCTGGAGGAAGTGAAACTTAAATGTGACCCAACTCTCTTTAGCCCGCATACCTTCCAGAGCCTTCACCCACGGATTCCTCCAAACAGCTTCTTGAAAAGCCCAAAGTTGTCCAGTCCTTTTTAGAGTAGGATTTCAGATTGCATTGAGCAACACAACCCACTTTCACAGACGACAAAAGAGGGTAGGCATATCTGAACAACACTGAGATCTAAAAACAATTCCATCAAGAATAAATCTGGGACTCTCCGTTACTTTGTCTTCTCATAGAAACTCATTGCTCGAGGAATGCCTGGTCGATCTCTCAGTAATTACTCCTCTATAAACATCACAAGCTGGTGCTTTTCCAGAACCTCTTCAAGTGTGGTGGCTGCTGCAGGATTTCCTGTTGGAGAAGAGGTGCTGCCAACATGGCCCTGGGTCTCAGACAGCCCTTGGCCAATGGTGTGGCACAGGGTCAGGGAAAGGCACTAGGAGAAGGGGGAGAAAGCAGCATCCAGAGACCATGTCAGGGAAATAAGAATTTATTCCCTTTTTTTTTTTTACTGAAGTGTTGCTAAAACCCTGTGCCACTACCTGGACCGGAAAATGCAGGGGTCATAGCAGTTTTGTGTTTCTCTTGAGCTAAATTAAGGTGAAATGATACCAAACAACCATTTTTATTGAAGGTATAAGGAACTTGAACTGTGAAAGTGTAATAGTAGGTGGTGGGGGACTTATCAAGAGAGTTAAAAGAAGAAGAGGGAAAGTAAAAGAGGANCTCCAGCACTCAGGCACCTCGCCTGTCCTCCAAGACCTTTCAAAGGTGATAGAGGGTGGCCCAGCAATGACCTCTGTCAGCTCCCTCAGCACTCGTGGGTGTATCCCATCTAGACCCATGGACTTGTGAATGTCCATTTTAATTAACTGTTCTCTAACTTGATCTTCTCAACTGAAGGAAATTCTTCCTCTATCTATCCAGGCTTTCTCTGGTACCTCCAAGGTGTGGGACTTCCGGGGGCTGGCCTGAGCAATGAGAACAGAAGCAAAGAAGATGTTCAGTAACTCCACATTCTCTGCATTCTCTGCCACCACGGCATCTGCCTCATGCAACAGCAGACCCACATTTTCTCTAATTTTACTTTTACCTGCAATGTACTTGAAGAAACCCTTCCTGTTAACCTTTACTTTCCTTGCCAGGTTTAACTCCAATGAGGCCTTGGCTTTTCTTGTTTCATCCTTGCATACTCTGACAATACTTCTGCATTTTTCCCAAGTGGCTTGTCCTTTCTTCCATGCATTGTAAACTTCCTTCTTCCACCTGGGCTTTTTTTCAGAAGCTCCTTGCTCAACNTTGCATTGAGCAACACAACCCACTTTCACAGACGACAAAAGAGGGTAGGCATATCTGAACAACACTGAGATCTAAAAACAATTCCATCAAGAATAAATCTGGGACTCTCCGTTACTTTGTCTTCTCATAGAAACTCATTGCTCGAGGAATGCCTGGTCGATCTCTCAGTAATTACTCCTCTATAAACATCACAAGCTGGTGCTTTTCCAGAACCTCTTCAAGTGTGGTGGCTGCTGCAGGATTTCCTGTTGGAGAAGAGGTGCTGCCAACATGGCCCTGGGTCTCAGACAGCCCTTGGCCAATGGTGTGGCACAGGGTCAGGGAAAGGCACTAGGAGAAGGGGGAGAAAGCAGCATCCAGAGACCATGTCAGGGAAATAAGAATTTATTCCCTTTTTTTTTTTTACTGAAGTGTTGCTAAAACCCTGTGCCACTACCTGGACCGGAAAATGCAGGGGTCATAGCAGTTTTGTGTTTCTCTTGAGCTAAATTAAGGTGAAATGATACCAAACAACCATTTTTATTGAAGGTATAAGGAACTTGAACTGTGAAAGTGTAATAGTAGGTGGTGGGGGACTTATCAAGAGAGTTAAAAGAAGAAGAGGGAAAGTAAAAGAGGAGAGAGACAGAGAAGGGTATTGCCACTCTTAGATCCTACCAGAAATCTGGGGCACTATTGGCCAATCAACTTCATCTCAGTCCCTGCAAAGGTCATGGACATGGTCTCTCAAAAGCCATTGCCAAACATATGAAGGACAGGAAGTTAATTAGGAGCATTTAATATGTATTTATCAAGAGCAAATATTGCTTAACCAACCTGTTTGTATTCTGTGATGAAAAGTGTAGCTATACCTATGAGGGGAGAGTGAGGGTTTTTAATATGTTTTGACCTTAGCAAGACTTTTTACACTAACTCTTACAGGCTAAAAATTAGCTAGACTGCCAGGCTCACAGAGCAGTGGCTCCAGCATCCTTTTCAGCAATAACACCACCAAGTGTATAATCCATGAATCTGCATACAGCACCAAGCTGGGCTGGTGGGAAAGCAGTAACACTGAGTAGCACAGTTTTAATCCAGTGCTGCTATACTTAAGGACTGAGCCACAGAGGTCTCATGGTTGATGCAGACTGAGCTGAAGCTATAGTATGAATTGGGAGGTTATAAATAAGCAGTTGTGCTGAGAAGTATCACCTAAGAGTTATAGTTGATGCCAAGTCACATTGGAAACATTCTTGGCAGTGTTGTGGATGCATCTGGAATACTATGTCTAGTTTCACTTCCCCCACCCACTGCATCCCCTTCTGTTAAGCAACAGAAAAATGTCCTAATCAAAATAACCAGGCATGTAGGTGACATGATCTACATGTAGAAGCTAAAAGAACTGTCTTGTTTAATCTTGTGTAGAGAAGGTCAATAAATGCTCAAATAACAATATGTAAGTACTTGGAGCTTTACAAAGATGATTGAGTTCCTAGGGAAAAGTACTAATTCTCCAGTGTAGATTAATAGAAACTTGGTGAACACTGATCTTTAGCTGTGCCCTACACAACTGAAATTGAGAGTTTCAGCATGAAACCTTCAAGAAATAACAAAGAATCTCAGGTAAAACCATGTACAGAAAGAAATTTAATTTCAGTTGTGTTAATATACATGAGTTATGACACTTTAGAGAAATTCTAATAGAGTGTATGTGACATTTGGGCATAGAGCACAATATCTTATATATATTTTTAAGTAGTAAATATAAAAATTAGTTGAAATTACAGAAGTTTTTTTATGGTTTTAAGTATCTTCCTAGTGGTTATTTTATCTGATGGACTTATTTATGCTTATTTATAAATATAAAGTAAACTTCTAAGGTCACAGCTAATCATATTCACGCATACTGGCATACGCATACACTTGTCAAAATTTGTATTCCCCCCTTGGAGACTAATTCAGAAATGTCCATTTTCAATGCTGAACTTTGATGGAAAACTATTTTTTATTATTATTCTGGCCTTCAGAAATGACTAATTTATCTGAATAATGCCTTCCTTTCCCTTTCTCTTGCCCTTGCCTGTACCCTTCTCTAAAATGCAACAATCTGTACATTTGAATGACAAAGTGAAATAGCCTGTGCTAAAAAGAAAAAAAAAAGTTGCAATGAAAAGTCTTCCCTCCCCACCCAGATCTTTGTGTTCTCACTTTTCACATACAAGGTATTATAAAACCAAATAGCCATAACCTACATTGTAACTTTTTCAATAAATGCCCTTTATAATACAATCAATAAATCCATCAAACATATCCTGTGGAAATGCTGTTGCTTCATACAATGACTTGTCCTTCAAATTCTTTATGTGACCAAAGTTTATGGACAAGTGAATGCAGTTTAGAACAAGCCTTTCTGATGCAGACAAGTTTAAACACTAATACTTCTATATTTGTTTTAAAGTATTTTCCCTTGATTTCTTTATACTTACAACCATTTTGTATTGTAAAAAAATTGATCATATTCATTTAATTGTTCAGAAATATCCTCAAGGATTCTCATAAACTGTGTTTTCAAGTATGAGCTAGCAATTTTTTATATGAAGCATAAATTCATATAAAGATTATATGGACTGCAAAATTAAAGGATTTTAAACAACAACATTAAAAAGTTTCAGCTCCTACATTATATGACATTAATACAAACAAGTAAGTCTTTTTAAAATGATGTTGTAACATTTATTATAGATATATTGCTGGTTTTGTCAACCATCACTATGAATAGGCAAAGCCACTGTTAGCAGTATGGTGTCATTTGTGTAAATGCACTGAGAACATATATTTTGGAAAGAAAAAGAAAAAATAAGAATGCGACAAATATCAGAAAGTTTTGAAGACAGTAACAACAAAAATATCAAAGGTGATGTGTGTTTGAATCACTTGTATAATATGGTTTAGTATTCCGTATGGAATTCCAGATAAATAAGCAGTACATTTTATCTTAAAGCAATGTGAAATTTTAAATCTGGTTCCAGGTGTTGGATTTTATCTGGGCATGTATGTTTTGAGTAACGTTGAATTTAATATTCTCTGTGTGTGGCAAGGAAAAATGAAATGTCCTGTTACAGGCACATTTCCAGCTGTTCAGTAACTGCATTTTCTATAACGGGGATGTGAACATGATTCTCAGTAGCTGTTCTTGTTTGTCTTCTGTTTCATGAAGTTGGAAGACAAATTGGCTAGAAAAACAAAAATCAGAACCAAATCAAATATATACATACGGTGGAGGCACTCTGTGTTTGTTTTTTTTTTGAAGGGTTTGCTGAAAAGCACAGTATATAACTACTGGCATTATTGGCAATTCAGATATAAGCTTTAAACTGGTTTTATTCTGAGACTGGATAGATTGGTGATTTGTACTAGATTTGTGTTTTGCTTTTGGATGTGTTTTTTTTCTTAGTAGCTTTTAGTGCCTTGTTTACAGACACTGTTGTCTGCATTTTTGTAGACAGTGTTAATTCTCTAGCAGATTGCACTTTACTATTGAATTTAGAACTTTAAAGTGGTAAGGGGAGTGGGTAATTTTAACTAGATGCAATACTATCATTGTAAATATCACTAGTAAAATGTGACGAGACAGAACATGCATCTGTTAAAAACAAGGTAGCCATGTTTGGGATATGTTTCTCAATACCTTGCCTTCTTCATGCTCCACTTTTACAGTCTATTACCATTTTCAATTTTTCATATTTCTATTTTGCTATTTAATTGGAAAAATGCCTCTATAGGTATTTTAAAAGGTTTGATATAATGACTGACTATCAATATCATTATCCACTTGAGTGACAGAATAAGAACTTTTCTCTACTTTTGCCCAGAAGCAGTAGGGGACACAACTATAGGAGCTATTCCCTCAGGCGTATGACACACATTAGACATCTTTAGACACAATATTTGTTTTAAATACTCATTCCAAAGCCTGTGATCTTGAACTTGTCATATATTTACTAGTAGAAAAAAATACTCTCTCAAATAGATTTGCTACCCCTTTACAGCTATGGTATATTGCTTTACCTTTCATGCATTATCATATACAAAGAGAAACATACCAAATTGATCTGATATGAATAAGGAAGGAAGCAGTAAATCATATGTTAATCAAAACTTAATAGAAATTATGTAAGCTACGAGTGCCAAAGATTCTTCTCAACAAGATTTCTAATAAATATTTCTATGATAATTCAGAACTATAATTCAGTGAAGAACTGCTTTTTAAAATTGCACGTTAACATTTTTATGACTACAGTTCTAAGTTGAAAATGTAGCGATATGTCAACACAACAGCTTATGCAGTTAATTAAATTTATCATTTACTTTATAGTAGCATGTAGCAAAGAAAGATGATGATGCACTTGTTTATTTTTTCCCTTATATGCTTGTCATAAATATAAGTAAAGAATTTTAATACACATTCAGAAAGTAAGAAAAATACAGGATATAATATGCATTTTTTATACTATTTCTTTTGATAGTATTATAGTTAGTATTTTTCACATAGACACATGCATTTATCATTTTAAAATGGAATAAATCATTAGAAGTTGTCTTTAACATAATTGCCTGTTCTTATTGCTGTGACAGTAAGAGATTTTGATTAAATAAAGAAGTGCAATGTAATGAAAAATCACACATTTATGATATGAATATTTGTAGGTAAACTAATTACACATGGAGTGGAACAGGAACATGTTAGTATGCCAACTTTATCTAACTACAGTTCAGTGATCAGCCAGCTTAAGAATAAAACTGGAACACCTGTGTTCCCTCCCAGCATCAATGAAATGTTAGTTGTTGTTATTATGGGAGGAGCAGAGGAGAAAGAAAAATTTATGTCATGGTATAAATCTCAGAGTGGCCTTCAAAAGGGCAACAAGAATGACCAGAAGTTTGGGATGGCTTGTGAAGGAGGTAGGTAGGACTGAGAAAGCCAGAAATATTTAGCTCGTAATGGAAGGAGCATGGGGCAAGGAAAGGATGTATTGGAATCCACTTTTTATTCTCCTTTTCCACACTAGAACTAGGGGGCATGAAATAAAGCCAGCAGGAACATTGCTTAAAATTAAAAGAGAGGCATTATTTCATTCAACAAGCTAGATCTGTGGGTCTACTTGCTGAATGGTATTGTCACAGAATGGCTGATGTTGGTGAGGAATTCTAGAGATTGTCTAGTGAAAGCCCCCTCCTCAGAGAAGTTTTAGCAGGTTCACGGGAAGACTGTGTAAATACTTGAGTTTCACTGACTTCTGTTGAAGAAACTATAACGTGGTCAGGAAAATCCCTGTTTGAAGCAGCATGAGAAAGCACTGAAGGAAAAATAATGTGCATGCACTTTCTACATTCTTTCCTGACAATCCACTTATGGCCTCTGCTCAGAACAGCATACAGGGTTAGATGACTCTTGGCTTGAACCTGTAAATCCATTTTTTGTATTTTCATGTACCTAATACATACACACAATACAAACCCTAAAAGATTGATGCTTCACCAAATGTAAAGAACTAAGTAACTGATAATGAAATCAGTAAGTAACGCAGAATCCATCTTGTTATCTGCATGTAAATGGAGGAACATCTGTTTTCATACAGAGGAGAAAAAAAGAGTACTGAGTACTTATTCACAGCACATACAAAAGTAAGAAACTATAGTTTTTAAGAGCATCTGATGTTCCAGAGAATTTGAGTCACTTCCATTTGATAAAATTGTTTTCTGCTTACCTTCATCTCAGTGCTCTGAGAAACTATCATACATAGCTCTGTGTGATGTGTACTCTGCAACTTTACAATCTGTCTATCAACAGCTAAATGAAATTAAGATTTTTAGTTAAAATCTTCCATCAGGAGCATATTCTTTCTGTTACATGGCACATAAGACTTCAATGATTCCAAAAAGGAATACCGTTAAGTCATTCTTTGGGTTAATGGAGGCACAAAGCTGTGCACAAGCTCAGCACCTTAAGTGTTTTGAGGCTTTTTTTTGGATTATTGCCTGGAGGTACAGTTGACATGAACAGCTTCAAAGAATAGGTCTGCTTCCTTTGGGCTGAAGGACTGACAGTTCTGTTTAAAAGACAGCTTTTTATATTTAGTGGCATCATGTTTTCTTTTGTCATCTAGTTGGCTAAAAAGTCATAGGAAAAATTATAATGCAATATGTATTCTTGGCAGCAATAGCGGGAAGCATTCACAGTGTTTTCTATCATTGATAATAAATCCTTAATAATGTAATGCTTTTCCAACTTTCTTCTTAAGCAAGCCCTATTCATTTTACGAAACAGTGTATGCCAAGGTTTCTGAAAAATGTTAGAATTATATGATACCTTTACCTTTCTAATCCTGTTGTATCATATTGATTTGTTTCTTACATTCACTACCTCTGCCATCAGTCTCATTATTCCTTTAAACTTTGTCTTTTATCAGTTCTGCCAGGCATATCATTATTATTCAGCTCATTTTAATGTCCCTGTTCTCAATAGCTGTAATCATATGCTGATTTTAAACCTGTCTTGTTGTATCTGCTACATCAAGGAAGGAAATACTTTTAACACAGTAAAGATGCTAGTTATGTTGGTTAGCATGGAATTTCATGCAAAGTGAATGCATTGAACCCTGATACACTATCTGCACTGTATCTGTAATTGCTAGAAGCTTGAACTTGGTAAATTTCCAGACCTCTTCTGCAAGCAATCATTCTCCCCAGTGATCTGATAAAGAACACATAGAAGTGTTAATGCAAGCCTGGCCTGCTTCTGCTTTTATTTAGGTGTAACCTGCTGCCCTGCAAGCAAAAGCATTTTGAGAGTCTGCAACTTTGAAGTATGTTTTCCACGCTGATTGCTTTGTATTCATACTTCTAGGCATGTAAGATATACAGGAATATCTGCAGGAATTCTACATACATGGATGTCATAACATGAAAAAGGTAAACAACTTTAAATCAAACTATCTTTAAAAAAATATGTATTTTATTATCTTCTACATTGCTATATGAGAATGAAAACATGAGAAATGGTTAGTGACCTGCTACACACCTAGGCAGACATGTCTGTGGGGTTGAATAGGATCCACCCAATATTACTGCAAGAGTTTGCCAAGCCGCTTTCCAAAATTTATTAGCAGTCCTGGCTAACAGGGAAGTCTTAGTTAGCTTGAGGTTGGCAAATGTGATGCTGGAGGGAGGACCTGGGCAACTACAGATCTATCAATCTGACCTTAGTGCTGGGGAAGGCTATGGAGCAGATTGTCTTGAGTGCCATCATATGGCACATAGAGAGCAGTGTTTAATGGTGGACTTGGCAGTGTTAGGTTAAGGTTTGGACTCAACAATCTTAGAAGTATTTTCCAACCTAAATGATTCTATAATATTCTGTCTTACTTTTTCAAGATGGACTCCATCATCAGAGCAATCAATGTATTTATCAGCTTCATATTGTATTATTACAATTTGCTAAGGACAATTTCTTATGGAGACATGCAAAGCCCAATTTAGTCAAAATGTTATTGCACCCATGTTAAGTATTGTCTCTTCAAGGCCAAACTACATTTTGTATGATTTGTAATCTAAAATAACTTTCAATTTAAATACATGCTCTAAACAACTTTGATTCTTCAAAGTCATACAGATCAATTCCTTTTGCATACTATGACAGAATTTAATAGCAGCTTCTTCCCTCACAATTGTCTGCTTTATACTAGCAATGAATTGTTTATCTTATACATGCCCTAAGACAAACCATCCTACTTTATTGTTTCTTACATTATGTACAGTCTGCATGGCAGAGCTACAGAGTAATAAGTTTTTCAGACTCCAGTTTTCTGCTTAAACAGCATCTCCACTCTTGAATTCTTTTAATCCCTTTCCTGGATCCCTAGCTAGTTATGAAGCCTGGTGCCCCAGTGGGATACTTTACTCACATAGATCAAGCAAATTAAAATAGAAGGGAACTGGAAGTAAGATATTTTAAAATCTAAACTTTGCTTCTTTATCAGTAGAATACAAGAATATGAATGTATGATCTTAGTTTATTTTTACCACCTGCTCTCAAGCAGCACAAGCATAAGATTGCAGGACAGCTTTGGTTTTTAATTACATGAGTTCCAATTGTGGCAACAAAAGCATTAAATATATAAAAGAATGTAAGGCAAATGTTTTCAAGAGCATTTTGATTCTACTGAGAGAAAGAAAAGGGAAGAATTGTTATAACAAATAATGAAAGTCTTTTTTGAGTGACAAATAGCATATGAAGAATCTCAAGGAAGAAAACAAAACTTAAGTTGCTTTTAGGTTTTGTGGATGTCTTTCATTTGATACTTGAATTGAGTTTAATATGATACTCTCCATTATAATCCTTGTCCTTACAGAAGTCAGGGTAAATGATACATATTTCATATTTTTTCAGCATAATTTCTACCATTTGAAGATGTCTGGAAATTGATATGTTTTAAAGATTTTTGACTAGATGTTCAAAGGATGCTAGCTGTTATATATGAGGTACTACTTTGACTACTGTTCACATTGTTTGCCCTTTAACTTATATTTATGTAATTATTAGGTTATATTATTTTACAAATGAGAGTGTTAAATGCTGTTAAATATGAGTCAAGGGTCATTCAACTTTTTCTCATATAAATGTGGGATTATAAAGAGCAGTATAAAGAGCATTATCCAATGCTTCAGTACTTGTCATTGCATTCATTACAATTAGTTGGTTATTAGTCACAAATAAGAACGAGTGGTAGATATCATGATAAACATTTTAAAATAATTGCAATTTATTTGAAGAAAATGTAGAACAACATATTCCTTTTTTTTTTTTTAGAATTTTTTCTTACGAAAATCTCATGAGTTGAAAGAAAGACTACATTGTGTTGATCAGGTAGTCTGTTGACCAAATTTTCACTCTTACCCGCCCTTGCAATACAAAAACCAAGCCCATAGAATTTTCTTGTGAACACAAACTAATCTCTGAAATGTGCCACCAAAAAAAAGCTTCAATTCTGAACCAAATAATGTAGTTAAATGTAATCCAAAAAGCAGATCTAAAAAGCACCACTCTCCCTTTATGAATGAAAGAATAGGCTCAAACTTAGTTGTGACCCCACACTTTTCTAAGAGAAAAAAGTTATTCTATACCACATTTAAATTCTGACAAAAGATTACTTGGGGTAGATGATGAATGAAAGAATGACATAAAAATTATCTCTTTTTATCCCTAACAAAAATATTACAAAATCAAGATGTGCTATAACTTGCTAAAAAAGTTAAATGAAACTATAATACTCAACAACTTAATCTAAGCTAAAGCCTGCCATATGATTGTGGACATTGTTTTCACCTGGTCAGACAGAAATCACTGCACAGATGATCCTCCTCAAGATAATATGACTTCTGAACCTAGTCAGCAGGAAGTACCTGAAATGCCCATTTGAAAAAGTCTCAATGCAAACAGGAGTGGGGAAGGAGGAATGTTTTTAATTATTATTATTATTTTTACTTTTTAGAATTCCAAATCAAATATACCAAATGGTCTGGGACCAAAAGATGCAAAAGTGAGGATGAACCAACTGTAGATCAAATATGATGAAAAAAACTTGAGTAATTTTTGTGGAACAGATTCTCTTCCTCAAAATATTTGGAAAATACTATAAAAAGGCTTCTGAATTGCTATTGCATACTCATTATATCAACCATATGCAGTTTGTGTTGAATGGTCCTCTAAAAGTCCCCCTGAATCCAATGATATCTTTATTATTAATTTGCTAATTTATATAGTGTTTGTTGTTTTGGCAGCCAGTTTCTTTAATTAAGAAAACTGAAATACAAAGGAAGGTAGGTGGGCATCCTTTCAGATGTTAATCTGTTTCCTGAAGCCCTGATTCAGTGGCAGTTTGCCCAGAATAGAACTGAATTACAACTCCCAGCATCCCTCTCATTTACCACTTGTTTTAATTTCAAACCATGGTTTGAAGCAGAAAGATACTTCAGATAACACACAATATCCCAAAGGATATTTTTCATATTCATTTCAAGATGAAGCCTGTAGAGTTGTTCATGTATTTGATTCCCATATAATTCAAGAAAAGTTGAACCATTTACTATACTAATGGGTAAAATATCACATACATAATAACTGAAGCTGGCAGTGCTGCCCACAGTTGAAGCAGTCTAACATCCATGACTGGACAAGTTCTATTACTTGCTATTTCCAGATTTTTCATCCAGAACAATACAAATATCCCAAGTCAGATCCCTAAAACAAGGAGACTGTAAACAATACTGGATTTTTGTCTTTCCTTTTGCCCATTCCATAATATGTATGTAACAACTATTATGACTCCTTATTCATTTGGATGTTTGTGGTGTTTTATGAGAGAAGGAACTATTCTTCCTTTCCTTATTCTTCAGTTATTCTGCTTTTCCATACTCTGAGTCCTATTCTTGCCTGTACATGGGTTTTGTTCAAACTGCTTAAAGCAAGTGGAGGGAATGGTAGAAAAGGAGTAATGTTTCACATCATAATACTCACAGCAGATTATTAATGATCTAGTTAATTATTTTTTTTTTTTACATTTCTGTCCTGCTTCCAGCTGGGATAATTTTCTTTCTGGTAGCTGGTACAGTGCTGTGGTTTAGATTTAGTGTGTGAATATTGTAGATAACACACTAATGTTTCAGTTGTTGCTAAGTAGCAATTATCTTAAGTGAGGATTTTTCAGTTTCCCATGGTCTGCCAGCAAGAAAATGAGCAGACCATGGTCATGACAGCTGGCCCAACTAGCCAAAGGGATATTCCAAACCATAGGATGCTGTGCTCAGTATACAAACTGGGGGGAGTTAGCTGGGAGGGGCAGTTCACTGTTTGGGCATCAGTCAGTGAGCGATCAGAATTTGCATTGTGCATCACTTGACTTTTGCTGAGTTTTGTTTATATTTTAAAAATTATTTTGTTTATATTACTACTACTATTACTATTATTTATTAATGTATTTTCATGTAGTTGTTAAACTGCTCTTATCTTAATCCACAAATTTTACTACCTTTTTTTTTTTTTAATTCTTGTCCCACTCTTGCTGTGATGGAGGAGGAGTGAATGAGCAACTATGTGGTTCTTAGTTGCTGGATGGGGTTAAACCAAAACAGCTTCTTATTTCAACTTGTACACATTACTTCAAATGGTAGTAGTCACTGAAGGATAAGAAAGGGAATTATGTCTATCTTCTGAAGCATATCAACAAAGTAGAGACAATCAACTGAAAAAACTACTTTCCCTGGACCCCCTGAGGAGAAGAAATTTATATCAAGTATGACACTTCTTTTTGCAGGATCACAACCACATTTCACGTTATCTTATCTTACTGTAGTTGTACATATACTCATGAAAACCTTTGTGATCTTGGTAATAAATCCTGATTTCAATTGTTTGCAATTTTTCCTGACTCTGATTCCATGAACAGCTCCTCTTGATGGTAAATGCTTGGCTCAGAGGCAAGTGAAAGGCAGCTATCCTCA
Organism: Bucco capensis; assembly: GCA_013396975.1. Lineage (NCBI taxonomy): Eukaryota > Metazoa > Chordata > Aves > Piciformes > Bucconidae > Bucco > Bucco capensis. Next base: position 38,747 of record VWZO01013850.1, on the reverse strand, counting down.
CAATGTTTGAGTAAGTTCTCAAGCAGAAAAGAGGAGAAATGTAAGTAATTCCATTTAACTCAGAAGATTCCTCAATGAAAAAAAGAAATGATGCTGCAGAACCCAAAGCGTGAAAAAAAGGAAGCTAGAGGGAACATGAGCTAGGAAAGAGGAAATAGATGAATATATAGCACTGAATTTTGAAACTGGTGATCAAACAATAGGGTCTAAACAAATCACCAGGCATCTAAGCCAGAGAAACAGCCTTTGGGCATGTAGCAGCTCACTACGAAAGAAAGCTAATGTGAATCATTTTAGCATGTGCTGAGAGTTTGAAGCTAAATCATAATATATTTAAGTTATCATGAGACCAATGCTATTTAATATCTTTATCAATGACATAGATCATGGGATTAAGTGACCTCTCTGGTCCTGCACCTGGGTCAGAGCAACTCCTGGTATCAAACCCGACGGCAGCCCTGCAGAAGAAGACTTGAGGATGTCGGTAGAAGAAAAATATTACATAAGCCAGCAATGTGTGTTTGTAGCCCAGAAAGGCAACCATATCCTGGGCTGCATGACCATCAGGTTGAGGGAGGTGTTCCTCCCCCTCTACTCCACTCTGTTGAGACCCTATCTGGAGTACTGTGTCCAGCTCTGAGGTCCCCAGGACAGGAAAGATGTAGACGTGTTAGAACAAGGCCAGAAGAAGACTACAAAAATGATCAGAGGGCTGGAAGATCTCTGCTCTGAAGAGGCTCAGACAGTTTGGTAGAGAAGGCTCCAAGGAGCCTTATAGCAGCCTTTTAATATATAAAGGAGACTTGTAAGAAAGATGGAGAAAGACTTTTTTTACCAGGGACTGTAGTGACAGGACAATTTGCAATGTTTTTAAACTGAGAGGCAGTAGATTTAGATTGGCTATAAGGAAGACTTTCTGTGATGAAGGTAGTGAAACATTGGAACAGGTTATCCAGAGCAATTGTGGATACCCCGTGACGGGAAACTTTGAGCAACCTAATCCAGTAAAACATGTTCCTGGTCCATGGCACAGAGTTAGACCAGAAGATCTTTGGAAGTCCGTTCCAAACTCAAAATATTCTGCAATTCTATAACCGTGAATATAATTATCTCATTTGACATGTGGAGATTTTATTCATTAATGTGTTTGTGTACCTCAAGACCCACTCTAACTTGATCATTTAGTGACAGGATAAAAATTGATCAGATGATGATCCCCTCAGATTCTGGTGAACAATGCTAGCAGCCAAAGCAAATATTTGCTTAAATTACAACAGATATTCCTGGATGTTCATGAGCCATTTGCCTTGTTAATTATGTTGTATACTGATTAAATTACTTAATTATTAATAGAAGAACACAGAGGGTCAACAGTTGGAAAATGAGACACATAAGTAATACATTTGTTTCTTAATCTTAATAATTTAAAAAAAAAGAGAGAGAAATTTGTTTAATTTCTTATAGTACATTATAAATCTATCCAATTATTACACAAAACTAAGAATTACCATTCCTGTCTTAAGATTAGCAGTTGGATTTTTAGAATAAAATTATTATCATTAAACTTCAATTCTGGCCATCAATCAAATTTGAGATAGCAAATACATGCTTGTATAAAGGAAAATATGTTTCATTCTTAAGTATGTTTATAAAATATGTTCTTAGTATTTAATATTTCTACAGATGTAGCAACTGAATAGGGACTTAGATAACAATTTTGAGTTGATATATTTATTAGATGTAGTGGAGAATAATGTATACAATCTATAGAGAAACATCTTTAAAAAAGTTTCACTATATTACAAGTATATAAGCTATACAATTTCATGTATTTATTGAGAAGCCTTAAACAGTCAAAGAAAGATGATGATGAATCATTGGCAATTCCTTTGGATATATGGCTGTGTGCACATACTATACAAACTACCTGTCATCTGAATTTGATTGCAGATTAATTTTCTCTTTAAGTATAAAACACAGGAGTACATACACATTCCTAAACTTAATGATTTTAAATTTTTTTGAGGATTGGTTTATGTTAGAAGTTTCCACATATAAATCCAAAAAGGACTAGAAGACAAATTTTCAGATAAAGGGGCCGGATGTTAAACAGTGATTCTTTTATGATAACAATATTTTTGAGCACTAGCTTGGGCATCAAATCCCATTGAGTTCACATTCTGCACATAGTAATAACACTTCCCTGAAATCTTAGGAAAATAATTATATGACCATACTGATACTAACCTGCAATGAAAAGCTCTTCCAGGTCCATCAACGCATACACCTCCATTGGAACAGAGAACTGAGTTCAGTGTAGGCTCACTGCAAACATCAATATCAACTTCACAAAACCTGCCAGTGTACCCATTCAGACAAGTACAACTGAATGCATTGACGGCATCTTGACAAGAACCTCCGTTAATACAGGGAGCAGATTCACATTCCTGAGGAGAAAAATAATAACACATTGACTACACAGCTTCAAAACACATTACGTATTCATTCATTTCAACAGCAAGTTCAAGAAACTGAATCTGGTGATTAGAAAAAGACTGTTGGACTTTTTTATTGTTGGGAAGATTTTTATTTATATAGAGATTCTTTGATTATGACTCATGCTCTCTTGAAACTTTGCTTGTTCCTACTAATGGTTACTAGTCTTGGAGAAATGCAAGTATTTTTTTATATAAGCAATCTTACACCCATAAGCTTGTGCTTCCCACTCATTTGCTTCATTAAATTTTTAAAACATGTTTTTGATACATAATTAATAAAATTATTCCCTCTAAGTTTTTAAAGTAGGGTCTATTGCAGTGAAAAAAAGCCACATTAGCAAGTAATTCTGGACAGAATAAAGAATTACTTATATTAATCCATGCATACAAGCCTTTTATCAATATTTCCTTATAAATGCTTTCTTATTATCAGTTAATGCACAATATTGCAAATAGAAACATGTAGAAATGCTTGTGTTCACATAATAACAATTCCTTATAAAACCAATGTGAAAGTCATCAAATTCAAAGCATGCAAAATAGTAGCAAATTAGTTTTTCTCTAGAATTACAAGAGAGTTTAGTTAATGCAATTGCAAGGGCAAAAAGTGTGGTTTTGCCCTTGAACACAAACATGTGGTTTTTATCTATAACCTGAAAAAGTTTCATTTTACTGCTTCTACTCAAATAATCTAGCTAAATCCAGTATTTTTAAATTTATTCTCACACTCATGTAACTTTAGAAGTTTTAATTCTTTAAGGATATCCAAGGGCACTAACATTTCCTGCAGGTACTGCAGTTGCTTTGACAGAGTGCAAATTCAGATATCCATGGGGAATTGTGAGAAAACAACTTATTTTCCTATAAGCTATCCAGCTGGGTGTGTCTAGGATGATTTATTAGTGAGCATTACATAAACTAATTGAATTATATATCCGACAGAAAGATGAGGATAGTTCTACAGACTTCCAGTAAGCTTGTGTCTAGGTCCTAGAAGTAGCATTTTTCTATATTAATTACATTTGGTTTTGGCAAACATAAGCCTTCTTTGTTTTGTTTATGTAAAAATATCAATTCACAGTATCAAATTTCTGACTTTTTTTCTATTCCAGTAACTTCTTTTGTCTGTTCTTCTCAATTTGTATTCACTTGTGTCCATCTCTCACAATTCTGTTTTTACAGCTTTGCTCATCAACAGAATAAATTAATGAATCAATTTTTTACCTAATTATAATTCACAAGTTTAAAAAAAAAATCAAAATCATCAAAGTAACTAAGGAGAAGTTCAAAGCTCAGACAAATGTTCACAGCTTTGGCTCAATATGCCATCACAGTCATAGCAAGTTGCAAATCTAGTGTGAAACTTCTAATTTCCTTCTAGGGAGTGCATTGTTCTCATAAAATTTTACAAAACTGCTCACAGCAATTTTTCTTTACAGTAACATAAACCCCAGACAGTTTGTAGGAAAGAAATCACACCTATCACTTCCCAGTGTATTTTGATGTGCTACAGTTAAAAAGTTCATCATTAGACTTGCAAAAAAGCAGAGTACACTCTGTTACCCGAGAAGTGCTAGTCTGCAGTGTTCTTAACTCAGGCATGAAAATTGTTTCAGTGAACAGACACACAACCATGTTAAAAATGCCACATATAACTTTATCCCAAAGTAGGTGAGCTACCACATTACCATTAAATACTGTAATTTGTAATCTAAAAGAACAGGGACATCAGATGGCAAACTGATGAGGCAACACAGTTTTGACCAAGTCCTACCTAGCTTGGATTCTACCAGAGACCAACTTTACAGCTTTGCATTAGGGATTAGCTGCCTCTACAGAAAATTTCCAACTAGCCTGATTCCTCGAAGAGAAGCTCACCTAATGACTATCAATGCTATTTCAGTTTTGTCTTCCTTTTTATAATGGGAGATTGAATCTTAAGTATGACTCCTAACCAGAAAGTTCTCAAATCAAAGGAGTAGTTGTAGGGACTCACAGTCCTAGAAATACTCTGTCTCTTCCTCAGTACAGTCGGGGAAAAGGACTTTCTTGGACACTTCAGGTGCCCAGTTCTCAACCCACTAAGATATCCTGGAGAACATGACTGTGAAGCAGTTGGATCCTTCCAAACCATGGAGGACCACAGTGGAGCAGATATCCACACTGTCACGTGTGTGAACACCATGCCAGAGCAGGTGGATATGCCCTGAGGAAGCAGCAGACCATGACAAGCACATACTGGATCAAGCTTCTGGCAGGAACTGCAGCCTGTGGAGAAATGCCTGCCCAAGAGCATGTTTTCTGGTACATTGGGAGGAAAGTGTTTTAATTTTTCATTGACAGTAAATTAGATTAATATTGCCCAAGTTAAGTCTCGTTTGCCTGTGATGGTAACTGGTGACCATGAACAATCTACCTGTCCTTATGTTGACCTGCAGGGTTTTCTGATTTCTTTCCCCTGCCCTGATGAGGGAAAGTGCAAGAGCAGCTGGGTGAGCAACCAGCAAGCAGACAAAGTTAACTCACCACACTTGTTTATTCACAGGTTGTAAAACTTTCTTTTCTGCTATATCAGAGCCAGTAACCTGCCTGGACTGAGTTGTATTGCCTAGCTTTTCCTGTGGCTATCATCACCCTCCCCCTTTTCCCTTTCTTCTTTCCAGTTTGTTCCCTTCACAGGCAGCTTCAGTCAAATCAGGACTGCGGCCACCCATCTCCAAGTAAATCAGAAGGCCAGAAGAGCTGCTCCTCAGGCCTCATTTTGTCAGGCTTTTTCTGGTCTTAAAGGGTTTGTTCTCCTCATTCTCCTCTAGAAGGAGTGTTCTCCTCATTCCTCACATATCACATCTGTAAATGATGCCCAGTACTCACACTTCACGGCATACCAATACTCCCCTTCTCAGCTCATCTTTTAACAGAGAAGCATCTTCAGTAAGCTCGCTTGTAAAGAAGTGAAATCATAGAATGTTTTGGGCTGGAAGGGACCTTAAGGATCATCTTGTTCCAACCCTCCTGCAGTAGGGGGATGAAATGATTTAACAAAACAGAAATCTGACACACTTTATTCTCATCCAAATATCATTGAGTATTCTTACATCTGATCTCCCCAGAGTAAAGCAGGCAGGCTCTTTTTCACCAGGCTTTTATGTATATTTTTAATCTGTCTGTTTTCTGTGAAGCATACACTTTTCCGTTTTGATCTAACAAGGAATCCTTTGAGTTTATGTGTTATTAACAGACAAAGACCTTGGAAAATATTTCAAAGTTGTAATAGACAAGCTATCAACATGAACTCTCATTGCAATGCTGTAGAAAAAATTGCCTATACTACCCTTAAGTCTTCAGAAAGGGGAACTGTGACTTACACTTAGGTGATTATTCCTCTTTTTATGGCTAGGGGAAACTGAAATATTGTGCCAAGTTCTAGAATCTGTTCTGTTCCAGAACTTTTGATGGCTCCTTCAGTGTTCTCAGATTTATCACCAAGCAAATTAAGAGTGAGTGATAAGGGCAGTGTACTGTGAGAATGTTTTGACTCCCAGGGAAAGTCAGTACAAGAACAACTACCTGGATTCCCAAATCCAGATATATCCAGCTAGAGATAAGCCCCAAATTTACTACTGACAGTCAGCCACTTTAAAACTGCCAAAGTAGTTGATCTTCTACTTCTTTATATTTTTAAGATATATCTCTAGCACATAAGCTTTAGGTAAAGATAAATACAAGTATCAGAGGGTTGTGATCAGCAATGTAGAATCTGATCAGAGGTCTGTAGCTATCGGTGCTCCCCAGAGGTCAGTACTGGGTCGAATGGAGAAGAGCAGACTGAAAAGGGATGTTATGAATGCTTGTAAATATCTAAAGGGCAGACATCAAGAGGATGGGACCAGTCTCTTTTCAGTGGTGCTCAGTGACAGGACAAGGGGCAACAGACACAAACTTGAATACAAGAATTTCCATTTGAATATAAGGAAAAACTTCTTCATTTCAGGGCGACAGAGCACTGGAACAGGCTTCCCAGAGAGGCTGTAGAATCTCCTCTGGAGATATTCAAAACCTGCCTGGGTGCAATCCTGTGCAATCTGATCTAGGCAAACCTTCTGCGATGGGCAAGGGTGGACCAAGTGATTTCCAGAGGTCCCTTCTAACCTCTACCATTCTGTGATTCTGTGTGACTAGTTTCATTTTTACATAGTTTCCATTCCTGAAATTGAATGTCTGTCTGCTGGATTTATTTGGCGTGCTATTTTATACTACACTCATAATGTCACTAATAGACATAATCTCTGTCATTAACACCTCTTGAGCCAGATGCTGGTGTTCTCAGAGGCATGCTAAACATTAGTCATGTTCAGTTGTTAAGTCCTGTCATTCTTAAATAGTGCTCTTCTACACTTGTCAACATTTCCAAAGTATCTTGTTTAAATATTCCTCTACTTTTCATTTTTAGTCAACAGCTCAGTTCTATGATGATAAACATGTAATCCATTCTTGTACAGGTTCTTCCAATTTCAAAAGGTTTTCCATTTTCAAATACATTTTAATTACTTTTGTCTATACCAGCATGCTACTCATATACTGGGGCTGGATCTCTGGCTGCCTCTCAGGTCACATGTGGAACTGGCAGTCACAGGATCACAGAATCACTAAAGTTGGAAGAGACCTCTAAGATCAAGTCAAACCATCTACCTATCACCACATGCCACTAAACCACGACCTTAAGTACTACACCTATAACTTTCTTAAACACCTCCAGGGATGTTGACTCCACCACCTCCCTGGGAAGCCTGTTCTAATGCCAGTCATAGAATCACAGGATCATAGAACAGTTACAGCTGGAAGAGACCTTGAAGATCATCAAGTCCAGCCTTTGTCCTAGCCCTATCAACCTGCAAAATGATGCCCCCCAATGCAACATCCATCTGTCTCTTAAACATCTCCAGGGATGGTGACTCAACCACCTCCCTGGGCAGCCTGTTCCAATGGCTGACAACCCTTTCAGGAAAGAAATTCCTCCTAATGTCTAACCTGAACCTCCCTTGGTGCAATTTCCATCCATTTCCCCTTGTCCTATCACTCTCCACTAGGGAGAACAGACCAATCCCTGCCTCTCTACAACCTCCCTTCAGGTAGTTATAGAGAGCCATGAAGTCTCCCCTCAATCTCCTCTTTTTCAGGCTAAACAGGCCCAGATCCCTCAGTCTTTCCTCATATTTCTAAGCCCTTAACCAGCTTGGTAGCCTGCCTCTGTACCCTCTCCAGCATCTCAATGTCTTGAGCGTGAACTACGTTATTTTTTTGAAGTTTCCTTAGTTTAGCTTCTTTCAAGAAACTACTTACCCTACTCAACCCTCTTTAAAGTGAGTAGCAATAGGCAAAAGTACTCAAGGGGGTTAAGAAGTCCCACACAGGCACCAACAAGAGCACCCAGCTCATTCATTGGTGTTTTCCATACACATATAGAGACAGAATTTTGTGGAGGGCAGTCTGCTCTCTGGCATACCTACTATAATCTGTTAAAACCACTCACCACGGTCAGGGAGGGGAGCCTAGACTCACTACTGAAGTGCAGATGTCCATTTCAACATCAGCTGAACAACTCTGCAGATCTCCTGGAGTATTCACCATGTTTCCATTGACTATAACAAGTGCATAGAAATCTAGCTTTCACAAAGGCACATAAAGTTAGGCAAGCTGAGTTCTACTGTTCTTCCCAATCAAATCACAGATAATTATACGGCTGTCAACTCTCGTGTCTTTTGGGCAATCTGGCAAGTCCTGATGAATAATTGCTTGTTTTCTTGGACTGCCAGAATATTGTACTCTGACTCCACATATGCATCAGCTGTGGTGTCTTTGTGTAGAAAATTAGTTGTTTTTTCTGATTTCCCAATTGTTTCTGTCTCATAAGTAAACAGAGAGAAAAGATCAGTAAACCAGACAAAATAAAATAAATCTAGGATGCAGTCTGATTACAGATTTCTATCAGATACAAGCAGAAGTACCAACAAGCTGAATAAGTTCAAAACACTTTTTGCTTCCTTTTGACAGCATGAAACAGCCAATGACTGCTCATCAGTCATAGAAAAAAAATGCCAAAATAAGTAAGAAATAATGTCTTTTACTAACTATAATTACTATTACTGACCATATTAGCATCTATATTTACCTATATCGAAGAGAAAAGATGGATTTTCAGTTATATACACTCATCTTAAAATTGCAAAAATATGCAAATGTCAAAAGAAATGATATGTAGTGTAACTAATTCATAAAGTGCACATTTTTTTCTCTAACCCTTTCTTGAATGAAATCCATACATAAAAAAAGCAAGGGAAAATGTAGGGAAGTATACACACACCATGTTAGATATTCAAAAGTTGTAGGCTCTATCTATAAAGATATGAAATGATTACTTTTTCCTAAAAGTATTGAACAACTCATGAAAGTCTTGAAGTGTATTTTCTTGCAAAATATATTGCAACATGTGTAAAGGATTAAAAACTCCAAGATGAAAAATCAAAAATCTCCAGTATATCTAGGAAAATACACATATACACACATTTTATTTTTTGAATGTTTATTTCAGCTTAGTAGCTGACCCTCCCTGTACTATTCTCACCCAGCCACCCTCCCGTACTCCCTCCTCAACAGGACAAGGGAAGAAAATAAGATGATGCAAAGCTCATGGGCTGACAGGGGCAGAGTGATCACTTACCAGTTACTGCCACAGGCAAACCAGACTTGAATTGGGGAAAATTAATTTAAAGTATTACCAATTTGAAAGAGATTTTTGGACAGTGAGAAACAAAGACAAAACCTAAACCAAAGCCCTCTCCCTTCCGCCCAGATTCAATTTCACTCTTTAATTTCCAACGCTTCCACATCCTCCCCACCTCAAATGGCACAGAGTGAAGGGGAATAAGGATTGCAGTCTGTTCATAACTGCTCCTCTCTGCTCCTACTTCATCCTCATGCTTTTCCCCTGCTCCATTGTGAGTCTTTCCACAGGCTGTAGTTGTGCAGCCCGTTTGTAAGACTGCTTACAAATGGGCTCCTCTCCTTAGGATGCAGGTTCCACCTGGAGCCTGCTCCTGTGTCAGCATTCCACAGGCTGTAATTCTTTCAGGGCATACCCACGAGCTGTGATGTAGAGTCTTCCATGGGCTGCTGTGCAGGTACTGCTCTGGCATGATCCTATCCATGGACTACAGGGAAATACCTGTTCCACTATGGTTCTCTCCAGGGGCTTCAGGAGAATCTTTGTTCCAGGATCTGGAGGACTTCTCCTCTCTCCTTTTTCACTGACCTTGGTGTCTACCTGGTTGTTTCTCACACCTTTTCCCTCATTCCTTTCTCTGCTAGGCAGCATTTTTTACCCTATTTACCATATTGTTAAATATGTTTCTGCAGACATGACGCTATCTTGGGTGAGAAGCTCAGCTGTGTGCTGCAGAGGGTCCACTAGAGCTGACTAGAACAGGCTGTGTCCAGCACAGGGCATCCCCTGCAGTCCCCTCTCTAAACAAAACCTTATCAGCTATAACAAATGCAGTTGCATAAACCTTAATGTAAAGAAATATATCTTGAAGTGAAGAAAATCTTGAAGTATATTTAACTGGATTAATTCCTGATTTATTTTTAAGCAAAAGAACCAGCTCATTTTAAGCTAGAGCAAAGTAATTTTAGAGCGTGATCCTACTATAATTATGCAGATGTGCACACACCTACAGAGTCAGAAAGCCTGGCTGATCACTGTGAGACTTGCATAGGCATGATATATGTCTGAGCAGGATGAATGCAGTGTTAGAGCCTTTAAAATTATGACACCTGCAGCACAGTCTAATCTGGGAATAACATTGCATGCAAATAGAATGAATAGCAAAAGATGAAGCCATCATGCTGACTGACTTATCTTTTAAATTTATATGTATATTGCTTCTTTCTAAGAATTTCTAATCTATTCAAACACCTAAGTATGGAATATTGTTGTCTTTTGAATATGATTTTATGCAGTTGTCTACAGGTCATTTAATCTCTCATTCTCTCAAAATGAAACAATGTGTAAATCATGGATGTTGCTAGAGAAAATATTACCCAAGTGTATTCTGCATTAACATTGCCAATAGCTGATAATCATACAGATTTGCAGTATCATATCATGATGCATACACTGCTGAGCTGAATTACTTATTTTCTGACTTTTTCTTTCTGTGAAGGAAGTTCTAAGATAATATTCCAGCTAGATTTACTCCCCGTGTGAGACTGTCATACCTTTTCATTAGAAAAGTTATAGACCATACTTCCTTTACATAATATGAGGGGTTTTTGTTATCTAGTACTTTTAGCTATATGTAAAAACTCATCAAGAGTTATATATACATATATAAGATAAAAAGAAGTTCGGGTAACATTGTGTAATGTGTTTTTGACAATCCAGAAGCACAATATTAGAAGTCAGAGAGCCTAAAAGAAAGCAGATCTCATGCCAGACTGTCTCATGAGATCAAATTCATTTAAAAAACTCATATCCCAAGATCTGATGAAACTCTATTTAGCACAAAACCTGAAAAATTCTGAACCAATTCAATACTTTTCCCAAAGTGTGGCCAGCATTGTAAGGACTGCTCATTCTTATGACAGATGCAGTCATCCCCTACAAATTGGTTTGCTGAACCACAGGAATCTTCATGGCACTATACAGGTGCCTTTTTATGCACAGCCCTTCTCCAGGATAATGCAAAAATATTCTCGAACTTAAGAGGAGGAAGTGTGTAGTGCATTTTCCACACCACAGTACTGTATTATATCATAGAATTATTCAATTACCTGGATTTTGAAATTTCAAACATGAATCATGCCTACTTTCATTGTAGAATATTGAATCTTAAGTTTATTATTCAAATATACATTTAAGCTACAGCAAATAAGGCTCACAATACAAATTATGTAGTTATGTCATCCATGCTGAACTGAGGGATAAATTTTTAGGTAGTCTTGGCTTAGTTTGCTATGGCTTTTCAGATATTCACACCTTTGAAATTCTTCGGATATTTTCTCAATGGTCTTTTTAAATGAAGTTTTATTATTATTATTATTATTAGCAAATAATGAGCTTTTCAGAACGGATTTGAAACAACTGAATTTCTGTCATGCCTTTTCAATAAACGAACCTACTCAGAAGTTCCTTAATTAAAAATGAGTTTCATGCAGCATATTGCCCATTCCCCTATAATTATAATAAAATGTGAAGACATACATTAATATTTATCTCACATCTTGAGCTGGTCCATCCTGGTTCACAGGAGCATTGGTATCCATCAATGAGATCTATACACCTGAAATACAAAATAGTGCTATTCAGATGAAGCTGTGTAATTCTAGATTCAGCAGTAGTAGTATGTTTCCATACATTTGAAAGAGTGGTCTGATGTAACCTACTGAAATCCATGGCACTTTTAATTAGTCTTAACAATGGGTTTTAAATGTGTATATTATGGGTGCTGAGGGATTTTATAAGAATATCGACTGTCATATTAAAAGACATCTTCCTATTTCAACCTGTTGGCATGTATCAGCTAAAGGTTCACTTTTAAATACATTAAACTTTAATTAATCCACATGTGCTGAAAAGCAGTTTATGCTAATCAACAAAAATGAACAAGAAACTGAGATGATGTAACAGTATATTACATTAGCTTAAGCAGGCAACATCTGTCATCTTTAAGTGTGCTTGCACTCTTACTTTATGGAAAAGCATTATTAAAAGTGTATTTATCATCCTTCCCATGTCATTACATTTTAAATATTGCTAGTTAGATACATTATCTTGGAGATAATAATAATTAAATGGAAACAGTCACCTTCCATGAAGGCAAGGATCTGGCAAGCATTCATTAACATTTGTCTCGCAGTTTGTTCCAATAAAACCTCTCCTACAGAGGCACTTATAAGAACTGAGGCCATCAATGCAACTTCCACTGTTGAGGCAAGGATCAGACATACATTCGTCTATATTTACTTCACATCTATCACCTGTGTAAAAAATAGAATATATGACTAAGCTTTTTCTTCTAAACTCAAACCATCTAACAGTTTATTTATTAATATTAATAATTCCAGATAACCTGCTTTCATTTACATACATTGTTTATATATTTCGTATATTCGTTAATAAAAATATCCCACTGGCAGTACCTATAGGTGCAAATGCCAAAAAGAATGGTTATATTACAATATACCACAATGATAACATATGTAACTGGCAAGGCAAGAAGAGTTTAAGGGTCAGCTTACAAGCAAAATAGTTAAATGGAGAAATTGAAATTTCAAGAGGAATTTTTTTACAGTTATTAGAAAGATGACTAGCACAGGTTTTCTACAAAATGAGTACAGAATTAAAATGATATATCCAGTTGGTGATCTAACTGTAATACTTATTTTCTCAAAATGAAATTAAAATGCTGAACTTTTGATAAATCTCTTTGAAGACATTTATTATGAGAGATAATGGTACACTCCACTGTTTCTAATTTTTCTGTAAATTAAGCCACACATCTTTCATATAAACATCTCAAAGTACTCTATAAAATACTAATTGACCACCTACACATATGTAGGTCTCTTTGTAGGCAGTTACTGCCCGCTGCCTGGTAAGCAGCTAAGGCCTACACAGGGGGAAGCATAGGAAGGGTAAAAGTGAGAAAACTCATGGGTTAAGATAAAGACAGTTTGATAGGTAAAGCAAAAGACTCATATGTAAGCAAAGAAAAGCAAGGCATTCATTCATTGCTTCCCATCAGCAGGCAGGTGTCCAGCCATCTCCAGGATAGCAGGGCTCTAGCACACGTAACAGTTACCCGGGAAGACAAAAGATATACCTTCAAAAGTCCCCACACTTCCTTTTTCTTCCCCACAGATGTTATTTCTAAGCATGATGCCATATGTTTTGGGATATCTCTTTTGTCAGTTGGGGTCAGCCACCCCAGTTATGTCCCCTCCCAACATATTTTTCACCCCCAGCCTCCTCTCTAGTGGGATGATGTGAGAAGCAGAAAAGGTCTTGATGCTGTTCAGTCAGTAGTAGGAGCTAGTTCAAATGTTCTTACCAAAATGAACTAACTAAAAATATTTTTGATAGCTTTTATAAAAAATAGTTTACATTCAGATGCTCAAATTTCTTCTTTATATTCAACACCCATGTTCTAATACCTTCTGAACAAATGAGGACAAATACATACCGGGGATTAATTGCTTAGCATCACTGGACTAATGCATTCCAATATGAATATACACTTTCATTTAAATTATTTCAAAGAGCAAAATGTTCTAAATTTGTTATTTATCACATTGCAGACACAAGAAGGCTTGCAATCCTTCATGACTGTAACCCAGACAGTCTGTCATTCTCTTCTAATGTGATTGTCATTTAATTTGAAACTTGCCTTCTGTGAAAATCCTTGTTCAAAATACGAGAACTTTCAATAAAGATAATATTACTGTGTTATAATCATTATAACACAAGCAAACAGCCTACAAATTATGAAAATAACTGATGTGAAAGATAGTCTATAATACCACAGAACTAGTACTTTACTTAAAATATGACCTATAAGTCATTTCATAGCTGTGACTGTGCCAGATGTGTAACTGGATTGGACATCTCTTAGACCTCTGCTTTACAGATTAAATTTACCATGCCAGAAATAATCACAGAATCATAGAATATCTTGAGTTGGAGAGGATCCTCAAGGATCAATTCCAGCTCCTGTCTATGCACAGAACAACTCCAAAAATCACACCATGTATCTAAGAGCATTGACCAATAATGCCCTAGAAAAGGGAAAAGTACCTCACATAGACTATGTTTGGGGGATTAATGATATTGATGGTAATATAGAGGTTCCCCTGTGTGTCAGAGTGCTGCAGAATACAAGGAAATGCCATAGAGGTGAGAAGAAAAGAATATGGACTAATAGTACTAAGATGAAAAGGGGACAACTATTCTCCTATTCTTTCAAATCATTAATTTGCGGGAAGGATTAGTCTGTTTCATACCTTTAAAAAGAAAACTCAGCAGCCTTTCACAATGCCCTTTTTATATTCAATCTACTTCATTAACTGGGGGTGCCTCAGACTTTCTTGGAGCTCATCTGCACAATTCCACACCTACATCTCAATTTTTCATCTTTTGAAATGTAAACCCAAATAAGAAATTACCCTTCTCTGCCTTGAAGGATTTTTCTCATCAACTTCAGATCCAACCTAGAATCTCTCCCTCTTCTGATAGCTGGGAATTTATTCTCAGCCTTCTGTTAAAAAAAAATGATTACATTTTTTCATTTCTTCCCTCAGAAACATATTCCCCTGGCATCCAACTGAGTTTTTACATGCTGTAATGTACCTAACAAGCTGAAAAATCAGACACTAGATTTGATTCTGTATTTGAGCACAAAAAACGAGGAAGTTTGAAATGGTAGTGGATCCTAGACTTTTGGTAGTATTTTTAAACTCTCATAGTCACAAAACCTGAGCTCCTTAGGAGCTTTTTCCTTTCAANAAAAAGTAGGTCCTTCTATGTTAATTGAAAAGATTATATCCCGTTGAAGAGTCAGAATAGAGAGAAAAGGAGAGATGTCCTTTCAGAATTGCTCAGCAAGACCTATTTCTTTTCTTGTTGAAGTCTATTTTAGTATTAATCATTATGACAAGACTACTAACAACTATCTGCAACCATTCCATGAGATGTCATGACAGACATTAATCAAAATATAAATTCATAGATTTATCATGTGGATGTATAAGGTTGGCAATAATACATAAGCAATAATGAACCTAATTATATATATAAACAGAGATTGCAGAGCATAAGTTTGAAGAATAAAATTATTGCTGAACTTAAACATGAGCAGAAATATATTACAGAGCATATTTAAGTGACAGAAAAATTTAATTCATTTGTAAAATAATTTCAGCAAGACAGCATTAAACCTCAAAAGAAGGAAAGTTAAGAGAAACAATATTTTCTAAAATGCTTATGTATTATTAAAATCATGACTAATGATGGTAATGCTTGTGAAAAATCTCTACATTTATAGATTAGTTTCAAGTCCTAGTACCATAGTTTTATGAGCTTATGGGGCTTAATTATTGGTGGTTTTCAACTCAGAATTTTTTTTAATCACCATTAATCTAACAGTTGTCCTTGTTACTGATACAACTCTGAGAAATATACAACTGTAAACAATTATATTATCAAGTGAAGTTATGGAAAAGACTAGAACACAATACTTAAAACTCATCTATTTATAGCTTCAAAATCTTAATTTAGACAGATATAATATATTCAAATATGTAACATCTTGACCATGATCAAGAATGGCAACTGATCATTCTTAGCTGATATTTTACTCAAGAGAAAAAAAACAACAACCAAAACAAAAAAACCCCAAGAAAATAATACAGAGCAAAAAATGCATCAGTTGAACTCTCTAAGATCAAAAGGAATGTAAAGATTAAACTGGTCTATGGAAAAATAACATAATAGCATCTCATAATTAAAGCAGAAACAATTTAGGATGAGTACTAGGTGAATATTTTACCTACTACAGAAAGATGTGGAAGATACATCTTGAAAAAATATGGCATGCGATACTTTCTACCAGCTATAAGTATATTTCCATGGCTTTTGAAATACTTTCAATAATAAATGCATTTCTGAATAGACATATGTACACAATTACATTGTAAATAACTGCTTTAGTCTCTTTAGAAGACATTTTTCAGCAGAATTTGCCTTTCATATCCAATAAATTAACTTTGATACAGTATGCCCCAATCATCATATTCTAAAACAAACATCTGACAAATCTAGAAATATGTTGCCTCTTAAAGTTAGTAACTGCAAAACACTAGTACTCATTTTGACACAGTGATGTTAATGTTGTGAACAGTGTAAGGTCCTTTTGAACATCATTTTAGTGTTGCCTCATTCAGTCTGTGCTGTGATTTGAGCCCACCCAGCCAACAACGAAGCACCACACTGTTGCTTGCTCACTCCTACCACCCTCCAATGGGGTGGGGAGGAGAAAATACCATAAAAGGCTTGAGGGCCAAGACAAAGATCATAAAGGACTCATCCATTAATTATGGGTATGGGCAAAAGAGAGATTTGACTTGGGGAAACAAAATCGATTTAATCTAAAAATCCCACTACCAATTCACCAATTGAATTGCAGTAGGACAGAGAATACAAATGGGTCTAAAAGAAATACACCTTCCCCCCACATGTNTTAACTTTGATACAGTATGCCCCAATCATCATTTTCTAAAACAAACGTCCCCCTTCTTTCTGGGCCCAACTCTGCTACCTCCTTTACCTGAGCAGTGCAAGGGAGCAGGGAATGGAGGTTGCTGTCAGCCTCAGTTCATTCTATGTTGTTTCTGCTGCTCCTTCCTCCTCAGGAGGAAAACTCCTCATGGTCCTCCCCTGCAGGACATGGCATCTCTCCCGCAGGAAACTGTCCTCCATCAATTTATACTACCATGGCTCCTTTCTGTGGGCCATGGTCCTCCCAGCAATGGATTAATTAGCACAGGCTTCCCTCAGAGTCATGGCCTCCTTCAGGAGGAGTCCCCAGCTCCAGTGTGTGTCCTTCATGGGCCACAGACAGGATTTTTCTCTGCTGTTGATCTCCAAGGGCTGCAAGGGCTCAGTCTGCCCTCTAGCCATGGGCCAAAGGGGAATGGCTGCTCCAGCATGCCTCCTCTGCTCCTTCTTAGCTGACTTTGATNCCCTTCTTTCTGGGCCCAACTCTGCTACCTCCTTTATCTGAGCAGTGCAAGGGGGCAGCGAATGGAGGTTGCTGTCAGCCTCAGTTCATTCTATGTTGCTTCTGTTCCTCCTTCCTCCTCAGGAGGAAAACTCCTCATGGTCCTCTCCTGCAGGACATGGCATCTCTCCCGCAGGAAACTGTCCTCCATCAGCTTATACTACCATGGCTCCTTTCTGTGGGCCATGGTCCTCCCAGCAATGGATTAATTAGCACAGGCTTCCCTCAGAGTCATGGCCTCCTTCAGGAGGAGTCCCCAGCTCCAGTGTGTGTCCTTCGTGGGCCACAGACAGGATTTTTCTCTGCTGTTGATCTCCAAGGGCTGCAAGGGCTCAGTCTGCCCTCTAGCCATGGGCCAAAGGGGAATGGCTGCTCCAGCATGCCTCCTCTGCTCCTTCTTAGCTGACTTTGATGTCCACATGGTTGTCTTTCTCACATCCCACTCCTCTCCAAAACAAAGAACTCTCAATGTAAAAGAAGTTGCTCAACAAGTTTTCCCCTTTTAAATATGTTATCACAGAGACGCTTATTAACTAAGCCTTGGCCAGAGGCAGTTTCTACTTGGAGCCATGCCAGCAGTCCCTTCCCCTGCTACCAAAATTCCACAAAACACAAACCCAACACAGACTTTTATGTGTGAATAAGTTGTAACAAAAGTTTTCTAAGTATGCTGAATGAAAAACTAGTGCCGATAAGGTTGCTGAACTTGGTTTTGTTGATTTCATCTTAAGAAAGATTTATTACAGGATAGTGACTAATACTAGAGATTTAGATTTTCTACGTCTGTTGTGTTTTGTGTCAGTAATAGATTTATTTCAGGCAGTTATTTCACTTTCCTTATACTAAGTCAAGTTAAATTGGTGCTGATAAGACTGCAGAAAATTTGAGTGGTTACAAACTTGTTTGAAGTAAATGGTTTTTTCTTTGTTTAGACAAGGTTTGATTTCTACTCTGGATTGGCAAGTGAAGAGAACTTTAAAAGATAAGGTTAGACCACAGGAAACAAATTAGGACAAATACATATTAATTTCCTTGGTCTAAAACTTTAAAGATTTTTTTTTTCATTAAATATCAATTTGAGATCTTAGATATGCATGCTAGGCTTTTGAGAACTTTATCTGCCCCTTTGATTTTAGAGCAAATCCAAGAACCAGAGGGATTAAATACAAAAACATCTTCTTAGCTTATTGCTATGCCTAGTCATAGAGAGTATCAGATCAAGCATCCGATTTTACTAATTTCAATACTTTCTGCTAAAAATAATAGAAATTAGAAAATTCATAATCCTGTGAAAGGTGAAAAATGAACATACCATATAAAGAGTTTAGGATGTAACGGTTGTCCTATTAATGTTTTAACAGTCTGATAGTTAAAATTATCAGTGCTGAAAAGCACTGATATTTAAATAGTAATGCCCCAAATCCCCCCCCAAGCCTTACCAGTACCTAACCCTTTCCACTGGTTGCGTGCTGACACTTCAAATGTCCCTATGTGTTTAAAGTGTGACACTGCAGTTTTCTCGTGGAAATTGTAAAGAGAGGTGGAGTGAGGAGCATTTCAATGATTTGTCAGCATCACATCATCTTTGCCAGGAGAATGATGTGCCTGGTGTGGGATTTCTGTTTTCTCTTTGTTGGAAGGAACATGATGTTGATACTTTCTTCTTCCTTAAGTCTTCGGGTCTGCTTATGTTTCCCTGTCTCAGCCACCTTCTTTTTCCTGCACTGTCAGCTACAGCCTGGCAGTGGCCCCCAGGTACACAAATGGCCATGGTTTGTCAGGCAGCGACTTAGGGGCAGTGTGTCCCTCCTTTTCCCAGCAGGGCCACCCCCAGAGCTGAAGGTGGAGCAGAGAAGGCAGCAGTTTCTGGGTCCCAGCACAGGGGTTAAACCAGTGACACAATCTTAGGCTACAACAAGGCTGAGCTCCTGCACTTCTGGGTCAGCGCACAGTTGAGCCTCCCTCTGCTAAGGAGGAAGGATTACTGAATTACAAAATATTATAACAAAAATGATGATTCAGTTCACAGATGAATAAACCTCTAAAGAGGGATGGAAACAAGATAACTCTGAAGGTAGTGTAAGTAAAATCTACTAATGCAAGCAAAATCTATTAATTCATGCCTGAATATTGGAAACATGACAAAATTGTCATAGTTGTCAATATTGCCAGAGTAGGCCACATTGTACTGAGAAAACAGCAAATATCAATTCAATATTTATGGCATTTTATTTTATAAACCTAGGTTTTAGTTTGAACAACTGATCTATTAAAATTGAGAAAAACTTGAGACCTAGTCCATACATTTTTGCACTACAAACTAGGACAAAAAAAAACCAATGGAATCTCTAAGGAAACTATTAGATTATTTGCACAAAATGCCAACATACTTTACTTCAGTGAATAAAATACTCTTTGTGAAGTCATCTACTTCTCTGAGTCTTATGAGGATAAAGGACAGAGATTGCTGGCATTGATAGCCACAAAGAACCAAAAAAATCCATGATACTAGCTTGGTGATGCTTTTTCAGAAATAAGAAGCACAACTTCCCAGTAACTATTCAAACATATAATATGTTGAGATCTGTGAAGTGAAACCATCACTCAGCAGCCATTGTTTTAGATCTTTATTGCTGTGACTAATTGAAACATCCACAGGTTTTTAAGTGATGAATTGAATGTTTTTATCTAACTAGTTTCCAGTAATAGATTTTGGATTGTATAGCAAAAAAAATCAGAAATAACTATTAAAATATTCTTGTTTCATTTGCAACATTATCTTTTAGAAATACTACAAAAATTCAATACAAAAGATTTAGACATTCAGTATAACTTACACAAAGCTCAAAAAAAAAAAATCACAGAATCACAGAAGAATAGACTGGCATTATGATTCATAACGTTCCTCTGTGATGTTCTCTCTGCTTAAAAGTTCTTTTGTCACAGTATTTGTAGCAGAGCAATTTGCGTGAAAATTGAGATTTTCATCCCCTGGGTCTTGGTAACTCTTACAGAATAGAAACCCCTTTAAGCATGCATAATGGCATACATGAACACATTCAAAGACCCCTTCAAAGTCATACTTGCAGATAAGCACAGACTTTCCTAGCTAGCAGTAACAGCTAGGAAACAGCTAGGAAACAGCTCTAACAGTGGCATCAGCTTTCTTGAATTTGTTGGAGGTATAATGTGAAGAGACGATTTTGGCTCTAGAAGCTCTAGATAATCCTCAACTAATAACTTACCATGATAGATAAGATCACTTAGATATAATAGATAGATATAATCACTTGATGACAAGCTCACAAATGTTCTCAGTGGATAGTCCTCTCCCCTGAATTCTACATTACAAGCAGCTCAAAAGTTTTTCAGGGAAGGGTTCTATATCTGCTTTTGTTATGGTTTGAGTGGAAAAAAATGAGACTTGTGGATTGGAAAAGACAAAATAACTTTAACTGCTTTAATGAAAAGCAACGACAGCAGACAATACATGCAAATATAAATACAGAGCCAGTACCAAGATCCAAGCCTCCCCCTCTCCCTTCTGGTCACTATGTTATCATAGCAGACAGGAGCCGAACTTGGGATTGGGAGGAAGCTGGATCCCGGAAGCTGGACTCAGAAGCAAAAAGCAGCAAAGATGGGCCCAAAGCAGAATTGCAAGGGAAAAGGGGAGCGCAGAAGGAACTTCCCCTTAAATTTATATTGAGCATGTCGTGCATGAAATGGAATACTTAGTTGGTCAGTTTGGGGTCACCTGTCTTGCCTGTTCCTTTCCTATAGGTGCAGACACTCACCCTGCATCCCCCTCACTTCCCAGTAGAATCACAAAGGGTTTACATTCCAATCCTTGTCTGTAACCCAAATATTATGGGCCTAATTACTGCCAGAAGCTGGCACTATTTCTAAAACATACTGCCAGCTTCAGAAAAATGCAGTCACTTTAAAGGAGCCTTGGCTAGAAGCAAGACCACTGTAGCAAAATCAATTCTGCTCAACCCAAACCAGGACAGCTTTATCCTGAAATGCTGATCTGATAGATTATATTTATGTCATCGGTTTCAGTTACTCTCTGTTTATGTGGGGATTGTCTCAGTTTTATTAAATGTTCCTGTTTTATTTAATAGTATGTGTGTGTCCTAAGAAAGATACCTATATGGCATGTATAGTATCATAAACAAAAACATTAGACAAAGCATGGAACTTCACAACAGCACTTCCATATTTAGGATATAATATTTAACAGTGATTCTACTCTTGTAAGGTGTAGTTCCCTGGAGGAAGAGGTTATCACTGTTGTTGTTGTTGTTTATTATTATTATTGTTGTTACTTCTACTACTACTGTGATTACTTTGATTTCCCCTTTGCGGCAACAGGATAGAAATAAAAAGAATGGAGTCAATGTTCTTGGAGGCCTCAACAAAATCTATTACTTTGAGAGTGGTAAACAGCCTTTCCATAAAATCCACAAGAGAAATCAGGTACCTAAGGACTTTAGAAACTAGTAAACTGAGGAAAGAACTATTATCATATATTCTAGGTGGTATAATGCAATAGAGAAGAGTCCCTAAGAAAGTTGTGCAAAGCAGCAACTCTGAAAGCCCAAAGGAATTTAGCCATGTTAATATGGCACTGTATCTGGCTTTACTGCCATGCCTCTAAGAAGAAATAAATTAGCCGGGGGCTGACACCATTTTGATGTAGCTATTTTTTTTCCCCCATTCCATCTAACTTTCTCTAGAAAGAGTATGTGGAAGGATATGGATTGCATAATGTTACATTATACGTAAGAAGTGGATTCAAGACTTTGTTCTGGTCAATATGGAGTGATGTATGCAAAAAGAAGCATTAATGTTGTCGCATTTAGTAACCTCTATGAAGGTGTAGGAAACTTAGAAGAAAGTCTTTGAGAATCATGTTAAGATTTTTCTCCTGATCCATGGTAACAGTTTAGGCAATGGATACAATGGGAAATGAGTGCAAGCCCTAACATGTACATGTCTGCATGAACAGTGTCAGTGTCCTTTTTATCATTATAAAGTCATGGTTTCTATGCTGAAGCTGTTCATAAATAACCAAAATCCGTAAGTAACTTGCTGTTTATTTTCAGCAGTCAAAAATAAGAAGTAGAGCAAGTTCAAGGCCTCTTTTACTGACTCATATAAATCCAGAAACAGGAGCTGTTTCTGCTTGAAGATAAATAGTAATTAACTGTTCAACACATTGGTGAAATCACCTTAGAATTGCTATACTAAATAAATTCAAATTAGACTGTAATGAGCATGAAGAGCAAACGCTTCACTTTTAGATTATTTTTGCCAAAAGACAAGGATTTTTCTCCCTTAAAGCACAGATTTGTAACCTAGAAAAAACAATTATATTTTACTAAACAAGGGGAGGGGGATTATCATCCAAGTTCCTAATCACCAGATTTAATTTGTATACACAGTGAGAGTTGCTGTTGCCAAGCACTCATTATGAATGGACTGTAGCATCACATATTTGAGTGTAATCTGTACAAAAATAAGGTAGTTATTGACGTCTCCTTAAGGACCAGAGGCTTTGCATACACTATAGAGAACTTTCTTTCTTGCAAATAGGATTCTTAGCTGCTCAGTAACGTCACTGCTTTGAAATGACAAATATATTTCTCTAGCTTTCTAGCTGGAGGTCACTGCTATATGATATAGTAACCTTTACAGACACCATAAAATAAGTATTTCCTCAAAGACAATGTATAATGGACTATCTTCTTCTGTTGCTGAAGTTGTAAATACAAGATTGGAAATAAAATTTTTGAAAGGTCGTATCCAAATAGTTAGCTTGAGTAACAAGGGCTAGACAAAATAATCTAACTTGGTTTCAGTTGTGGCAAACAGAACATGAGGCCAAACATAAATTCTTGTATTCAATTCTTCTATTAATTTCCTGTAATTCAGTACCCTATGGGGTACACCTGAGGTTGCTGAGAATGCCTGCTTAAGTCCTCAGAAGGCTACCTTCTACCATGTCTGAAAGGCCATGTAAATTTGAGAAGGTCCTCAGTGACCAGGAAAGGAAACCATTGTACTTATCTCCCCCAAAAAGTCAAAAGGATGATCTGAGGAACTACAGGCCAGTAAGCCTCACATTAGTCCCTGGGAAGATCAAGCAGTGAATCCTCTTAGAAGCCATTTCAAGGCAACAGAAGGATAAGGTGACTGGGAACAACCAGTATAGGAGCCCTGAGGAGAAGGACTTGGGATACATGCGGATGAAGAGCTGGACATGGGCCTGCATTGTGCAATCATAGCCCAGAAAGCCAACCATATCCTGGGTTGCATCACAAGAAACATGGCTAGCAAGTGGAAGGACATTATTCTCCCATGTGGAGCACTGAGTCCTCAGTGCAGAAAAGACATGGACCTATTAGAGTGGGTCCAGAGGAGGGCCACAAAATTGATTAGAGGGATGGAGCACCTCCACCTCTCCATGGAGAAATGTTGAGATAGCTGGGGTTGTTCAGCCTGGAGAAGGCTCTGGGGACATCTTATAGCATCCTTTCAATAATTTCAGTGGCTTATAAGAAAGATAGCGACAAACTTTTTAGCAGGACCTGTTGTGATAGAAGTAGTAGTAATGGTTTTAAACTAAAAGAGAACAGATTTAGACTAGATGTAAGGAAGAAGTTTTTACAACAGGGTAGTGAAACACTGGAGCAGGTTGCTCAGAGATGTGGCAGAAGCCCCATCCCTGAAAATATTCCAGGCCACATTGGACACTGCTCTGAAAAAAACTGGTCTATTTAAAGATGTCCCTGCAGGGGGAGCTGGACTAGGTGACCTTTGAAGATCCCTTCCAATCCAAAGTATTCCATGCTTCTATAGGTTTATCAAGGGAAAATCATGCCTGAACAATCTCATTGCCTTTTATTATTAAAATGACTCAGTTTGTGGAAGAGAAGATAGCAGAGGATGTCACTTACCTTGACTTCAGCATGACTTTGACACTGTATCTTTCAATAATCTTGTATCCAAGTTAGGACACTATGTGGACAACCGGATGGCTAAAAATCTGGTTGTCTGGTTGGGCTCAGAGGGTTGTGGTTAATGGATCATAGTGTAACAGGAGGGTTGCTAAAAGATGAGTACCCTCAACTCTGCTGCTGGGCTCAGAAACTTGGGGGGCTTGAAATCAGATGTTAGTAGTCAACTCTGAAAAAAAGACAACTTTGAATACTTCGTGTTCTTCTTTACGCAATTTTCAGAAAACTGCATAAAGCAAATTTGCCCCTTCATGACTGTGTGTTCACTGAAGCTAAAATTCCCAAAACTTATGTGAATGCTATCATCATTAAACTAAAAGACAAACATCACTACCTCCACATTTAGTACAGAAACCCATTTCTGTACGTGTACATGTTAAATTTGTTTTTGGCTTGCCAATCAGTTTTGGACTCTGTAAACTGCATCTTGCTTTGGTATCTTGTGAAGCATACCATGAGATTCCTTCTCTCTGACTCTGTATAAATAGTACTTTAGTTAGTAGTGTATTTGCTCTTCTTCCTCTGGTTATCAATACCAAGGAATAAACACAGAGGTTTGAGGAGTGCAGATGCAATCATTTCCAGAGCTAGCTGGCAGTACAAAGCTGTAGATATAGCTTGGAAGGTAAAAAAGATAAAGAAAACTTCTCTCCCTTTCCATTGATTAGATCAACATAAAAAGCAGAGCAGGGTTTTCAGTGTCACGTAGACAAGATGAACAACAGTTTCTGAGGCCCAGGATAAGCAAGGCTGGGGCTCAGAGCTGACATTAAAGATAAAATACAAGGTGGTTATTTAAGCCAAGGTTTCAACTTGGCTTAACATGCAACTTAAGTGCACCCTTAGTCATTTCCAAATGTCAGTTTGGACTGATCTCATAGAGAAGGGTAAAGGCAGATCTAAGATGAAGAGAATAACTATTTGGAATTAAAGAATAATGACTGTTCTGCAGATATAATGACTGAACCTTCAGAGCAAAAAGTGATTTCATGATACTTTGTTATCTTTAGATGTCTTTTGGATCAGATGCCCAATAACTGGCAGCTTAAATCAGAATTTTGAATGTATACACCTCGGTTTAATACACATTCTGTTTTAGACACTGAATCTTATTTTGAGTATTGGGTAGAGGTATCAAGGTATTGCTGGGAGCAAGTTGCAAGGCAACTTCTATGAGAAGAGAGCAGAGGCTGCCTCATGCCAGACGGATGGTTCCAGCTGCCTCTCATGGACCCACTGTAAGACACAGCTGAGCCTCTCAGCCAAGGATGGCACTTTCATTAAAAAGTATTGAAGAAAGGGCATAACTCTGCACAGGCAGATTGAGAAGAGTGGAAGTGAGCATCAAGGTTAGAGAATGAAGAAAAGGAGGTGCTCTAGGTACCAGAGAAGAGATTTCCCTGCAGCCCATGGTGGAGCCCATAGTGGGAGCCCATGGTTGGAGCCCATGGTTGGAGCAGGTATTCCCCTACAGTCTGTGAAAAACATTCCTAAGACAAGCAGATACCCACATGGCAGACCATGGAGGACCCACACTGGAGCAGATGATTATTTTCTGAAGGAACTGTGGTCTGTGGAGACCCACACTGAAACAAAGGAAGCAACAAAGATGTGTTATGAAGTGTCCGCAACCTCCCTTTCCCATGTTTCTGTGCTGCTCAGGGCAGGGAGGTAGTGGAGCTTGGAAAGAAGCTGAGCCAGTGAACAGTGCAGGAGCAGGAAGAAAGGAAGGGGTAAATGAGTTGCTTTATTTTGTCTTTGTTTCTTATCATTCAAAAATCTGTTTTAATTGGCAATAAAATGCATTAATTCTCCTCAAATCAAGTCTGGTTTGCCCATGATAATAACTTATCTACCTGTCTTTCTCAAACTATGAGGTTTTTTTATCTTTATTGTCTTCTAGTGTCCTATTGAAAAGGAGGGCTGAGAAGGAGGCTGGGTGAACAGCCCACAGCTCGCTAAGGTCTACTCAACACATTTTAGGAAAAAAACCTTTTAGTCTTTGAAAGGAATCTTAGAATTATTTAGTTAACTGCAAACAAACAAAATTAGAAAATAAAGACTTAAGAGTTACCAAGTCTGTCAAAGAAGGTAGTCCAGGCCACATTGGACACTGCTCTGATCACATAAAGCAATCAGGAATTATCAAACACAATTCCACAGTTAAAAACCTCATATTCTTATAAAACACATACTGCAGCAGTCTTGGTGACCCAGACACTTAAGGTTTATACTTGATTATCAAATATTTTTTCAGAAATGTGAACAATATTTCACTTGAGGCTTTTCTGAATCATTTGGTATGTACTTGACAAAAGGTTGTTCAGATGGTAAGATTTACAAAGAAGCAGCTAGCACCTCAGTCATGAAAATGACCTTCAGGTTAAGTGATCATAAGACATTGTTTAATTTTTCCTTTTCAAATGCTGTATTGCAAAGCTGAAGAAAGAATATTAGAGGTTTTTTAATATCAGGCTCCTTGGAATAGACATATATATTTTTCTTGTTTATTCTTTACATAAATGATTACCAGTGCACTTTCAGAATGCAAAATCATGTTGATTTGTGATAGTGAAGATATATATGTACAGCTGTAATCATTAATTATATTTCCTTATTTTACTTTTAATTTTAAATTATTAAGTTCCATTAATTTATTGTTCTACAAACAGACATGAGATTTCCACTTCTTTGCACTGTATCTTCAGATTTCCTAACAAAGGTTTAGTAACCTATGAAGCCAAAACTAAATCTGACATAGACGTTGATTCTCCTTTGATTTTCTTAGATTATGAGCAAACTTCCTTCATTTATAGTAGCATTTACGAAATCAAGTGTTTCGATTCTCTATATGATTCCAGAAAAAAAACCAAAAACCAACAAAAAAGTCCCTGAGTGAGACATATATAAAAAGGTATCTTAGTGCTAAAAGATGACTGTGTAAGTATGGTGTTTTCTTACTCAGAAAATCTATTCTCTATGCACATTAAGTCTAATATTTGATACATAACAAATCATAATCTTTAGAGTTGTGTGTTTCTTGAAAATGTTTGTAGTATAAATTCAACAGTTCATGTTATAATCATTAACATTCATCACTAGCCAACAAATGGTTGACAATTTGGACAAACCAGGTTTTAGATTCAGTGACTCAGGAGGTATCTTTCAAATTTATCTTCTTCTATCTAACAGTCAGGTATGACCAAGGTACAAATGATAAGGAATAACAATTGTGTTCCTGAGCTACCCTACTTAGGACTTTCAGTTACTGATTTTTTTCACACTTAGTTTTATAAACCAGGCCAGACTTCCCTCATATAAGGATGGGAAGTATGTATTAAGTATTATCAGACTGGGGAACTAAAAAGTTCACAGAATTTTGTAGCTGACTACCTAGTAATTTATGCTATGCTACTGTTAAGTTTCTTTGTGGTACCTAAGCATTAAACATCATAAATAGTTTCCCAGGCCAGTATCTTCCAATATGGAAGTTTAATGCTACTTCAAACAAATCAATATTTTTTGCAATGGAGTGCAAAACTAGGAAAACCTAATGATGTTTCTTTATGCTTGGAAGTGAGTGGTCAAAATAACTTAAGGAGACAGACTATAGCTTTAGTATGCTGAAGACATAGATCTGAAGGAATAACACATCTGTTTATAGTGATACTTTTGGACAACAAGGATGATGTATGCTGTATATATATATACAGATGCTAAAGAGAAAATACAAGTAAATGAGCAGCAACAGCTGCTAGAGCTGAAATAATTGCATCTTATCAAGAGTATCTAGTGGAACTGAGAAGTTTTGTTTCATTGAGCAACACTGGTGAGTCAAAGCCATAAAAAAGACAAGCGAGGCTTAGCTGATGATAGAAAGTTCACACCACTGGGTCATCTGCACCTTTAGTGTACCCTTGCTAACCAGCATGATCAAGGACAACTAAACTTATACAGAAGGCTACTGTATAAGAGGGGATGCAGCAATCTCTAGGAAGTATTTTGCCAAAGAAATCCCAAAACCCAGAGGAAAGGAACTGTGTGCTTTTCATTATTTGGTATTATGCTTTTGTTATTTTTCTCCTCTGTTAGAGCACCGCTTTATTAACTCATTTTGCTTCTCATTTTGGCCCAGCAGTAAAACATTTTGGTGAATGCCTAGATCACTTAGTTATATTTTCTGAAGTATGTAGGGTGAGGACTTTAATCAAGGTTTGTTAGTGATATCTAGGGTTTAAGACTATTGTTGCTTCCAATAACATCCTAACAGAAAGGACGCATCTGTCCGTTTGTCATTTGAACCGTAGTCCTTTTTTTTTAAGAATATGAGCTGCAGAATAGTAGGCTTTATCTTAACATTGCTAAGAAAGTTATATTTAAAAGTTAAGAAATTATTTTTAATGTATTTATGTGAATAATCTATTTATAATAGAGAACAGTGTAAAATAAATCCAAAAGATTACACATTTATGGAAAACTTTAAGAGATGCAATATCTGCCTAAATTTTAGAGCTTAGAGTAAATCTCAGTATCTGAAGACTGCCTTGTGTAAGACATTAAATTACCAGAAAAAAAGCATTCAAAATGTCTGATGAAAGCTAATATTGTTAAAATAAGTTCTTTAAGATAAAATATAGTAACATAATTTAGCCTGACTCATTTAATATGTTTCCAGTTTCCATTCAAATTTTTAAGTCTATGTTTTAATACTTAGCCAATGATTAAATTTTTCTCTGTACAAATACATTAAAACATTTTTGAAATACAAATGCTCATGAAATCAATGCATTCTGTTATGTATCTTTAAAGGTGCCTTGTCTGTAACAACAAAGGCTGTTCCTAAATTCACAAAATTACTGAAGATGAAAGTGGAAAAACACCTATCTTTCAAAGACTTAAGTAAAATACTCTTGCTATTTTGTTATAAATTCAAAACCTTTAAATGCTAATATTTTTGTAGTTTTAAAGTATTTGCTTTCACTATAATTCCAAAGGTTGGTACTTTCAAATAGTTCTCTTACATTTCCTAAAGTGTAGGTAATAAAAAAAAAAAAATAACATGATAAATCACTTATTAGCTATTTGAATTGTAATTGTTAGAAAAAGTTCTCAAAACCTCAGTAAGATAATTACTTTACAATTTTGTATGTTTTGCAAGGAAATGTACACTTGACGCATGGGCTTTTCGCTTCATAATCCAGAGAAGCAATTGCTTGCTCTAAAAAGACCTCACTTTGATATCAAATTACTTTCAGTAACTTCTGGGTCTGCCAATACTGCAACTTTGTTTAAAAGCCTTAATTCAGCTGCTGTACTAAATACTCTTTATTGGATAACTTATTCCTTCAAACTTAATCTAATTTCTTCATTGCATAGTGGATGTCCAGACAGTGTCACTTTAAGGTGTGTATGTGGGAAATCATCAGTTATAATAAAGTGATGGGCAATCTACCACTAGTTTTTGAGTAATATTTCAGTGTTTGACAGACAAACAGATATCACATCACACTTGTTAGTAAATAACTGACACTAAATAATAAACAATTATTCTTATAATTATAGTAAAATAATCTGTACCAGTAAATAACTACCTGCAATAGTAAACAACTACTACAGATGATTAAAAAAAAATGCATTAAAAAAAACCAAAAAAACCCCACCCAAAACGCAAACCAAAAAAAACAAAACATCCTATCTTTGTTGGTTAAATGTGGTAGGGAAAAAACTCAAGTTAACTGCTTAGTCAATAAAGAAGAAACATGAAAGGAAAGCACATCTGCAAATTGCTTGTTCCTTTTCATATTAGAGCCTCATAAGCCATTCAGATACAGGTGTCTTGTCATTTATGAATATTACTGGGAATTCTTACAGAAATATACATAAAGGTGAAGACAACTGTTACAACATCTGTTAGTCAAAATTATAAATCTGCAGCACCACTGCCTAATGAACTGAAGTTTCTGTGATACCCAAGAAGTTCTATTCAGAACACAGCTCTTGGAGAAAATATTGAGGGGAAAACCAGGGTGTGAAAGTTTTAATAAATAGCCCTCTTCACTGTGGTAGAGAGCGGACCATACCTGTAAATCCAGGGGAACAGAAACACCAATAGCCTCCAAGTCTATTGATGCAGCTTCCTCCATGCAAGCAAGGCAATGTTTCACATTCATTTACATCCATCTCACACAAAGACCCATAGTATCCAGGTGCACAACTACAGAAGAATCTTCAGAAAAGAAAAAAAATCAGTTAAGTGAACAGAAATAACACGTTCTATTCCAATATTCTGAAAATATATCTATGTCCTGATGTCAAGCTGGTGTCCCTAATCATCCATATTAAAATAATTAACAGACTTTTCTCATTATCTTCATCAATGATTTGGACCAGGGGATTGAGTGCAGCCTTAGCAAGTTTGCAGATGACACCAAGCTGGGTGGCACTGTCTATCTCCTTGAGGGAAGGGAGGCTTTACAGAGGGATCTGGATAGGCTGGATCACTGGGCCAAGGCCAATGCCATGAAATTCAATAAGGCCAAATGCCAGGTGCTACACCTTGGCCATANTCCCTGGAGGTGTTTAAGAGACAGGTGGATGTTGCATTGGGGGGCATTATTTAGCAGGTTGATGGGGCTAGGACAAAGGCTGGACTTGATGATCTTCAAGGTCTCTTCCAGCTGTAACTGTTCTATGATTTCTGTGTTTCTGAAGCAAAAAGAGTGATTTACTCTTTTTTAAATTAATAGAAAAAATTGTGCATAGTAATTTCAGCTGAAGATATAAGGAATGACTTAATGGCTAACATTCTTTTGGCACAAGTCTATGAATGAGTGTTGTGGAATAAACAAGGTACAATGTTTTTCTCTTGCTTATGCTTAGTAAATATTTGCATTATAAAAGGACATTGTTGGAAGTTGAGAAGAGAGATGTGGTAATTTAACTGAAGAACAATTTCCCCATATTTCACTCTCATTCTAAATTTAAAAAAAAAAAGTAAAAAGGTAAGAAGGAAAACAACGAGTTCTGCTGAAGACAGTTTTCCTTCTGTTTTCTTCTCAGGTCACATAACAAAAAATTAGTTGAGCTAGTAGCGTTTTCCTACCTTGGTTTCAAGTAGGATCTTTGTCATATGCTCAAGTTCACCTCCAACCCTCAAGGCAATAATTATAATTTATATGTAAGGAAATCAGGGAATTACTTTTCATTTATCAGTAACTAACCTGTTTACCAGATCCAGGCAAGTTCCATTGTTTTTGCAGGGTCTTGATAAGCATTCATTAATCTCTACTTCACATAGTGTCCCAGTAAAACCATGTTGGCAGGAGCACCTAATAAAGATGTCACTGTATTACTTCTCAGTTTAGTATAAAAAGACTCTAGAAAAATGGGGCAAATTGAGGGGTATGAATTAAGTGATTCCAAAAATATGTTTTTCTTTTCTTTACAAAGTGCTGTACTTTAACAAGGTTCAGAAGTACAATGACTGCAGCCCAGGAAATAATATTTTTGCCATTATTAGTTGAAGGACACAGCCTTGCCTTGGCCTGAGATGGTTTTCATTTGTTTTGACATCTGCCGTGGAGCCAAGTGACTGCTGGCTGTCATGCTTTAGCTTCAGACCTGGGAATAGCATCTATGGTGAGCGTATGATACACTCGAATAACTGTGTTGTTACAAACAATAGCCTTGTGTCTATGTGGGCTGGGGAAGATGGTAAACAGAGCAAAGGAAGTGAATTGGGGTAAGGAAACACACAAAACCAAAAAAGCCTGAAGATGAGAAAAGCCCCACTGTAAACATCACACTTCAGTGGCATTAAACAACTTCTCCTGGCAAAGACTTTCAGATGCTGGTGACTTGCAGTAACACTGCCAGTTCTTCTTGAAGAAGACTGAAATCATTGATCTTAGGACCCAGACAGATATTGTGAGGGCAATCATAACAGCAGAGACAAGAGCTAGAAAATTGCAAGATTTTTTTATATCATAACTATAACCACATTGTTCATGAAGCTGTTTTCTGTTAATTTCAACTATTTTGACTATTTAGAGTCTTAGAACACTAAGAGTCGAAATAACTGGACTAATAACAACTGTTTGGTATATTTAGGTTAGATTCTTAATATTTTAATTAGCCCTACCACAGATTATAGAGTCCATGTGTATGGTATACATGTATGTCTTTTTGTCCACAAGAAGATTTAGAGTGTAATGTAGCAGTGTCCAACACATTACAAAGACATATTGCGCCACTGAAGGACAGTAAACATAATACAAGCAAAGTATCAAGTATCAAGCAAAGTATCAAAAGAATACTTTGGAGGGATGATATACATCCTTTTAGCATACTGAATATTTGTTGTTCAAGTAATTGTCCTTACCTGTAATGGTTAACCCCATCCACACAGAGACCTTCATTCTGGCATGGATGGGAAATACATTCATCACTGTTAACTTCACAGTAAGTACCCTCAAATCCTGAAATACAGATTATATCAACTGTGAATGAATGAGTTCTACATAATATAAGGGTCACAGATCCTCTTGGAGGTTTGGCTGTCTGAGCTCAGGACCAACTTCCACAGTGCAAGTGTCAGGCCTGAGAAACTTAAGCTGTCCTTGAAGCTGCTCAGAAAATTGCTTAGAGAAACATTACTGGTGACTACCCCTTCTCTTTGAAGCTTTTGAGATGAGGATTCTTGCCCTTGGTATCTGATTGACCTGTGTTGAAGCCACGCATATGCCTGGATTTGTTTATCTGGATGCTGACTTTGGCCTTCAGACTAGATCTCTGGCTTGACCTTCAACCTGCCTGTTTAAAGGATACAAAATGATCTGTTGTTCACCACGGTGTGAGAAGATGACCTTGCATAAGCATAATGAAGGGAACAAGATATGCATAAGCATAACAAAGGGAACAAGATATGCATATGGGCCAGACAATAACAAACCTGCACCTTGGCTCATATCTCTTAGCTAAGACTGGGAAAACAAGACCGATTTGCTAGGGCGGACAGCTTTCGGCTGCTGATTGTGACATGCAGCTGGCTGGAAACACCCAGTGAATGTGGCTGCCCACGCAGGTAGTGGGTCTGGTACTTTCCCATGACTGGCCTATAAAAGCAAGCTTGCTTCTGGTGGGGGGGGAGACCCAGCAGCATGGTTTTCCCCGGGGGATGCCCTGTGATGCTCTAAGCTATGAGCTGCCTGCCAAGATGCTGCTCCTAATGCTCAGCTTTACAATGGTCACCCTGGATTTGGTATGATGGGCTCTCTAACTGTATGTGTGCTTGCTAGGATTGTTTAAGTGTCTTTATAAAAATAGTGCTTCTGATGCTCAGCTTTGTAACAGTCAACCTGGACTTTGTATGGTGTGCTATAACTGTGGGTATGCTTGCTAGGATTGCTTAGTGTCTGTATATCAAGAAAAATCCTTTCTTGCTTTATAAAACTGTGTGGTGGAATTCTGTTCAGGGGAAACCCTTGCACCCTGCTACACTGTCCTATTCCCTGTAGCCTTGACTGGTAATCTAGCAAACTATGCCGATCCTGGGGCTTGTCATTGGGTCTGCCGTGCTCACCTCATTCAGATACTGTCAGACAGCACTCTTGACACTGAGGTCCCTGCCTTGACAGTCTTGATAAGACTTCTGGCTTACCTTCACTTCTGGAATAGCCATCCCTCACTGCTCTCTGTCTCTAAGATCAGGGACAGCAAGTGGATGTTATCCTAAAAGAACTTTCTACAATTAGTTTTGTTCCTTTTCTTCAACAAATTCATTTCCAGAGAGTATAAGTAGCCACAACATACATTAATGAAACAGAAAGAACAGATTTGGATGGAGCACCTGGCTAAATATACTGGTGAAACATAATCCATTAAAGGAATGGAAAGACTTTCTTGGAGATTGTAGGACAACATCAGAACCTAAAAGCTAATTCAGTAATTGATGCATTACAAAACGTATTAGAAGTTAGAGAGACCACATCTATTCAAAGCAGTCAGTAGATGAGAAAAAACATTTAACTGGTTTTAATATTTAAGTGAAGAAAAATTGTCATCAAGATCTTAGCTCCATAGTACATTACTTGCATAATTCATTGCATTTACCTGTGCAAACATCCCAGAATATGTGCTAAAGAGATTTTCTCAGTGATAGATGAGTATTGGTTTTGCTCTTAGACAGCATAATAGGTCTTATAACATTCACAAAAATAGTAATCTGATAAATACACTGTTGTGTTAAAATTTCTCTGTTGAATTTTACACAAATTGCATATGTTTCAATTGATGTAGTTTGTTCACTGTAACAGTTTCTTTACTATCTGCACTATATTAACTATAATATACATGACCCCTGATAGCAGACTGACTAAAGAGCATTTATGGTGTTCAAAGTGCTTTTGAACATCTCTAGATATCAAAATTAAATTAAAGCCACTATAAAAACAGCCACTAAAATTCAGTGTATATTATAAACATGACAAAGGCATTACATCATTCTCTATTAAGAAGTAAAAAAAAAAATCAGTGTTTTTTAAGATACTTAAATAAGGATAGTAATGACTTGTATAGTTATGTATTTGTGATTTTCAAAGCAGTTCATGAAAGCAGGGAAATCATGGAAGATCACAGAATAGTATGGCTTTTGTTTATCTAGAGAAAGTCATTACTGGAAAAATTAAATGGCTTGGTTAGAGTTGTAAGGAAAGCTGTAGAGAAAAATTTCTGTTGGCCCTCCAGTGTGTGATCTAAACATCAATCCACATTAACAGTTGGTATTTTCTTCTTACCAGGATTATTTTTCTGTTCAACAACTTTTGTTGGTAGAACTGACTGAAATGAGTCCCAAATATTTGCTGAAGCTTTCACAGTAGTCTCTGCTGTAATGCTCAAAAATAAAATCTGGAATGTATCTCAAACTAAACCTTTAATTACAGTCACTTATACTAATATGATGTTACTCTTTTTTTTTTTTCCTCAGAAATATGAATGTGAAGTGATGCCCTCATTTATTTCCTATTTGTATGATGTTTCACAAAAAATTTTGTAAGAGAATTGCAATAATGTGGGATCCAAATTCTCTGTCCTAGTATACTGCTTTGAAGTAGCTCCCTCAGCACAGGCAACCTTGTTATGTTCTGATTGGTTTAGGTTATTATCTGCAAATGTACCAGAACCAGAGTGACTGATCCAAATGCTTTTGTGTTGTATGTAATCTGCATCTTAATACTGCAACTTGAGACTTCAACTGTATTTGCCTTAAGTTTGATCAAGGAAAAAAGAAAGGCAAAAAGGACTATAAATTGAGCTGTGGTATGCCTCTTCAATGTTCAGTACCAGACCTGGTTAATCAACTTGTGTGTCTCCCCAGTGCCTTTTTTTTAACTCATCACTTTGTGGTAACCTTTATCTTAATAGTAAAAATCCCAATCTGTAAATACTGCTGACTTTGTATATATTATCTCCATATCTTTGCAGCTCAGTAATCTATGAGTAATACTACGTTGGAATAACACTGCAATTAATCCATTTGCTATTCTTGATCCTTAGGACAGCTCTGCAATTTATAGGTATAATAGCAATGACTTCAAAATCCTGCCTCAACTCCAAATGCAGAAATTGTACTCTTCCTACTTAAATTTTCACTGCTGTTTTGGTTAGTTAAAATATTCTTCAATTCTTATGAAAACTGCATAGTCATGCTCTTCACAGTTAAACGGTTGCTCCATTCCACTCTAGCATAAGCTGTGACCCAGGAGAACTGTCAACACCTGTTGTGATTTTGCTGGTTGTGCTCATGGAAAGCAATCCACTCTATCCATTAGGCAGGACAGGATTACTCCTCTAATGTGCCAGGCCTTTCTGACAGCTCAGTGGGAAAAGGAACCATTTCCAACTTGTTCCAATTTTTGTACTTCTACCAATTTGCCTATACTTTATCCATTTTTGCCTGTCTATCTTGTCAATTTAGTTTTCCAGGTCTCCTGTCTAGGTGTATGTGTGTGTCTATGCTATTGTAACAATTGACTCAGAAATAATAATTCTGAATGCTAGAATCTAAACAACTATAGATTTAATAAGTACTGTAATGTATGAAATTAATAGTAGGAAACTGGCACCTCTCTTACAAGTCTTTCAACATAGCTGAGATACTTACTGTAATTTATGAAAATTTTATGGTTTTGGAAAGGTATACATTGTTACTTTCACTGACGATAGCAGTAAACTCAACACGTGTTTGCAACTTTTCTACAATGCAACAGATTACAGTAAAGATTAAATACACTAACTCTTACCTGTTTTGCAAATGCACATAGGATTTCCATCAGCTTGTGCCAAGCAGGTTGAATTGTTTAGGCATGGATTATAAGGCAGCTCACAGGGACTGAATCGCTGATGGCAAAAGTTACCAGTGTAAAATGGAGGGCAAATACATACAAACTGCCCCTGCTTAACAGATTCATAACAGGTGGCTCCGTTCAAGCATGGTTCAGAATCACATTCATTTATATCTTCACTGCAGTCTGGTCCTGTCCACCCTGCTGTACAAGTGCATCTGGGAAAAAAAATAAAAAGAAAATTGTTGACATGGTGGCAGAATGAAAAATCAGCAACTTAGCCCATCAGTTCCAACTATTCCTTGTAAAAAATAAATAAAGAACTCAATAAGAATCTTTCTCTGTGCATATGGAGTTTTTTTGGTACCAATTTTATCAGACTGCTCTATGAATAAAAGTTATATTTAGGTTCTTCTCCCCCAGTTTTTTTGAACAAAAGCAAAATTACCTATTCTAAATCACAGGATTTATCCAACTGGTTTAGTCAATGCTGGCAATCACCTGTGGATCTTTTTTAAGCTGAAATACCACCAGAAATTATTAAACATGGAATGTAAGTTTCTTCAAGCTTTAGGATTATAAAGACGTTTTCATGTATGTGAAACTACTAAGTAGGTCCTTCAGTGTTTGGGATGAAATGCACCAAGTAGCATTCAGTATACTTTTTAAAAAAGAAGAAAGGAGCTTAAAGGCACTATAAATGATAGAAGAATCTTATTTTCATGATATTTTCTGTATTTCGTATGCTCTTGGGAAGACCTGTTATTGATAACACAGAAGAGAAAACCTGGACCAAAGTCTACATTACATCTAATTATAAAGAACCTATCTTCATGAGTTAGATAAATATCTATTTTTGTTTACAACATGATAAGGATCTAGAAATTCAAAGATAATTTGCTAATGATTTCAAAGTTTGCAGAGAAAATTTCCTCATTAGCTGCAGTAAAAGAAGGTTCAATGTGTTTTAAGAGGCCTATACTCTTATTGCTTTCACTGAAGACAGAATTAAATTAAAAATATATATTTCCAAAGCTTTTGCACAACAACAGACAATACAAAAGGTTAGCTATACCAACTCTTACCTGGTTTAATTGATATTGATTTCAGGCATTAAACCATTCAAATACAGCTTCATAGCTCTAATTTGAAGCAAGGAATTGTTCTTAAATAATAAACAGGTCATTTAATGGAGAATCAGTTAGGTGTTTTATAAGGCATAGGCATTGCTTGCCACGCAAAAGGCAAACTTGAGCCCTTGAAAACCTCCACAGAATGGGGTTTAGTTTTCAACTGGTTCAACTGTTATGGGTGTAACCATGGTGCATTGGAGCAATGTTATAGGGTATATAGACAACCAGAGGTATCCGTCTTTTCCCCTTTCAAACCCCGACCGTTACTGTGTTTGTAAACCCTTGGTGGGGGATAGCCCTCTCCAGTGGCTGAGCTGCGTGGGCAGGAGACAAGCCGGCTGTGACGGGTCGGCACAATAACCCGCACCCACACCCCTGCCCTGGCAGTGTTGGCTCAGCGTGGAGCAGTGCCGGCTGCAGCAGCAGCAGGGGCAGCCCCGGCGACAGAGGTAGGGGGACCACCCGTGGAAGTGGAGTGCACCCTGCCGGGCAGCAACAGCAACAGCCCCCAGAGCGGCAGCAGTGGTGACAGCCTGCACCCATGAGACCCGGAGCAGCTGCAAGTGGTGGTAAAAGAAGTGGTGACGCAGCTGCGACACAGTTATGGTGTGGAAGGCAGAAGTGTGAATGGCCCACCAGGAGGGAGGGGCTTCCGCTGCGGGGAGTGCCGGGAGCTCCCTGTCCTTCCGGGAAGATGGCGAGAGGGAGAAAGCGTGCTCTCTTACATCTTGCGGCAGCACTCTCGGGTGGCTGGACCATCTCTTGTCCACTCATCCATCCATCACCATCATCCACCATCTGGATTTTCTCCATACTCCATCTCACCTGCCACCTCATCTTAGTCGGACTGTACCCGAGCAGGTTTTACTGCAAGTGGAGGGGTGGCCCGTGGTGTGA
This sequence comes from Bucco capensis, assembly GCA_013396975.1. NCBI lineage: Eukaryota > Metazoa > Chordata > Aves > Piciformes > Bucconidae > Bucco > Bucco capensis. The sequence continues at coordinate 22 of VWZO01013850.1, read as the reverse complement.
GGGTGGCACCAGGATGGTTTAC